>CM062806.1:606575102-607175102 GCA_031772625.1 Pinus tabuliformis
GGGAATGAATTTGCACATGATCCCTTGTAAGCTGATGGAGTAGATCTAAAAATGGTCTTGGAGACCCCACTCCTGACTAAAGATCCTAATTTTTTCACTCCCTAGATCCAAACTATTACACACATTCACAACAAAATAAGATGAAAATTCCTCATTCTTAGAGACGGAAGTAGCGCACGCAATAAAAATAATAAGACATATGAAAATAATAATCAACAACATACATAACAATGGAAATCACATATAATTTCATTACTTTGAAACATCAATACATCGGATACCTTGAGTTCATTATTGATCCTCCTCAATCCTTGGCCTAGACACTTCCTAGATCCAACAATATAGCGCTAATCTCACATAAGATATAATTCTAATAGTATAAATAAGTTATATATCTTTTTCTTACTCTCCCTCTCCCCTTGAGAGGGTCTCATTACATAGGTTTTTTTCCACTGCTTAGGAGAATGTATCTAGACACCTAGCGGCTTGAGAAGTTAGGAAACTTCTAAAATAATGGATCCCTAGACAACTCATACATGATTAGGTCAAATTGATCTCCTTGGAAATGACAAACTCTAGAACCTTTTTCTCAATTATGATTTTTTTCTCAACTGTGAGTTTTTTTCTCAATTATCAAATATTTATTATTTCATAATTACAAATTTTTGACAAAATGGTTATCAAAATTTACTCAATTATGTAATTTAATCCATATAACATCTAATATATTCATCGCAAGACCCATATAAATAAAAGAAAGGGTTATAGGGTATGAATTCTAGCCAATAACTAAGATATGTTGAACTAAAGGTCACTCTCACTATAATGGAGTAGAAAATAGGGTTATAATAGTGATACTAGCACATCCATGAATATTAATCAATTGTCAACCTCTAAATATTCAATTATTACATTTCTCTTCGTATATTAGTGTTGGGCACAACCCAACTTGGTCCAAGTTTTGGGTCAAAGACTCCACATTTTGAGGAGCAAAGCGTGCGGTGCCGATGAAGTTATATTTATCGTGCAGTGTTTTAGGGGTTTTGGGGCGGGTCAAAACCCCTTATTTTGTAATGGGTTTCAGGTATTAGTTTATTGTTTTGTCGGATCCATGGTATATGGACCATGGTCTTGTAGTAAGGAAGTATATATAAAGAAGATGTAATACTTTTTCGAATATCATAATAGAAGAACTAGGCATAAATTGTTCATATTCTCTGTCTTGAGTCTATATTTTGGGGAAGGCTCCATAGCTAAGTGTGCGGATACCTTGAAGAGTCTACATCTGAGTGTGCAGACCACCTGTTACTAGGTGGTAGGTGAGGGAAGAGCATGTATTTAAGATAATTATTAATAAATAAGAAGTTTTGGTGAAGTATTGTGCACCTTTCTGTGTTGATTCTCTGTTGTTATTGATATCATTATGCATACTGTTTACTAAGTTATGTGAAAGAATACATGTTATATTGTTTTATATTATGTCTATGTGTTAAGAATCATTCTGTAAGATTAATCATCAGCATGAATTTATTCATGTACACAAATTTGTAGGAAGGTAGAAAACATAAGTAAATACACAAACGCAATAACACACATATCCCTATGGTTACAGAAGCCTAGTTCTGCAACCTCCCATAACTACTTTGGTGAGACTGTGATATGCTTGTAGATCATTGCTGAAAGGGCTAGTGGTTGAGGGTTTTATTGGTGCGCAACATGCTCTGAACCCAGGTCAAGTCCCCTTAAACCAACAAATGGTTCCGTTCTTGGGACCGAGATCTTCTTAAGGGATATGTTTTGGTGCCCGTCGAAGAAAGAAATCAAGGAGTGGGTTGAATAGAAAGAAAGAGAATTTGTAGAAAAAGAGAATAGAAACCCTCAATTATCAACTGAAGATTGGTTGCAAAAGTATATCTTCAAAGAGAAATACAAAATCTTCTTTGGTTCATTCCACATTGAATTATACGAGTGGGTATCTAAGTTGACCGAGCATAAGAATTGTTTCAAGAACGACGAACCTAAGGAGTGGAATCCTGAATTGATACAGTGACTCAAGAACGTCAGTAACAGTATCTCTAGCATTGTTGATTTCTGGATCGATAGCATTTTGGGAGGATTTATCATTGATTTCATGATAGATGCGATCATGTCCTATAGTGAAGTTGAATGAAGATTTTTCAAAGGACCACGAGGTAAGTTCTTAAGATATTTTAATCTTTGGATTAAGATGTTATTGTGTGGAAGGGGATTCTTTGAATGCAGTTTGATTAATGTTTGGGAAAAGAGGAAATAAGTCTGAACTAGGGTCTACGTGAAGTGGAAAATAATATAAAACAAATCCGAATAATTTTATTGAAACTGACTATAGCCCCTTGTTAGGAGGATCTAAGAGTGAAGAAGAAAGAAGTAACCCTACAACCCCATGAAATTCCCCTGCCCATCCTGAAGGTGCGTTGAAGTTAGGAGTTAAGAAGAATAAAGGCATCTTTGGGATTCCCCATCCATCCACCCCCCTTACACCCCATCCCCCTCCCCATAATTCCCCTACACCCCACCCCCTCCCCCTCCACCTAGCCCCCTAAGAAGGAGAATGGTTGATGACATTAAGATGCCTATTTTTAAAGGATTGGGATCAGAGGATCCTGATAAGTTCTAGTTTGTAGCTGATGTAGTATGGACACCAAGAAAGATCACTAGTGATGATATCAAGAAGGTAGAGATCATCATGTCACTGCAAGAAAGAGCGCTAACCTGGTATATGAAGTAATCTATGACTAAATCGATTGCTTCATTGGATGAAATTAAGAAAGCATTGGTGTCAGAATTCAAGAAGCCGAAATCAAAATTACAGTGCATCACAGAGCTAAAATAAATCAAACAAACAGTGATTGAATCTATGTGGGAGTTGGATCAATGATTCAAGGTGTTGATGGGTCATGCAAGCTTTAATATATCCCTAGAACAACATAAAGAGTGGTTCATAGCTGTGCTAATACCACACATTAGGTTACCTTTGACACAACATAAGATCGTGACTCAAGCTAAAGCATTAGAGATTGCGATGAAGCTGAAAGCTTTGTCGATTGGAGATACTCATGCAGGAGTACAATAGATACAGAGTTAGCTAGCGAATCTGACCTTAGAATTGCAGGATCTCAAGAAAGGTAAAAAAACTAGATCAGAAGTGTGGTTTACAAAATCCAAAGAAGAGGGTCATTACAAGGATCAATGCCCGGTGTTCAGATATTATATTGCAAGTGGAGCGCCTAATTCAGTAAACCCAGGTCTGTGGTTAAGATTTGTAGAACGAGAGGCCAACATCACTCTCAAGATTACTACCTATTACAGAAGTATGTATAGACCTCAAATCATCTATTTTGTAACATCTGCAGATCAATATGCCATGATGAGAAAAATTGCCGAAGTTATGACTTAATGATGAAGCGCACTGATGATAGTTATAGACTGCAAGTTGAGGCAAATACACACGAGGAGCAAGGCCAGAACACTAGTCAAGGAGGATTTCAAGGATGAGGAGGACGAAATGGTTGAGGACGTGGATAGATTATTTGTTACAACTGTGGATAGGCCAGACACTTCACAAGAGATTGTCAGAACCCTAAGACAACCTGCAGTTACTGTAAGTATTTTGATCATGTGATAGAATAATGCCACGTCCTTATTGCGAACATGCAGGAGAAAAGAAACCAATAGCCTAAAGAAAATATCCAAATGATGATAGAAGAGCCAAGGGAGGATCAACCACACATCAAAATTGTAACAAGAAGTGGATTTGTGACTCAAAATGATAAAGCCAATCGGAAAAAGAAAGTTGAAGCTACATGGATAAGAAAAAGTACTATTGAAAAATCTCCTACATTTGATATCCTGAAGGAAAATAAAGTATTCATGGAGGCAAGGTGAAGCTTTATGGATGATGGGGCCTCAACCTATACCACGCAACCGATTCAGAAGGATAATTGCGAGATAGTACCGACACAAGATATGGATCCAAATATTTTGAAGTCTTTTCTACAGACTTGCATGGAGTTGTTGAGAAATCAGAAGGCCGTTGAGGGATTACAAGAACTGATAAACTCTTGTGCTCCTAAAGTGGTACCACAGAGTGAGATACACATAGTGAATAATCTAGATTAAGTTATATTGGATCTAGGATCTGATGCCAATGCGCTTCCAAAGCAAACTTGGGAATTGATGGGTAAGATGAAGCTGTAATGGTCAACTCTCTAGTTGAAGATGGTGAATCAATAGAAGATCATCCCTTTAGTAAGATTGTCAAGAATCACAATAGACATTGATCAAGAGTGGAATACCACTGACTTTGAAGTGATTGAGATTGTGGATGCTAGTAATCCCTACCTCACATTGCTTGGATTAGATTGGGCATTCGATAACATGGCTATAATTAACTTGAAGAAAAGGAAAATGATATTTGAAAAAAATAATATGAGAGTTATTTTTCCATTAGATCCATTAGAGGAAGGGATATATACTGAACCTATCAGAGAAGAATACAACACGGATGACATTGAAAACATTTACCATATAACAACAAAAGAATAGGAATGGATTAACCCTATTGCAGATGTAAAACTCACTTGGGAGCAAGACAACTTTTGCACTTCAGATTCAGAAGAGGAATTGGAAAATTGGTAGAACAGGTTGCATGAAGTGTCTACAAGGCAATGTGAAATGATCACTAAAGTAGTGCAGTGTATGACAACTGAGGTACGTGATTTACCTTTATATGATGGTTTGGGTTATGTACATACTTTCTTTAGAGATTATGAAAGATGAGTACCCAAACGCTAGAGATTGTTAGCTCTGGATCAAGCACTGAGGGCTACTCCTACTAGACGGTGGGGTACTAAAAAAAAGAACATGGGAGATTGGAAAAAATGTAGAAGGTTGATGTGGGTAAGATTTGGACAAGTAGAAACAAAGCTTGTAGACAGGTATGATGGCCAGAATGATCCTATGAACCACATACAACTCTATATGACATCTCGGGGAGAAATTCCGTGAGAAAAATGGGTACATGGATTCATCCATACCTTGGTGACAATTCCTTAACGCTGGTATCTGGAAACCGAGCTTTGATATGGTACTGCTAGTTGGGTAGAGATGGTTGATGGATTTATAACGAAATTCAGATTTGAAGATGACTGTCCACATATAAATGTAGCTCTGAGTATAGTTAAGAAGAAGATTTTTTAGAATGAAGTTCCATTTATCTGGCAACCTGATTCGGTTATGCAGATACGCAATGTAATGGAATTCTATAATCTCATTGCTGAAGAGGATGGAGATCCTCACAATATTGATATCAAAGAATCAGAAGGTCATCACAAAGTAAATGGACCTGAGATAAAGATGCTTGATATAATGAAGTCATTGAAGATGAGGAAGGTGAATATAGGCTTAGAGGCTGAACCGAGGTACACAACAATAAGAGATTACTAGGATAAAGACATAGTCAGCAAGATAACAGATCTCTTGCATGAATATCAGGAGTTGTTCCCTACTAAGTTTTCAAATATGAAGGGCATATTGGGAGATTTTGGAGTCATGAGGATTCCTATAAAGCCAGATGTGAAGCCTGTCAAGTAGAGACCTTATAGACTGAATCAAAAATACAAGGAGAATGTGAAAGAAGAATTAGAAAAAATGTTAACAGCTGGGATAATTGAACCTATCGAAGAGTCTGAATGGGTAAGTCCCATGGTGGTTCAAGAAAATAAGGCAAAAGGGGAAATCAAAATTTGTGTTGACTTAAGGAAATTAAATGATGCATGCCTACATGACCCCTTCCCTACACCATTTACAGATGAAGTATTGGACAATGTAGGAGGACAGGAGGCCTATTCTTTCACAGATGGCTTTTCAAGATACCATGAGATCAGGATTCCACTGGAAGATAGACATAAAACGACTTTTGCGACAGAGTGGGGCTATTATCAATACACGTGATGCCTTTTGGATTAAAGAATGCGCTTGCTAAATTTTCCAGAGTTGTAATTGCGGTCTTCAAAGAATATATACACAAGTTTCCGGAAGTATACTTCGACTATTGGAAAATCTTTGGTCTATTAAAGAAACATGTGGCAAGATTAAGGTTGATGTTGGATATGTGTAGGCAGTACCAGATCTGATTGAACTTGAAGAAGTGCATATTTTGTGCACCATTTGATATATTATTGGGACATGTAGCTTCTAAACATGTATTAATGGTGGACCCCGTGAAGATCGTAGTTATTGTGAACCTGCCAACACCAAAAACAATGAGACAATTACGCACGACACTTGGACACACTGGCTACTACAAAAAGTTTATAAAGGGGTATGCGCAGATAACTTTGTGCCAATGGAGAAATTGTTGAAGAAATATGTGACCTTCTAAGGGAGCGAAGAGTGCCAGAAGATCTTGGATGTACTTAAAGAGAAGATGGTAATTGTGCCTATTCTATCTTTCTCGGACTGGAAGAAGGAGTTTCATGTACATGTTGATGCACCTTGTATAGCATTAGGTGTAGTGCTAGCACAACTAGGAGCAGGGAAAATTGATTATCCCATAGAATTTGCAAAGATGAAACTATCCAACATGGAAAATAACTATAGCACGACAGAAAGAGAGGGATTAGCTATGGTGTATGCATTACAGAAGTTTAGACACTATTTATTGGGGGCACATTTCAAAAAGTTCGTTGATCACTCCACGCTGAAATATTTGGTGAATAAGCCTGTTTTAGGAGGAAATATTTATCGATGGTTGTTATTATTCTAGGAATATGACTTTGACATTATAGTAAACCCAGGGAAATTGATTGTTTGACCCGAGCATCTATCAAGAATAGAGGCAGGAGAAGAACCCACAAATAGCGAAGATAACCTATCTGATGCCCAATTATTCACAATTAGAGTCGTAGATGATCACTTCGCGGATATTATTCAATTTCTAACCATAGGGATGGCACCTGCGGTGTACATTATGAAGCAAGAAAAGGAGTTGGTCATTCGAGCATCTGATTTCTTGTTGATTACTGGACACTTGTAAAAAATGGGACCTGATGAAGTACTGCGCAGATACGTCCCTAAACATGAACGATAGAGTATTTTGATAGAAGGCCATGGAGGAGCCGTAGGGGGGAACTATGCGGGAAAATCCACTGCGTAGAAAATCTTGAGAGCTGGGTTATGGTGGCCCACAACATATAAGGATGCAAAAGAATTATGTCAAGCATGCGATGTATGTCAAAGAACAAGAAATCCATCTAGAAGAGATGAGATGCCACTAGTGCCACAAGTAACTTTCTAGGCTTTTGACAAATGGACAATTGATGTTTTTGGACCTATTCGTCTGCCAGGAAAGAATACTAGTGTGACGTATATTACTATATAATCACTGCAAATGATTATTTGACAAGGTGGGATGAGGCACAACAGTGAAGGATTATAGTGCAGAAACTGTGGCGAAGTTCATCTTTGAATAGATAATGTCTAGGTTTGGTTGTTCAAAATCTTGATGAGTGACCAAGGCACACATTTCTTAAACAAGATTGTTGAAGCACTAATTGAGGAATTCCAGTTTTATCACTAGAATAACACTTTGTATCATCCTCAGCCAAATGGAATAGTGGAAGCTTTGAATAATATTTTGGAGAATGCATTGACCAAAGTATGAAATGTGAATAGAGATGAATGGGATTTGAGAATTCCAGAGGTGTTGTGGGCATATAGAACAACATGCAAGAAACTGATAGGGTCGACATAGTTTAGTTTGGCATATGGAAAAGAGGAAGTTATGCATATGGAATACATTGTGCTAAGTTTTAGAATTACAATTGTCACAGATATGGAAAACCCTCACATTATGAAGGAAATAATGTCGCAGATACTAACTTTAGAAGAATACATGTTCGTAGCAAGGTTCCATCAACAAGTATAGAAAGCAAGGGAGAAAGCTTGGAATGACAGGAATATCAAGAAGAAGACATTCAAATAAGGAGATCTTGTATTATTACATGGTAGAAAATTTGTGAAGTTCCAAGGAAAATTTAAAACACATTGGTTAGAACCATATATCATCAAGCACATCTTTGATGGTGGTGCAGTTCAGCTCGTGAAGTTAAATGGTTAGTTGATTCTGGTACGAATGAATGGTAGAAGATTAAATATATATATAGGGATGACTCTGTCCCTGGAACTTCACACTGAAAATTGAAGGGAAGGAATTCTTAGTGCCACCTGCAGTTGAAAGTGGGCATGGGACTATAAACTACCCTGTAGAAAGGGACTTCGTTGAAGGAATATTACTACGTGATACTCAAAAGTATGACAAAGTCTGAAGGAGTTGTGACAAAGAAAAGGTGACTATGCCATGAGGAAAGTTTCATCAAAGTTGGCTGGAAATATGACTGTTGGAAGGAAAGATCTACTGTTAAAAGGAAATTACTGTTAAGGGGCACGAGAAAAGAGCATTTTTGAACCACAACTGGTTGTATCTAGTCCCATACCTGCATTAAATGAGGAAATATTGAAGTAATCATGAGGTTGGAATTCAAATTTGTTATAAAATTACATCCCATGCCACATTTGACACTTTGTTGTCTAGAGAAATTGAGAAATTGCATAGGGGAGAGCTACTATATGTCTGAGAGGAGTTTTGAAGAAGTTGTTGGAATATTTACAGAGAAAGGATTAGCAGGTATTATGGATGTTGGCATTATGATTCAGGTGTTGTCCTTGATGGCAAACCCATTCAGGTGATAAATCAAGAAGGACGCAGGAAATATGTTCAGCAAGTGCGTCCCCGCAGGTATACCATACAGAACCCGCGTCCAGGGACGTCGGCCAGCCGTTCAGGAGGTGCGTCCGCCCAGTGCACACATTTCAAGGCAGAGAAAAGCACGTGGGGGTTTCTTGCGTGGTATCTAGCCGACGGTTTTGTGTTTCTATGGTGTCGGCTCGTGGTATTGTTCCATGTTTTGGGGAGAAGCTTGCCTATATAAAGCAAAGGAGTTCATTTGGATTAAGCATCATCTTGGTTGAATATCTTTTGGTGAGATCTAGTCCAGATCTATGAGGGCGAATCTTCTAATGGACTGTGATCTCTATGGCGCATGATCAGATCTGTGGATCTAAGTGTTTGGGTTGGTTCTGAAGTCCTCATATCTTTTATATCTGAAGGGACGCAGGTTCAGTGAAGGGCAAGTGCGCCGGGACGCAGTACAGTAAAGGCTCAGGTGCGTCTCTGAGGCAAAGGACGCGGAGCGACTGTGTTATTGGGTGCGTCTCTGAAGCAAAAGACGCGGCGCGATAGTGTTTCGGGGTGCGCCGGTCGCAGCAAAGCATAGAGGAACAGTGCGTCTGCACGCAGAACAGCGGAGGGTAGACTGCGTCCAGTCGCAGGCCACAGAAAGAAAATATGCGTCCCTGTCTTAAGATGATCTGTTGACTGTATATTTCTGTTCATAAGGTGTTCTGGGTTATTTCTGTAATTACTGATCTGATATCTGTAGTGGACTGTATCTGTTATATACTTGTTGATCATTTGATTCTTCATGAAAAGAAGTAGGGGGTTGTAGCTCCCTTCCAGGAGAAACTGGAAAACGAGAGAGAGTTGTAGCTCTCTGCAGGTTGCAACCTGCGTGCTGGTAAAGGACTGCACCAGTACAAAATCATTGTAAAAGAATTTCTTGAAAGAAGATAGAGACATATTGCAGCAGGTGGTTTTCTCCCGCATTGGGTTTCCACCTTACATCTTGTGTTCTTTGGTGTGACTGTCTATTTTCTTTATTCAAGCTCATTATTTTATGGTACTGATATGCAAGAATAATTCAAAAGATCAAATAAGGAAGATTTGGTAAATTGCTTAATAATACTGATTCACCCCCCCTCTCAGTATTATTTCCAAAAATTGGTATCAGAGCAGGTCCTTCAGAAAAGCTTGATCGCTTGAAGGTAGATCGTTCATCATGAGCAACTACGAGAGAGAAGCATCAATCAGGCCACCAGTTTTTGATGGGACAAACTTCAATTATTGGAAGGTAAGAGTTACTGCATATCTTCAATCTCTTGGTACTGAAGTTTGGGACATTGTAGAAACAAGCTATGCTTTTCCTTCAGCTACTCCTACAGATCCAGCTGAGAAAAAGAAGTATGAAACAAATGCAAAAGCAGTCAGTACTCTATTAGGAAGTATATCCCAAACAGAATTCATGAAGGTAATGCACTTCAAATCAGCAAAAGAAATATGGGACAAAATGATCACAAGCTATGAAGGAGATGAACAGGTAAAACAAGCTAAACTTCAAACTCTCAGGATTCAATATGAGACTCTCAAGATGTATAATGATGAAAGTGTGGCTAATTATTTTCTTCGGGTAGATGAGATTGTTAATTGTATGAAAAATTTGGGTGAAGAAGTAAAGGAGTCCATAGTAGTTCAAAAGATTCTAAGATCATTATCCCCCAAGTTTGAATCCAAAGTATCTGCAATAGAAGAAAAAGAAAATCTCCGTGTTCTTACTATGTCTCAGCTACATGGAATTCTAACTGCTTATGAAATGAGAAAGGGAGGACCATCAGACAGAAGGGAGGCTGCTTTTAAAGCATCAGGCAAAGAAGATTACTATGAAGCAAGCCATGATCCAGAAGAAGAGGAAGAAGAATCAAATTTTGTCAGAAATCTTCAAAGAGGTTCTGGAAGGTTCAGAGGTAAGCTACCTTTCAAATGCTTTGCTTGTGGAAGAGTAGGTCATTATGCTGCAAAATGCTCTTATAAGGATAAAGGAAAGGAACCAGTTAGATGGAACAAGAAACAAAGCGCAAATAAGAAAAGCTACTACACCCATGAAGATAGTGATGGCTTATCAAACAGTGATGAAGATGAACAAGGTAATAAATATAGGTTGTTAATGGCATTTGAAGATGATGATTATGAGGATGCTGTAGATGTGGATAACCTTTATGATGAAATTACTAGACTCAAGAGATGCATAGAAGAAAAGAACATGATTATTGATACTCTACAATTCCAAATTGATGAAAAGGAAAAACATCTTGAAAAATTAGAAGGTGAAATTGTTGGTCTTAGAAAAGAAATTGAGAAAACAAAAACTATTAATCTCAAGTTTGTCAAAGGATCTGAAACTTTGGATGAGATTATCAGTGTGCAGCGATCTCCACTAAATAAGACAGGTTTGGGCTATAATGGAGAAACTTCTCAAGCATCCACTTCAAAAAGTTATCTTGATGCAGCAAGAAGAAATGAGCAAGAGCACAAGGAAGATCATCAGGTAAAGCAGGGACAAATGTCAAACAGAAACTATCAGGAGCAATCCAGCTTAAGGGTGAACAAAAGCCACAACCAGCCACAGGTAAAATCTTCTCAATTTGGTTCAAGAATAGATGAAAATAGAAATTACAATCAGTTGGCTGGTAGATCCAATAATCGCAGAAGCTTCTTCAATGGACAATGCTTTTCTTGCCATAACTTTGGTCACAAAGCAGCTCAATGTGTTGCGTATAAAACAATCATGACTAGGGAAGCTCAAAAACAAAGAAGTATGACAGGGATCACAAAAAGGACCTATAACAACTTTTCAGCTCTTGAAAATGAAGTTGAATGTTCTATTTGCAATAATTTTGGACATAAAGACTTTGAATGCAGAAGCAGGTTTCCGGAAAGAAAGGTACAAGAGCAGAAAAAGGAACAAGCCTCAGGCACCAAAACATGGAGAATAAAGGAACCTCAAACAGAAAGATGTGGGATAGCATTTTATGCAGAAGGACAAGAAAATCTATGGTACATTGACAGTGGATGTTCGAAGCATATGACAGGTGATAAAGAAAAACTTGAGTCTTATTCTAATTTAGAAAAGGGAAAGAAAGTCTCTTTTGGAAATGATACTCCTGCAACTATAAAAGGAAAAGGTATTGCTCCTTTAAAAGAAGATGTTAAGGCTGGAAATGTTTTGTTTGTTGATGGATTAAAGCATAATCTACTAAGTGTCAGCCAGATGTGTGATCAAAGAACCGAGGTTATATTCAGATCAAATGGATGCCTTGTTCGTGATCTTGATACAGGTAAAACAGTTCTCAAAGGAAAAAGAACTCCAAATAATCTATACATATTTGATGAAGGACAACAACAATGCTATCTAAGCAAGGATGAAGAGCACTAGCTATGGCATCGAAGGTTGGGACATCTAAGCTTCTCACAAATAAGGAAAGCTTGCAAATATCAGGCAGTTCGCGATCTTCCAGATATCAAAATTCCTGACAACACCATATGCAGATCATGTCAGTTTGGAAAACAAACCAGAACTAACTTTCCAGAGAAAGAAGGATCAGCCAGCATGCCTCTTGAGCTAGTACATACAGATGTATGTGGACCATTCAGAAAAAGAACACCTAGAGGAGAGGAATACTTGATATTATTTATTGACGATTTCTCCAGGTTTGTTTGGTTAGGACTTATGAAGCACAAAGATGAAGCATTCGAAAAATTCAAATCCTTCAAAGCCTTGGTTGAAAATGAATCAGGTCACAAAATTAAGTGCCTCAGATCTGACAGAGGTGGGGAATTTACTTCAAATGAATTTTTCGATTTCTGTGATGAACATGGGATAAGGAGAGAATTTTCTACAGCTAGAACTCCTCAGCAAAATGGAGTAGTTGAAAGAATGAACAGAACAATCCAGCAAATGGCTCGTGCTATGCTTGATGAATCAGGAACCCCTGCAACCTTCTGGGGTGAAGCTGCACATGCGGCGGTTATTATTCTCAACAAGACAAATGTCCGAGTGAACAGCACTCAAACTCCTCATGAGCTCTGGAGTGGTAAAACTCCTTCGGTAAAGCACTTCAAAATCTTTGGGAGCAAATGCTATATCAAGAATACTGAGGAGCAGCTTGGTAAACTTGATCCTAGAGCAGATGAAGGTATTCTTCTTGGCTACTCTCCACATAGCAAAGCATACAAATGCTACAATAAAAGACTTGGCAAAATTGTTGACAGCATTGATGTAGTGGTTGATGAGAAGGGATACATTCCTAGGCAAATACATCGTGAAGACATCGAAGAAGATGAAAGCCACCCTCAAAGACAGAATGATGAAGAAGAAGAACCGCAAGAAGAATCTCAAGAAGAACCTCACGAAGAAGCAGAAGAACGAACAAGAATAGAAGAAAAGACTCCATCCAGATATGTTCAAAAGAACCATCCAGAATCTTAGATCATGGGACAGAAAGAAGCAGGTATACAAACTAGAAGAACAGTTGCAGAAGCTTCAAGTTATTTGGCATTACTCTCCTCTACTGAACCACAAAATGTGAAAGAGGCATGCAAAGATGAATGTTGGGTGAAAGCAATGGATGAAGAACTTGAGCAAATCGAAAAGAACAACACTTGGGAGCTGGTTCCTAGACCAAAGGATAAGAATGTTATCGGAACAAAATGGGTCTTCAAAAATAAATTGAATGAAAATGGAGAAGTAATTAGAAACAAAGCCAGACTTGTTTGTAAAGGATATGCACAGCAAGAAGGAATAGACTTTGAAGAAACTTTTGCTCCTGTTGCAAGACTTGAGGCCATCCGAATGTTCCTTGCTCTCTCAAGTTCTCAGAATTTCAAAGTATTTCAAATGGACGTAAAATCAGCCTTTCTGAATGGAGACTTGGAAGAAGAAGTGTACATTGAACAGCCAGATGGTTTCATTCTTGGAAATGATCCAAATCTTGTATGCCGATTGAAAAAGGCTCTCTATGGTCTCAAACAAGCCCCAAGGGCTTGGTACTACCGGTTGGACAAATATCTTCATCAACAAGGTTTTTCAAAAGGTTCAGCAGATAGCAATCTATATATAAAAATTGAAAATGACAAATTGCTAATACTTGTTGTGTATGTAGATGACATTATTTTTGGCAGCAATGAAGAAGCTATGAGTCAAAGCTTTGCCTCAGTCATGCAGAAAGAATTTGAAATGTCCTTGCTAGGAGAACTGACATACTTTCTTGGTTTGCAAATCCAACAAAAGGAAGGAGGAATCCTTTTATATCAAACCAAGTATCTCAAGCAGATTTTGAAGAAATATGGCATGGAAGATGCAAAACCAGTATGTACACCCATGGTCACAGGGTGCAGTCTCAGTGCAAATGATGAATCTGCAGCAGTACATCAACCAACCTACAGATCTATGATTGGAAGTTTACTATATTTAACAGGTACCCGACCAGACATCATGCATGCAGTTGGAATAGTTGGAAGATTTCAGGCAAATCCGAAGGAGACTCATCTTCAAGCAGTGAAGAGAATTTTCAAATATCTTCAAGGGACTCAAAATTATGGCTTATGGTATCCTAGAGATACAGATCTTACTCTTCATGCCTATACAGATGCAGATTGGGCCGGAAGCGTGGATGACAGGAAAAGCACAAGTGGTGGTGCGTTCTTTATGGGTCCCAGACTGGTCTCTTGGTTCAGCAAGAAACAGAGTTCAATTGCCTTGTCTACAGCTGAAGCAGAATATGTTGCTGCTGCATCTTGTTGCACCCAACTCCTTTGGATGATGCAGACTTTGCAGGATTATCAAATCACTTGTACACCTCCAATCTCTATCTTATGTGACAACACAAGTGCAATCAACATCTCAAAGAATCCGGTTATGCATTCAAAAACCAAGCACATACCAATCAAGTACCATTTTCTCCGGGAACAAGTACTTGAACAGAAGGTCAAGTTGGAGTATGTTCCTTCTAAGGAACAAGTTGCTGATATTTTCACCAAACCATTGCCCAGGGACACTTTTGAATACCTCAGGCAAAAGCTGGGGGTTGTTGATGCATCATCTTACTGTTGATCATCTTCCTATTGGTGGTATAGGCTCAGGGGGAGCACATAATGCATTGTTGGCATTATGGAGAAGGAGATCTTGGAAATAGCTGCAATATGTCTCTATCTCCTTCATGATGGATTTCTGGTTACAGATCTGGAGATGCATGAGCATAGGGGGAGCATACCCTTTGCTCTTGATGTCAAAGGGGGAGAATGAAGCTGAAGATTATGTGGTTGCCATCAAGTCCAAAGGGGGAGATTGTTGGCATTATGATTCAGGTGTTGTCCTTGATGGCAAACCCATTCAGGTGATAAATCAAGAAGGACGCAGGAAATATGTTCAGCAAGTGCGTCCCCGCAGGTATACCATACAGAACCCGCGTCCAGGGACGCCAGCCAGCCGTTCAGGAGGTGCGTCCGCCCAGTGCACACATTTCAAGGCAGAGAAAAGCACGTGGGGGTTTCTTGCGTGGTATCTAGCCGACGGTTTTGTGTTTCTATGGTGTCGGCTCGTGGTATTGTTCCATGTTTTGGGGAGAAGCTTGCCTATATAAAGCAAAGGAGTTCATTTGGATTAAGCATCATCTTGGTTGAATATCTTTTGGTGAGATCTAGTCCAGATCTATGAGGGCGAATCTTCTAATGGACTGTGATCTCTATGGCGCATGATCAGATCTGTGGATCTGAGTGTTTGGGTTGGTTCTGAAGTCCTCATATCTTTTATATCTGAAGGGACGCAGGTTCAGTGAAGGGCAAGTGCGCCGGGACGCAGTACAGTAAAGGCTCAGGTGCGTCTCTGAGGCAAAGGACGCGGAGCGACTGTGTTATTGGGTGCGTCTCTGAAGCAAAAGACGCGGCGCGATAGTGTTTCGGGGTGCGCCGGTCGCAGCAAAGCATAGAGGAACAGTGCGTCTGCACGCAGAACAACGGAGGGTAGACTGCGTCCAGTCGCAGGCCACAGAAAGAAAATATGCATCCCTGTCTTAAGATGATCTGTTGACTGTATATTTCTGTTCATAAGGTGTTCTGGGTTATTTCTGTAATTACTGATCTGATATCTGTAGTGGACTGTATCTGTTATATACTTGTTGATCATTTGATTCTTCATGAAAAGAAGTAGGGGGTTGTAGCTCCCTTCCAGGAGAAACTGGAAAACGAGAGAGAGTTGTAGCTCTCTGCAGGTTGCAGCCTGCGTGCTGGTAAAGGACTGCACCAGTACAAAATCATTGTAAAAGAATTTCTTGAAAGAAGATAGAGACATATTGCAGCAGGTGGTTTTCTCCCGCATTGGGTTTCCACCTTACATCTTGTGTTCTTTGGTGTGACTGTCTATTTTCTTTATTCAAGCTCATTATTTTATGGTACTGATATGCAAGAATAATTCAAAAGATCAAATAAGGAAGATTTGGTAAATTTCTTAATAATACTGATTCACCCCCCCTCTCAGTATTATTTCCAACAATGGAGGCATAAGGAGCGAAGTTACCCATGTAGCTAAGACACCGTAGGTCACCAAAAAAAATAGGTACCAACAAAGCCACAACCAGAGAAGAAGCAGGAGAAGAGACTAGCTGAGGTCTCTAGGGTGGAACTCAGAACATCCCCGAGGAGGAAAACACATACAGAAGTCCACAGAAAGAACCAAGAAGATAAGGGGAAGAAGCTGGGGCAAAAATAAAAGAAGTCGATACAACAGAAGGTGCCTTAGTAGATCATTGATAGTGAATAGGAGGCCAAATTTCAACATATGCAGATAAAGGATGAAGAGATTCTCGCTCTTCTCGCACCTTACATGCCACCAAAAAAACCAAATGCCATGCGAGTTAAGAAGCCCAAGGATGGGAAGTTGGATGTGTTCACTCTGTTGCTGCCAAAGGAAGTACCATCTGAGGGTGAATTGTTGGGGATTCCCCCAGCTAAACATGGAAGACTAGGACTTTAACGATCGAAGAAAATACCCTTAATTTGAACCAAGTAGGTACTTGAAGCAGGTTCGGTACCAAGACAGTGGAGTCGCAAGGCGGGAGCCATTCCAGTGGGTTGCAGGATTGTAGAGAGAGGGCCTCTTGAATATGATGAATGTGCCACACTTTGGTTGGAGCACATCTAGTTTAATCTGTGTGCGAAAGCTCCTCGCACTGGTACATTATAGATGCATTTGGCTAGGGACAATGATCTTGATTGATGAGTTGTTAATCAGAAAAATCACAACGGTTCCTCGTCATGGAAAAGACCCTGTAAAAGAATTGGTGCGTAAGAATAAGGATAAGGAGATGACACAAATGATGAAGGAAAAGTGTGGCTTAGTGAAGAAGTCACTGGGATATGACATCAACTCCATTGATGACCAAGGAGTGTGTTTCTCTGCACACATCTTGGCAGCTAAGATAATAAGGAAGTGCAGGGCCAATGAGGTGCCTGCAATGGTAGTATCTTTCACTGTGTAATGCAGTGTAGGAGTTCAGTTTAACTAGTTTTCCTATTTGTGCAAGGAATTTTTGACAGACTGTAGGGAAGCATAGGAAGAGGGGAAGTCATTCCACTATGCTTGGTTTTTAATACTCACCACATTGATTACGTGGAAAGAACAAGAATACTCACAATTTCCATTTGTCGAGGTGGATGTTTGTGAGGCAGTGAAGTATGCCCCCCTCTTGTTTAATAAGGAGACGATGCACACAACAAAAAATATGATTTTCTTTGTGGTGATGGCAATGGATCTACACATGGTGGTGAATCAGCATCCAAGGTTGTCACCTAGTTTGTATAAGCAATATTGTCACATTACAGATTTCAAAGCAGACTTCCACAGAGCTTATGTGAAGGAAACAAAGGACCCAACTGAGACATGGCACCCATTTCCATACTTAGTAACTGAAGACGATTTTCTCGCCGTAGTACAACAATGGCTGGAAGAATGGATGAATCCACTTGGTGGAGTAGTTGGAACAAAGAAGGGTACCCTGCAAGATGTAGGTACAAGTGGAAAGGATGCAGATATGGAAACAGAGGAAACAAAGTAGGAGCATGAGGAACCCCTCAGTGATGTAGGAGTATCAGAGGAATCACCTTTCATTATCAGAAGGAGAGATACAATAACTACAGAAGGAAAGAAGAAAAAGAAGGAGGATAAGTGCAAGGGCATAGAAACGCTTGTCCTCACTAATGGGGACATCATCGAGATCGGAAAAAAGGTCTAGGAGATCATAGCAGAGACATGGGACAGAATTGATGATCAATATAGAACGATCTTGACTAAATTACAAAATGGAATTGTGGATCTGAAAGCATTTCCGTAAGTAGCAAAACAACTAGAACAAAGAACTCAACCGTTGTAAGTATAGAAAAGAATAGAAACACAATTCAATGTTAGAATTGTGCAGGTGCCAGTTGGGACACTTCACTGGTACTCACTGGAGGACAAAGAGTGAGCTAAAGCATGGAAGAATGTCATCATAAATATTTCCCCATTGCCCATTTAAATTCTGCATGAAATCCGTCAAAGTTTAACAAATGAGTTGCACGAGCGGAACTATCAAACCTCAGTGATGACGATGTAGACGAAAAATGAGAAATATGCACTTAAGAAGTAGTTGGAGGAGGTGGCTAAGCAAAGAGACAAAACATATCAGTGGCAAGAAAAGTTGGAAAAATCCATCGAGGAAAGTTATAGCAAAGTCCCGAATGTGAAGGTTGGTGAGGAGGAACCACCAGTAGAGAAGGTTGTTTAGTCAATTTAGTGTCCTAAATTGCTTCCATAAATTATCAACCAAGGTTTGTAAGCTGATGAAGTGTAGTGCACTATATGTGCTTAGTTAACCCTTCTTACTTTGTTGTTTTGTATTTTTATATTGTTTTGGGGGTTTCTGTTCTTTGATTCCTAATGCTGTACAATCTGAACTATGAGAAACTGAACCTAAACTTCCTAATGGTGAACCAAGAGCTAAAACTAATCGAAATCTAATTTACAAGAAGGAAAAATAGAGCATATGTCCTATCTTGTCATTAATCCTAAGTCATGAGTCTAATTCTTAAAATTAAAGGTGAAGTTGTAATGCATGTTGAGATAAATACAGAGAATGAAATCCACTGAAGTACTTCTAGTTACTCTAACCTTCAATCTTGAAAGATAACCTTCCTGAGATGGAATACAAGCAACTTTCTGTACTTTATGATCTAGAGAACTAAATGAAAACATGCAAAAGGTAACTGAGTGATTTCAACCATTGTGTGAAGTGAATGTTTAACCATTTAGTTTAGGATGGGTATCAACTTGAAATGGTGATAAAAAACATTCATTAACGCAGTGTATTCACAATCCTAGAAAATAAATAACAAAACAGTGAGTAAACTAGTCAACAATGAATTCTCATTACTTCAACCTTACTATGTTTAGAAACAAAATCTTTTCCTTTCATGAAATGTGTTGGAGAAACAAGACTACACAATTGAGTTTTAACATTATGTTATTGATCAAAACTAAAAGAAATTAACCTAAGTTATAAACACCGCTAAAAGAAAATGGTGAAATTAAAACTAAACAAAAAACGAATGGAAAGAAAACCTCCTTCAGTGCAAGGTCCCTTTGCAACTGACTGGGTTGAGCTGCTAACGAATTGAAAATGCTCTTTTAAATGATCATTGGTCAACACACGATTTTATATTATAGACAGGAACAAAGTCCAAAACTACAGAGCTGAAAGTCTGAACTTAATACATCAAATTCTATGAAACCCCCTTGGTTCTATACAACTAGTATTTAAAAAGAAATAATCATAACTATCTTTGAGGAAAACTAGCTACAGGTGGCCTATATGTATTACAACAAGACTGCGTAAATGTCTGATCAGCTATAGGTGATTTGAATCTAAGTGAGATGTTTGCAACAGAACCGTTAACACAGGTGGTTGATCGGAGTTAATTCTGCAACAAAACTGTTGGATTTATTGATTAACCACGAGAGAGTAGACGAAGAGTCCTATTGGTTCCCGGTATCATATGTTTGACTCCACCTTTGACTACAATCTTGAGCTTGCTTTCTTATCTATCTAGGCTGAGTGACTAGGATACAATCCATGTGGAGACAATTCTAGAGATGACCATGTGGTTGGTTTCTTCATTTGACACCTGGAACTTGCCAGAGCATGGAAGTAGCTACGAAATACACAGTTAGCTGCAGAATAGGCTACATTCCGTAGCTAATTTGAAAAAAATTATTCAAATAGAAAAAACATAAAAATATAACATGTCAATCATTTAATGCCCTCCTTAAGACAAAACCTATCAGTTATCATTGATGGGGATCTGTAATCTTATGGAAAAGCAAGGGAAAGAAGTGAGAAAAGCTATCAAGGAGAGGGTAATTCTGAGGTTCAACATACCCCCACTACAAAATCATTGCATGTCCTCATGCAATTTGTCAAAAATGTGAATTCTTCTTTCCTATTGCATTTGCTCAAACACTTATGCTAGTACATTTAATTGTCTTCTTTTTCTCTTCTTTGAAGGGACTGCCATTATAGGTTTCTTCATAAGAAGCCTATATTTAAGGTTGATGACTATTCTATTCAAGCTTCTATTCTTCCTCTTCAACTTCCTATTCTTCTTATACCATAGCCCTAGATGCAGTATTGTATTATCATGAATAGCCTTATCCAATTTACTTTGTTCCCTCAAGGTTTCATTTTCTTTCTTGATATGTCTGTTCAATATCTCTAACTCATAGATTTCCAGTTAAGAGAGTCAATTAGAGGTTATTTTGGATTGACAGAGGGTTCTGGATTGGCAGAGGATTCTAGATCCATTGAGGCATTTTTCTTCTCCAGTGATTCTATATAATCATATATTTGTTGCTGCATTGGGTCTATTCCTAGAGATCTTCTGTTGGGGTTGCCTTCGAAATATTGTTCAGGAGAATTTTGAGGACTGTGTGCAGATGGAACATTATCAGGAGATGGTACTGGGGTTTCTTCTTCTAGATTTATGAACTCCATTCCCTTTGATGATATCTTCTTTACCATACCTCGGAGCCTAGAGCTCCTTCTAAGTTGTAGAGGACTTATGTTCTCTTCCTTTGTACCCTTTTTCTCCTTCCTTATCTTTTCTTTTCTCTTGATTTGTTTCCTAATCTCTGTCAACTCTTCAGAGATTAATTTTTCATCATCTTGTTGTAATGAAGATTCAGGTTTGTTTCCAGTAGTTTCACCAGCTTTCTTTTTCATCTTCCCTTTTTGTTTGATTTGTTCCCTGATCTCTATCAATTTTTCAGAGACTAGCTCTTCATCATTTTTCTACATTGAGGACTCAGGTTTGCTTTGAATGGTTATACCGATCTTCTTTCTCCTACTCCTTCTGACATTACCCTCTTCAGGTGACTCTGGTGCCTCTTGGAAATAGTTTCTTATCAAGAAATTTTCCCAAGTATCTCCTATTCTTTTCAAATGAAACTCAACCAGTATCTTTACCAACCCATGATGGTACATGGTTGTGTCTATGAATTCTATTTTCTTCTATACATTTGAATCCATCCTTCTTAAATTTTTTAGCAGGAAGAGAGGGAGATTGGTTTCTCCATTTTCTATAAAATTCATCAATAAACATATATGATAGACATACATGCACCCAAATCTCCCCTCATAGGTAATGAATTTCTGTAATATCAAAAGCATGCTTCTCCATTTACTTTTAAGTGCTGAAATAGGAATTCCTTTTCTAAACATAGAGACATCCATACCAGGGTTCCTGAGGATTATTTTCCATGATTCAATGTGCAATTCATTGTTTTTGAACCATCTTTCACCATGTCTTGGTAGTTATGTAGCCTCTGCTATGTAAGATTCTATTACTGCAAACTTAATGTCTCCAATTTCTACTTCAGTATCATCAAATGATCTAGCAAAATATTTTGTGATCTCTTTGCGGAAGCCATCAAATTTTTCAATGAAATTGAGCCATCCAGCCTTCTGCAACATCTCCTTTAGCTGTGGGTAATTCTCCATATATTTTTCTCCTACTGGCTCTGTCCTGAGAATGAGTCTCATGGCTTCTATTTCGTAAAATTTCTTAACCTTTAGAATTACTCTCCTGGTCTATGAAATGGACTGATTGTAGGTATGGTGAAAAAGAAATATGGGTTTGCGTGGAATAAGTAGACGGTGAGGGTTTGGAGAGACGTGGATACGTTGGTCACATCGTAGTCATGACCGTTAACAGATGGAGTTATTAGGGACCGTTTAGGTACAGAGTATGGAGAGTGTAGCGGAGATGTGGTATGATGAAGTTATTATGGACCGTTTGGTACCGAGTATGGAAGATGTGGCGGAGATGTGGTATGATGAAGTGGCAGTCAAATCAAATGATGACTCATTAACGAGACATACGATTATTCATATTATACATGCCTTATGTTTTTAACTTGTTGTTTGAAATAAATTTTGCATTTTACCTTTAGAACTTAACCTTTTGCTTGATAACTCTTTTGGCGTTGATCTGTTATGAAACCAGCTCACGAAAAGATAGAAAGGATAGATCAACGCCTTAGAATTCAGCCTCTTCGAGGGGGAAACCTCCTTTACATTACATAAATGAACAATTATTGGATGATACAAATGACAAAACCTCCTTTCTATATATAGGAGTCTAAGGAGTCACAATATAATCCAACCGACCTAACAATAATAATATAAAGCCACAAAAATAACAATAGAGGGATTCTATGGGGCACAGTAATAACAATATGGGGGCAATAGGGCACAACAATATTAATAAGGGGTATAACTACAATAGTAATGGGGTAATCACTAGTATTATAGGGACCCAACATGCCCCTCTCCTTCAAAAAAGTGTTGTCCTCAACGCTTGAGTAGTTCTGGATACTTCTGCAAAAAAATTTCATCCTCCCATGTGGAATCTTCAGCGGATAAGTTCTTCCACTTGATAAGATACTCTGAAATTGATCGATTTCGTAGCTGTCGAGTTCTTGTTTCTGTGACTGCTTCTGGTTCCAATATAATTTTTCCTTCCTCGTCAAGTTCTGGAAATATTGTTTGAACTGGGAGCTTGTTGCCTATAACCTTCTTTAAACATGAAACATGGAAAACTGGGTGCAATCGAGAAGCTGCAGGAAGCTCCAATTTGTATGCCATAGTACCAATCTTTTGCAACACCTTGTACGGACCATAATACTTTGGTGATAATTTATTATCCTTCTTAGCTTGCTTGAGGGACATTTGCTTATATGGTTGTAGCCGTAGGAATACCCAATCACCTACATCAAAACTTCTTTCACTGCGATGTTGATCTGCCTGTTGTTTCATTCTATTCTGTGCCAACACGAGGTTATCCTTTAAGAGTTGGAGGACTTGTTGTTGATGTTCAATGTGATGTTCCACTGCCTGAACCTTAGAATTTTCTCTTAAATATGATGTGATGGATGGTGGTTGATACCCATAAAGTGCCATAAATGGGGTCATTTTTGTTGTTGTATGGAAGGAAGTGTTATACCACCATTCAGCCAGAGGCAACCATTTGACCCATTGTGTCTGTTTATCAGATACAAAGCAACGAAGATATCCTTCCAAACATTTGTTTACTATCTCAGTTTGCCCATCAGATTGAGGATGATAAGATGAGCTATGAGCTAACTGAGTACCAAGACAAGAAAATAATTTTGTCCAAAAATTTCCAGTGAAAATGGGATCTCTGTCACTTACAATAATCTTTGGGTTTCCATGTAGCTTTTGAATTGTTTCCATAAATGCAGTAGAAACTGTACTGGCTTTAAATGGATGTGATAATGCACAAAAGTGTGCATACTTGGTAAGTTTGTCAACTACCACCATGATGACACTCTTTCCCTCAGACTTGGGTAAACCTGTGATAAAATCCATTGAAACCTCCTCCCAACGTTGGCTTGGAATGGATAAAGGTTGTAATAGACCCGGTGTCTTAATTGTTTCAACTTTATTTTGTTGGCAAACCAAACATTTCGCCACAAACTTTTGAATATCTGATTTAAGGCCATCCCAAAAAAATTCCTTCTTAACCCTGTGGTAAGTTTTTAAAAATCCTGAGTGCCCTCCTAAGGGAGAAGTGTGCAATTCCATAAGAATCTTTTGTTTTAGTTGGGAATTCTTACAGAGGTATAAGCGATCTTTGTACCATAACGAATCATTTTGCCAGCTAAATGTATCAGACGTACTGGAATCTTGTTGTAACTTTCGAATAAGTGCCCACACTTCTTCGTCATTCTTCCATTCCTCCCTTGCTTCATTTATCCAATCTGTTTGGATAATAGAAATGGCACACAACAATGCTTCCACATCCTCATCCTTTCTTGAGAGTGCATCTGCCACCACATTTTGCTTCCCTTTTTTGTAGATGATTTCAAAGTCATAACCCAACATCTTTGTGACCCACTTTTGTTGCTCTTCAGAGGATAATCTTTTTTCTAAAAAGTATTTAAGGCTATCATGATCCGTTTTTACCTTGAAGTGTCTTCCCATTAGGTAGGGTCGCCATTTCTTAAGTGCATGGAGTATTGCCAACATTTCCTTCTCATAAATAGCTTTGCTTAAAAACTTTCCCTTGATTGGACGACTTTCAAAAGCAATGGGTCTTTCATCTTGCATTAGAACAGCACCAATTCCATTTCCTGAAGCATCACATTCCACAATAAAGGTTTTTGTGAAGTCCGGTGTAGCTAAGACCGGTGCTTGGCACATTGCCTCTTTAAGATGTTCAAAGGCCTTTGTTGCTTCCGGAGTCCATGAAAATGCATCTTTCTTCAATAATGTTGTTAGAGGTGCTGCTATTCTCCCATAATTCTTAACAAACTTGCGATAATACCCTGTCAACCTGAGAAATCCTCGCAGATGCTTTATGGATGTGGGGATTTTCCATTCCTTAATGGCTTTAATTTTGCTAGGGTCTACCTTAACTCCTTCATGAGATACAATATGACCCAGATATTCCACCTCCTGGACTCCAAAGAAACATTTGGATCTTTTTGCATATAATTGTTTCTCCTCCAATAGTTGTAGCACCCTGTCAACATGTTCAACATGATCCTTCCAAGACTTGCTGTAGATTAGTATATCATCAAAAAATACTAACACAAATTTTCTAAGGAATGGTTTGAAAATTGAATTCATCAAACCTTGAAATGTTGAAGGTGCATTGGTAAGGCCAAAAGGCATGACCAAAAATTCATAATGACCCTCATGAGTTCTAAATGCTGTTTTCGGAATGTCTTCAGTCTTCATTCTGATTTGATGATATCCTGAACGAAGATCCAACTTGGTGAAGTAAATTGATCCATGCAATTCATCCAGTAATTCATCAATGACAGGAATGGGGAACTTATCTTTAATAGTGAGCTTGTTGAGCTCCCTATAATCTGGACACATGCGCCATGATCCATCCTTCTTGTGCACCAATACTACTGGAGCAGAGAAAGAACTTTGACTCGGTTGAATTATACCAGCCTCTAGCATTTCTGCAACCATACGTTCAATTTCACTCTTTTGGACATAGGGATATCTGTACGGCCTGATGTTTGGAGGAACACTTCCTGGAATCATATGAATAGCATGATCATGATCACGCATAGGTGGGAGACCTTTGGGAGTCTCAAATAGCTTGGAATGATTGTCCAGGACTTTTTGGAGATCTGGAGAAATAGATGAATCCAATGTGGAAACATCTAGCGAACATAATTGTGCAATTACACCTCTTTGCTCTTTTAGAAGCTTTGTCATACCATTAGAGCTGATTATATTTATTGGTTTCCCTGCAATACCCCTTAATTCAACTTCCTTTAGAAAATTTGATGAAAATTTCTTGAAAATTAAAAGCTATTGTACCCAAGGATTGTAGCCATTGGACTCCTAGTACAACATCAGCACCTCCCATTGGAATGGAAAGCATTGGGCTAGTCAATACATATTCTCCCATGGATAGCTTGATATTATGGCACTTTCCAGAGAAATTTATTGTTCCTCCATTTGCAATCATCACTTGACACTCTGGTGCTGGATATAGGAAGCAATTCAATTCTTTTGCTACCTTACAATGAATAAAATTGTGGGTGCTTCCTGAATCAATCAACACTATTACTTTTTTCTTCTTGATTTGTCCTTCTATCTTGATGGTTTGAGGAGTGGTAATTCCTGCTAAGGCATTACAAGATATGGTCGGATTTATTTGTTCTCCATCTAGGCTTTGTTCCTGGAGTATATCCTCTTCTTTTGACCTTTCTTGCTCCTTTTCTTCTTCCTCTTCACAATCTATGTAGAATAATTTCTTCTCAGCACACTTATGACCTTTAGTGTATTTGCTATCACAACTGTAACAAAGCCCTTTTGCTCTTTTTTCTTCCAATTGTTGTGGTGTCAAACTTATAGGTTGTGGAAGACTAGGGGCAACAACACTTCCGTCTTTATAGTTGTGAGTGGTATGCTTCCTGGTTGCCATAATTTTGCTTTCCATTTTTCTTGCTAACCTGAATGCCTTCTCTAATGAATCAGGTTCCCAAAGGCAAACATCATGTTGGATATTATCCTTTAAAGACCCTATGAACACATCAATCCTATGCTCCTCTGGAATATCTTTTACCCTTATGTTCAATTTTTGGAACTCCTCAATGTGCTCCATTATTGAACCCTTTTGTTTGAGACTTATCAATTGGCTAAAAAAAGTGTTGCTTTTGTATCCTCATAATGTGCTATCAATTCTTCCGTAAAAATTGTCCAAGTGATAAATTTTTTACGAGAGAAAAGCCATTGATACCATACAAACTGATTTGGTTCCAAATATAAAGTTGCCATACGTACCTTTTGTGTGTTTTGCACATTATTGAGATCAAAGAATTGCTCCATCTGTAATATCCATGTTGCAGGATCCTTGCCATCAAACTTCCTCATATCGATTTTTGGAATATGGTGGGTCTTCGATCCAACATTAGAGTCTATGGAATCATGATTAACATTTCTTTTGTTCTCATCATGAGTTTCCTTTACTACCCTTTCACCATTAGTGACCCTTTCTTGTAGCAACTTCTTCAATTCTTCCATGTTTGTCTTCAAATCTATCTTCAAATCATCCATCTTAGCTTCTACGCCTTTCTTTAAACCATCCATCTTAGCTTCTACATATTTATTTAAACCATCCATCTTAGATTCTGTTCCTTTTTGTGCAAGTGACACTTGTTGCACTTGGTCTCGTAATTTTGCTATATCATGTTGCATTTCTTCCTCTTCTTCATAAGTCATGCTAGAGCTTTCAGGTTGCTTACTATGTGTTTGCATTTTCTTTCCTCGGGGCATCAATTACTGATAATAATGCTTTACTATGCCCTTTGAATTCCTTCAAACCAAGCTTACGCAAAAATTTAAAAAAAACTACACGCCATTTTTCACTTTGTAGAAGCCTGATATTGAATTTGATGTATCTCTGTAATTTCGAATCATCCAGTTCTAAAATTGTGACCTGTAGTAGCCTTCTATGTCCTCTTTCCAATGCCACTACTATGATCCAAATTGGATTCTACAAGAAAGAGTTATGCACAATCTCCCGCAGTGACCTGATTATAGACTAGTTCAGTAGAGAAAACTTGTATGAAGTGCCACGTGTCACTGTTTCGACCTTTGACTCTGAAAAATATATACAAGAAAACTAAAGTCCGTCCTTTTTCTATAAATTCTTATGAAATTTCAATCTGATGCTCAAAAAGAAAGTTATGACGATTTTCCCCAGGTCACCTGTTTGGAATGTAATTCAGGAGTCTGCAAAAAGACCAACTTCCTCAGATCATATCTCCGCAAATATAGCGCGAAAAGCTTTGAAATTCGGAATTGATGTTCAATGTGATTTCTTCTCAAATGGTTTTTTTTTCAACTTCTGAAACGTTGCAAAAGAAATGTTATAGCGAAAATTCCACGATGACCTGTTTGGAGCAGCGAAACCCTAGAATCCAAAGCTCTGATACCAAATGTTATGAAACCAGCTCAAGAAAAGATAGAAGAGATAGATCAACGCCTTAGAATTCAGCCTCTTTGAGGGGGAAACCTCCTTTACATTACATAAATGAAAAATTCTTGGATGATACAAATGACAAAAACTCCTTTCTATATATAAGAGTCTAAGGAGTCACAATATAATCCAGCCGACCTAATAATAATAATATGAAGCCACAAAAATAACAATAGGGGATTCTATGGGGCACAGTAATAACAATATGGGGGCAATAGGGGCACAACAATATTAATAAGGGGTATAACTACAATAGTAATGGGGTAATCACTAGTATTATAGGGACCCAACATGATCCATAGGTACTTTTAGCATGTTTGGTCTCCAAAACTTGATTCTTCAATTTCCTGCATTCATGATTTATTTGTGATATGTACAATTGTGCCAGAGCTGATAAGTAAGTTGTAGTTGCAAAATGGAATCAGCTGAAGAATTCGAAAAGAAGGAAAATTGAAGTATGGCTATGGAATATGAGTGTAAAAATGAAATGGAAATGGGTTATGATAGTGAGATGGAATGAGATGTAAAATAAAGTGGGAAATAGGGTGAAATGAAGTAAAACTGTAAAAATAAAATGTAAATGAAATATGAAAGTGAGATGAAATGGAACTGTAAAATAAAATGAAAACAAAATGAGATGGAATGAGACTATGAATTTGCATACTCTAAACTGCAAATGAATGTAGCTTTTTGTCACTACTTATTATAGAAAGGAAATGGAAAATATAGGATGTCAGAAATCTCTAATTTTCACCCTGTATTTTCTATATAAGTATGCCAATTAATGATTGGTTTTAAAACTCATACAAATTTTTTTTTTTTTCATTTTTTTTTAGGAAAAAAAATGGCTAAGTTAGTGGAGAAGAAGAATTCTTCTTCACTAGATTCATTTCAAAGTTATTCTGGAAAATCTTAATGAACTCCTCTCTTGAAATTTATTTTTGATATATCTTCAACCAATGACCATTCACAAGAAGAGGTATTTTTATTCCATCTATTGTCCTTATCCTTACTGCTCCGTTATTAAAGACTTCTTCAATCTCATGTGGCCCAAGCCAATGAGTCTGAAACTTCCCTTGAAAATATTTGAATTTTGAATCGAACAAAAGTGCCCAATCTCCTTCTTGAAACTTCTTTTCCTTGATATATTTATCATGTCATTTAGCCCTTTGCTGTTGGACTATACTGGTTCTTTGAATTGCATCTTGCCTGATTTCATCAAGCTCATTGAGTTGCTCCAATATATGTTTCTGTGCCTCTGATAAATCCAGTCATAGTTGGACTGCCATCTTGAAGGTTTTTATTTGAAACTCTATAGGGAATAGGACTTGTTTCCCATAAACAATTTCATAGGGTGTGTGTCCTGTTGTGTTCCTCCATGTAGTTCTATAAGCCCATAATGCTTCAGGAAGCCTTTCTGCCCAGTCTCTTCTATGTAGATGCACAGTCTTAGTGAGAATTCCTTCAATCACCTTATTTGGAGATTCAACTTGATCATTTTCTTGTGGATGATAGGGGGTAGATTTCCTATGTTTGATCTTGTAATCTTCCACAAGACTCTTCACCATTTTAGATGTAAATTGAGATCCTTGATCTATCACAATTTCTCTTGGAACACCAAAATGAGTGAAGATGTCCTCAAAAAGAAAATTAACTATAGATTTTTCATTAGCAAAAGGTGATGCTTTAGCCTCTACCCATTTAGTGACATAATCAGTGCATACCAATATATACTTCTTTTGCTCAGATGGGGGATTAATTGGTCCAACAAATTTCAAGGCCCATTTTTCAAAAGGTTCAATGAGTACTTGAATTTGTAGTGGAATTTCATTTGTAGGAGTAGGTTTTCGTACCCTTTGGCAGTTGTCACACCTCTTGACATATTGTTTGGCATCTTTGAGGATGGATGGCGAATAATATCCTAAAGAAATGATTTTATAGGCTGTCCTCTTGTCAGCAAAGTGTCCACCACACGGTTCATCATGACATTCCTTAAGAATCTCAGGAATTTCATCTTCCCTAACACATCTTTTGATCATGATATCTGGACTTGTTTTATACAATTCATTATTGATCCATGAGTATCTTGCACTTATTTTAATGATTTTTCTTTTCTCTCTAGGAAACAAATGTGAAGCCAATTTTCCTGTGACTAAGTAATTGGAAATATATGCAAACCAAGGGGTCTGAGTAGTCACTACAAAAAGATATTCATCAGGAAACTTATCTTCAACCGGAGTGTCATCTTTGATATTTTGAATTCTGGACAAGAAATCAACAATTGTTTTTTGTTTTCCAGGTATATTTAGCATAGTAATATTGAATTCCTGCAAGAGTAATAACCATGTTGTAACTCTGCCATTAGTAATAGGTTTATTCATTAAATATCTAATTTCAGAGTGGTCTGTATGAAAAAAGGTTTCATAGCCTATTATACAATGTTTGAACTTGTTGATGGCATGAACAATAGCTAAAAATTCCTTTTCAGTTACAGTATAATTTAACTCAGTGGGAGTCAAATTCTTACTTGTATAGTAGATGGCATAGGGAATCAAATCTTTTTGTCCTTATACAACTCCCAGAGCTGTATCTGAAGCATCTGTTGAAATGTGAAAAGGTAGTTTCCAATTTAGATCTCTCAAGATGGGTGCTTCAAAAATTCTTGCTTTCAAAGTCTCAAATGCTAACTAGCAATCAGGATTCCAATTGAATTCACAATCCTTGATGAGTAATTTGAAGAGCGGGGATGCTATTTTAGTGAAATTTTCTATAAATCGTCTATAGTATCTTGTAAATCCTAGAAAAATTCTAACATCCTTTTGACAATTTGGAATTGATAATTTGGAGATGCATTCAAATTTAGATTTATCAACTTTAATTCCATCTTCTGAAATGTGATGTCCTAAAACAATCCCTTTTGTGAACATCATAAAACATTTTTCATGGCTTAGTGAAAGGTTTGCTTCCTTACATATTTTAAGAACATTTTCCAAATTTTCCAAAGCTTCTTCAAATGTATTCCCATAGACTGTAAAGTCATCCATATATACCTCTACACAATCATGTGTTAGATCAGAAAAAATTCCTAGTACTGCTCTTTGGAATGTTGCAGGTGCATTACATAATCCAAAGGAAGTACTCAGTAGGCATAGGTTCCCCATGGACAAGTAAATGTGGTTTTATATTGATAGCTAGGTGCCACCTGAATCTGATTATAACCATTAAAACCATCCAAGAATGAGAAATACTTCTTACCTGCTAATGTATCTAACACTTGATCTATACAGGGCAAAGGAAAATGATCTTTAAGGGTAGCTTTATTCAATTCTCGATAATCAATGGACACCCTCCATTTACCATTCTTTTTAGGCACAATCACTAAAGGGGAAACCCATTGGCTATTTGAAATTGGGTAAATGAAGTTTACATTCAGCAGTTTTTGCAACTCTTCTTTCACAATTTCCCTAAGATTTGGATTCATCCTTCCTTGAGGTTTTCTGATAGGTTTCCAATTTTCCTCAATGTAGATGTGATGTATACAAGTCTTAGGACTAATTCCTTTCATGTCAGTATATTCCCATGCATATGCAACAGAATGTTGTTATAATATTTTCATTAGCTTTTCCTGTTGTAATTTCTCCAAGTTATTGTTTATGTTCAATGTTCTCTGTGGAAAGATTTCAATTGTAGAGCTACCAAATTATTCCATAGAATAAAGAGACATCTGCCTAGATGACAAATATTCAATATTGGATTTTTCTTGGAATTGATCATGTTCATATTTTTGAGATGATTCAAAATTTTCCATTGTATTCAAGATTTAACTATCTTCACTAATATCTGAAATAGTAAAGAGAGGTTGAATGTCATTTTCATCATCAATCCATTCTTTGTCATCTATTTCTATGTTTTTTCTTGTTGGAGGATATAGAGTGAATTCTCTATTGAATTCCCATCAGAAATATACATGTCACTAGATCTACAACTAATTAAAGCATCAGTTGTGGCTAGCCAAGGTCTTCGTAATATAAGTGGATGTCCTCCTAGATTTTTCTTGGGGTTTAAGATCATAAAATCAATAGGGTATTCCCAAGAATCTAAGGACACTGAAATATCTTCTAACACACCATCTGGTTTGATTACAGATCTATCTGCTAATTGCAGTAATGTAGGTGTGTAAAGAAGATTAGGAAGCTTGATTTGTTCCATGGTTTGTTTGCTCATGATGTTTATTGCTGCTCCTAAATCAATAAATGTATTCAGAATTTCAACTCCATTGATATGTGTTTTCACAATTGGACTTCCTGGATGTACATATTTTTGTATGGCAATTTCTCCCATCATTATGTCTGCTATTTTTCCTACCAGGTGAATTCTTTTTGTTTCTTTTGGTTTTCTTCCTGGTTTTTTTATGCTCAACTCCTTTATTGTTTTATCTAGGATTGGAATCTCCTTAATGGCTTGTAACAAAGGGATTTTGATACAAACATTTTTCAACTCATCTAGAAAATCATAATTAGGCAACATAATCTGCTTTTCTACCCCTCTATCAACTTGTAGTCTTTCAGGAAAAGGAGGTGTAGAAGTAGATACTGGTTGCTTAATGATAGGAGTTGAGTTCTTTGGTTCTTTCTGTTTTTCATTTTCAGTATTTTGGTTTTGGAGAGACGTTCCTTCAAAAAATTTATTGGGCTGTAGAGAATCTTCCTTAGAATTGTCTTGTTCTTGAATAACTACAAAAGGCCTTTCCTTTTCTAATATCCTACCAGATCTTAGTTGGACATCATTGAGATCTAGAGGAGTGATCATATAAGTTGGAAATTGTTGTCCTTCCACCATGTAAGTATTCTGAGGATTTTTATTGTTGGGGTTTGGTAATGGTTGGGCAGGTAGCTGATTTGGTCTCTACTAAAATGGTTGTAAGAGTTGAGGATTTTGGTTTTGAAGTTGAGGTTGCTGGTTTTGTTGTGGAAATGGTAGTGAAAGTTGAGGGTTTTGATTTTGAAGTTGTGGCTACTGATTTTGTTGTAGAATTTTTGGGGGAGGATAATTTTGATATGATGGAGGATATTGATAATATTGAGAAAATCTTCCATAAGGATTTTGTAATCCTTGAGCCCAAGGTTGAGATTGAGATTGAGGTTGAGGTTGAGGCCAAGATTGTTGCCAAGAATTCCAATTTGGTGGGGACTGAAGATACATTTGATTGTTAAATACTTGATTTTGTGGCTCCTACCAAGGTCTTCTAGAGAAAAAGCAAAGAGATTCTGTTGAATTTGGAATTGTTTCTTCTTGAAAAATAGCCTTAAGACCTAGAATTGAAGGACAACCCTTGGTCTCATGGTTTTCTGAACAAATCACACAAGTCTATATGATCTTTTCATCCAAAGGACATTCTCTTAAAGCGTGTTTTTTTTTGCATTTGGGACAAAAAATAGCTGAAGCTTCAGCCTCATTTTTCTCCTTGTTTTGTAACTTAAGGGTGTCTATTTACTCACAAAGGCTCCCTAAAAGATCTTTTTTGAATTCATCAATAATATTCCCAATTTATGCTCTACTCACTAATCCAGTTGCAGATTTATTTACTCTAACAAGAGAAGGATCTCTTGGACCTTTCCCAGTTTTGGATTTCCCTCTTGAGAGATGAACACATAATTCTCCTATGCCACTTAATGGGAGTTGAGAGATATCTCCCTTCCCCATCATGTTAATGATATCTATCCACTCATCTCTAATGGCTTTTAATAGAAGAGCTTTTAAGGTATCTTGATCTAAATTATCCATCTTTTCTCTTTTCAAGTTATAGTTGAATCTCTCAATTAAATCCTCCAATTTTTCATCCTCTCTTTGCATGATTTTGAACACTTCATCCTTGTGATTGGTAGGCATGCAATAATCCAAATACCTATCCAATCCACTTTCTTCATGTCATTCCATGTTCTAATGAACTGAGTGACCAACCCCATGAACCACTTCAAAGCAGCTCCTTTCAATGTTGAAGGAAACAACTTAAGTTTGTGAGAGTCTTCTAAGTAATCATAGGTTCTGCACAAGACTTCAAACTCAAATAAAAATGTTTCAGGATCCTCACTTTTTCATTGTAGAATTTGTTTCTTCATCAACTATAGGGAATCCAAAAGAATTATCTATTTCCCTATTTCCTCTGCCTCCTCCATTACTTCCTCTACCTCCTACATTATTTCCTCTACCTCTTCCTCCAAACAGTGTGAATTCTCCATCCTCTCCTTCTTCTGCCATTATAGTTTCTTCAAAGTCAGTGTAAGGTTACTTTCTCTTCCTCTGGTTCCTCTATTAATGGTATGTGGGACAGAGGTTCTACTTCTTCCTCACTAGGTATTCTTAATTCTTCAACTAAAATTTGATCCCTTGTGGAGATGAAAAAGGCTACTCCTTTTGTTGGGGACCCAAGATTTTCTCCTCTAGGACTGCCTCAGTAGATGAAGTAGGAGATCCTTTTGATTGAATTTCTGACCTTAGAACTTTAGGATTTCTATGGCTAGGAGTATGAGCTTAAGATGGAGGTGTATCTCTTATTATTCTTGGTGGAGTAGGTGGTGTTGTAGGAATTGAACTCATGCCTCTAGCTATAAATCTAGCCCCAAAGTCTCTTTCTCTATGCATATCATTTTATTTTTGAATGTAAGAGATAATGTTACCTAATTACACTTCCCTGACAATGGCACCAAAAGGTTTAGTCAATTTAGCGGCCTAAATTTCTTGCATAAATTATCAACCGAGGTTTGTAAGCTGATGAAGTGTAGTGCACTATATGTGCTTAGTTGACCCTTCTTACTTTGTTATTTTGTATTTTTATATTGTTTTGGGGGGTTTTTTTCTTTGATTCCTATATGATGTACAATCTGAAATATGAGAAACTGAATCTAAACTTCCTAATGGTGAACCAAGAGCTAAAACTAGTCAAAATCTAATTTAAAGGAGGGAAAAATAGAGCATCCGTCATATCTTGTCGTTAATCTTAAGTCATGAGTCTAATTCTTAAAATTAAAGGTGAAGCTGTAACGCATGTTGAGATAAATACAGAGAATGAAATCAATTGAAGTACTTCTAGTTCCTCTAACCTTCAATTTTGAAAGATAAACCTTCTTGAGATGGAATATGTTAGAGCCTAGATTTGTCTCAGGCTGAAAAGACAAGGTTCTAGGTCCACATCAAACTAAGCTCAGCCTCGTAGCTAGCCCTACTAGGACAGGAGAGGGCTCTCTCCGGGTAAATCTCGGCAAAAGGTGATCAATGAGGCTCAAGATGACTAAATTGGCAATTGATCTTAGGCTAGGTATGAAGTACAAGGAGTTTGAGGTTGATTTTTGAGGTTTTTGTTGAATCAAAGGAAAAGGCAATTTTGGGTGCGGGGATGAGACACAGTTTTTGCAGAGGTCTACTTGGGGCGAGGTAGGCGATTGTCTTGATGCTTTAAAGATAATGAATGGCTAGATATTACTGGTGAGAAGCTAAGGAGAGCAAGAAACTTTCAAGGATTCTCCTTAAACAGACGAAAACATGGAAAATCAAACAAACTTAAAGGCAGAGCATAACAATCTATGGATTCTACCTTAACACTTCATTTGTTCAATTGCAGAAGATGAAAGAAGGAAAATGATACACATTAACAACTTACAATTATAGAAAGAAGCACACCATCAACACACAAAGCCACAAGGATCCCAAACAGTGCTGCAAAAACCTGGTCTTTCCTTTGCCAAAAATGCAGAAGTGAATGTACAATAGAGTGTTAAGCTTTTCCCAAGAGTCCAAACCTTGCTACTGACTGGAAATTTACATAATATATACCAAGCTAACCCATTACCTAACCTCTAGGGGTCGAGCTCCTCCTTCTAGGAGCAGTTTCAACCAATTCTAAACAAGGAACTGAAATCTAGGTAGTCAAACAACTAACCCCTATATGCTAGGAAACTGATTCATTACATTAAATTTTTGCTATTTTGTGGATGAATCATCTAGAATAGGTAAATAAGTACCAAATTTACATCATGTACATTAAATTACATCAATATGGGTCAAAAATCACATCAAGAGGTGAAACTGGTCATGACTGGCCGAAATTCTGAGCTGGAAAGTGAAAAATTGACCAAAAACCTCTATGCGTAGCGCACCTTTCAGCCTGTTTTTGGGGCACTTCCTGACATCCAAATTGAGCTCATGATAGCTTGTTGGAAATCCCTGGATGTCTACTTTCCAACCCAAGTGGAATTTTTCAATTTGGAGCTCATTTCCCCCTCCGAAAATGCATTCTCCCAGAAGTACTTCCTGCTGTTGCAAGAGGTGGCAGCAAGGTGGTTTTCATGGTGTTTTTAGGCCTTTTGATCATCCAGAACTTGATGAAATGCTTCGAAAATAACTGAGCATGCATAAATTACCATGACAAACCCAAAAATACAAAGTTTTCCTCTAGCAAGTGTCCCAATCAAAAGCGAGCGCGTCGACGCGCTACTCGTAGAGCTGAAAAAACTGTTTTTGGGACCAAAAATTTTCAAAATGACAAAAATTTCTCCGAATTTGCTCAAATTCGGAGCGAAGATCCTCCATCATGTATCATGCCCAGCCAACGAAGCCTCGGCCGAAACTCGAAGTGGATCTAGCCTCTTTCGCCGTTTTAATGCTCTGCTCAACCTCCTTTTCAAAATCTTCATTTTTGCTTTGCTGACATGCATGTCAGCCCAATAGTGATGTTTCATGTGACAGAGCATGTCTTTGTCTCTATTGGCCTTCACCAGCAACTTCTCTAAGTGGATTTTGACCCTCTCAAGCCAAAACTCTCGGTTAGCCTCTACCTCCTGCTTATAAACTGAATCTGTGTCTGACATGGCTTTGAAAACAAGATGTCTGCAATATGTATGTTGATATAGGTGTAGTGAAATCAAAAGTTCAATGTATGCTCAAAACCTAAACATGTTACATGTGTACCAAAGAATCATAGGAAACAAGCCACAGTGGTAATAGCTCTGTTTAAGTAGATTGGCATAAAATAGTCACTGCTTTGATCACAAGGGAATTTGAGAAATGAGCAAAAAGTGTAATGTGCACCCTTTACAATGTTGGCTAAAACTTTACAAATAAGAATGGGACTGTATTTCACCAATGGAGAATGGGAAAATATTCACCAAGCCACCCACATGTCTTTAAAAACGCTAAGGAATGATTTTGGTATGTGCATAAGGTTTCACTTTTCTACACCCAACACATCAAATTTCCCACCTTAAACACACTACAAACATTTTAAAATTGACTGAGCAGCCATGAAAAACCTACTTGCAAGATTTGGAGTCGATTTGGCAAGATCTGGTCGCATTAACAAAATTTTTTTTGGGGTTGTGACTGAGTGCGTAGCGCCCGAACCCAACGCGTAGCGCACACCTGTATGCGTAGCACCTTTGTTTTTTTACACTGGCCAGTGAGGCCCAGTGCGTAGCGCACACCTATGTGCGTAGCGCACAGACCCAACGCGTAACACATTTTGTAAGAGGCGTTTGGAGTCCTTCCTGGTGTCGAAATCTAGTGGAGGATAGCTTGTTGAAAAGGTCTTTGAGTCTACTTTCCACTACAATTTGAATTTTTCAATTTGGAGTTTATTTTCCTTGTCAAAAATCAAATCTCCTAAGACTGGTCAAAATGTGCCAAATGAGGCTGCCTCAAGGCAGAGTGCTGTTGCAGTCAAATTTTGAATGCCTTCCTCAATTCCGAATTGAGCTCATGATAGCTCATTGGAAAGATATTTTTATCGAGTTATCCTTTGACCTATCAAGAAGGTTATTTGGCCAACCAAGCTAGGAGAAAAATTGATTTTCCCAAGGTCACTTCAGAGGTGCATCAATTCTCCCGAGGCAATTGTATTTTTGACATTTATCCAAAACCATTATACCTGTGTAAAAATTGAAGGAGGTTTTTCTTCCTTGGCCTGTTGTGGACAAAAAACTCTCTCAGTTTTCCCAAATTCATCTTTGATTGCTCAGAAACATCATTTGAGTAAAACCTATCCCGATGTGTGAAACAAGGGATTTTGTCGAAATGAAGCAAAATGAAGGGGATAAGGGGCTTCTAAATTCTTGGGGAAATTTTTGGAAGTAGGGAGGGATGTTAGGAAGCAGGAGAAAGTGGAATCTCGAAGATCGAGTGAGGGGAAGGGGTCCAAAAGGGCAAAACACAGGCCCAACTTAGAAAATTGCCAGGTTGTAGCAAGAAACTAGGGTTTGTGGAAAAATGAGGAATTTGGGGAATCTCAGTGATGAGAAGTGTTTAATAAGGTACATGAAGGATAGGGGAAGGTGTATGAACATCTGGATACAAGTTTTGCTAATGATTTGACCATCCAAGAGAAATTACCTCCAAAACCCTAGGAGAGGGAAATGGACCTTACCAAGGCACAACTGAAGCATGAATAAGCTGTAAAATGACCCAATGGAACTTGACATGATGATAAAAACCACATGAATGATGATAGAATCAACTGAATAATGACATAGGCTGACATTTGGGAAACTTTGAAAAGAGTGAAAGCAAACCCTAGACCTAATGCCTAGTGACCAAATTTTGCTTGAAGACTCTTTGAAATGACAAAATTGACCTTGACACCTTAAAATCACTTTGTAAGAGCATATTTGATCACTGGAGGAAGGCTACAAAGGCTGACACTAACATTGGCTCCAATGGGGATGGTAGCTCCTTGGAGGTGCCAAGAACGACAGATCTTTGGAAGAGCTAGACAGTGCCTTCATCCATTGGGCAATGGAGTCAAAAACTCAAGCTGAAATGCATGACTGAAAACCGAGACAAACTAACTTAACAACAAGACTGAAAATTGATTCACAAATGACTCATGACTCAACTAAAAACTGACACGATACTTAAACACAACCGACAAACTAAAAATGATGCTCAAAGGGGAGCTTATTCATCACAACCTACTCTAACAGTTTCATTCATCACCTGATCAAGTGAAATGAAACAACCAGTGCAACCAAGTAAGTATTCCATCTGCTGTTCGAATTTTTCGCAAGTGCTCACTTATGAACAACAATAGAGAACTACTGAAAGGTAACTCCCATGATAACTTAGAAACATATCCGTTGAATGATATGAATTCTATATCCGCCTCCAAAAACACTGCATAAGGATCTTGAAATTCAAGCACACTGGAACTTAGCTCATCCAATGGATTACTTCTCTTTTCCTCATACCATGAATGCAAAATTTGATCTGAGCCTTGTGACGAGACCTCTGCTGAAAATGACAAAGGAGCCGACTGCTGGATCAAGTTTGTATCAATACACATTTCAAGCTCACATATAGTCAATGGAGAGAGACTTTGACTACAAACCTCATCCAAAACATCAGCTATTGGATCATGAAAAACTTGAAAAGACTACTGCAACCCATTTTCTATTGGTTCCAATGTGATTACATGATTGCCTACATGCTGCTCATTCTTTACTGAAGATTTACTTTGCAATTTTCCCTTCAAAAGCTGAAATGATTCAAAACAGAAAGGTAGGGAACCTTCTTGTATCATTTGATCATATGTGTCAGCTTCCATGCCTTCATCTACAACTTGACAATCAAAGGCATTCGGGGGCTGCAATTCTGGATATGACAAGTCTTGAACAAGGTTTTCATTGCTCTCAAGATGGTCCAAATCAAAACTTGTTGACAGCTGATTTCTGATTGCATGGAAGTTGTCTCTGATGAACTGACATGAATCAAAACAAAAAGGCAAAGATCCTTCACTTATTTCAAAATTTGTTGCACTTTCCTCGTCACTGTCATAGCTGATATGTGATGGTTGAACATTGTATTCAAGCTGCTGAAAATGAACTTCTTCCTCCCACAAACTAGCTGCTTGTTCGTCTGCAATAGTAGCTTCTGTTTGGAGAACATAATCATCATCATACTGATCAAACTGAGGGAAATCATCAGTATAAAAGACATCATCAAGCATACATGTCATATCAACAGATCTCTCTTCTCCAAGGTTGTCTACAAAACAATCATTATCAGATCTATGACAACTAGGATAAGAAACAAAATGTTTTGGATCAGCAAATTGTTCTTCTTCAATTAGCGAGCCATGAGCTTGAACATCATAATCATTCCTTGGGGTGATCCTTTGCATCATCTCTTCTACTACACTTACCAAAATGTCAAGATTTACCTCTAGAGATGTTGATTCGACCAGATCTATGTTTTTCATCTCTTCTTCTTTCAACCTTGCCCGTCGGATCAGCAGATGCGCCTCTACATTTACTGTACTGTTTTGCATCTCATGAAGAATTGCAATATCCCTTTCTCTCAGCTGAAACTCCATCTCTGGATCAAAGGCACCCGGATAGTGCAAGAGAGCAGATCTAGGAGTAGGCCTTATCTCAACTGGCATTGAATAATAAACTTGGTTAAATCTGGCTGAAAATTGTTGTACTGTCCACCATCAACAATCAGATCTGAACTCTATACATGTACTGGGGTAGTTAACAAGTTAAATGTCACATTTACAAGCTAGACCAGAGATTGACTGAAGCAACGTTTATCTACTTCCGCTAATTCAAAGCAAAAGCGTTTCGAAGGCTACCTAGCATAACTTGAGGCTCCGTCTGTAGCTATAAAATAAATGACATCAAAAAGCAAACCATTTTCTTCCCCAGTATGGTCGCCATTATGTTAGAGCCTAGATTTGTCTCAGGCTGAAAAGACAAGGTTCTAGGTCCACATCAAACCAAGCTCAGCCTCGTAGCTAGCCCTACGAGGACAGGAGAGGGCTCTCTCCCGGTCAATCTCAGCAAATGGTGATCAATGAGGCTCGAGATGACTAAATTGGCAATTGATATTAGGCTAGGTATGAAGTACAAGGAGTTTGAGGTTGATTTTTGAGGTTTTTGTTGAATCAAAGGAAAAGGCAATTTTGGGTGCGGGGATGAGACACAGTTTTTGCAGAGGTCTACTTGGGGCGAGGTAGGCGATTGTCTTGAGGCTTTAAAGATAATGAATGGCTAGATATAACTGGTGAGAAGCTAAGGAGAGCAAGAAACATTCAAGGATTCTCCTTAAACAGACGAAAACATGGAAAATCAAACAAACTTAAAGGCAGAGCATAACAATCTATGGATTCTACCTTAACACTTCATTTGTTCAATTGCAGAAGATGAAAGAAGGAAAATGATACACATTAACAACTCACAATTATAGAAAGAAGCACACCATCAACACACAAAGCCACAAGGATCCCAAACAGTGCTGCAAAAACCTGGTCTTTCCTTTGCCAAAAATGCAGAAGTGAATGTACAATAGAGTGTTAAGCTTTTCCCAAGAGTCCAACCCTTGCTACTGACTGAAAATTTACATAATATAGACCAAGCTAACCCATTCCCTAACCTCTAGGGGTTGAGCTCCTCCTTCTAGGAGAAGTTTCAACCAATTCTAAACAAGGAAATAAAATCTAGGTAGTCAAACATCTAACCCCTATATGCTAGGAAACTGATTCATTACATTAAATTTTTGCTATTTTGTGGATGAATCATCTAGAATAGGTAAATAAGTACCAAATTTACATCATGTACATTAAATTACATCAATCTGGGTCAAAAATCACATCAAGAGGTGAAACTGGTCATGACTGGCCAAAATTCTAAGCTGGAAAGTGAAAAATTGACCAAAAACCTCTATGCGTAGCGCCCTGATCTCTATGCGTAGTGCACCTTTCAGCCTGTTTTTGGGGCACTTCCTGACATCTAAATTGAGCTCATGATAGCTTGTTGGAAATCCCTGGATGTCGACTTTCCAGCCCAAGTGGAATTTTTCAATTTTGATCTCATTTGCCCCTCCAAAACTGCATTCTCCCAGAAGTACTTCCAGCTGTTGCAAGATGTGGCAACAATGTGGTTTTCATGGTGTTTTTAGGCCTTTTGATCATCCAGAACTTGATGAAATGCTTCGGAAATAATCGAGCATGCATAACTTACCGTGACAAACCCAAAAATACAAAGTTTTCCTCCAGCAAGTGTCCCAATCAAAAGCGAGCGCGTCGACGTGCTACTCGTAGAGCTGAAAAAACTGTTTTTGGGACCAAAAAATTTCAAAATGACAAAAATTTCTCCGAATTTGCTCAAATTCGGAGTGAAGACCCTCCATCATGTATCATGCCCAGCCAACGAAGCCTCAGCCAAAACTCGAAGTGGATCTAGCCTCTTTCGCCGTTTTAATGCTCTGCTCAACCTCCTTTTCAAAATCTTCATTTTTGCTTTGCTGACATGCATGCGAGCCCAATAGTGATGTTTCATGTGACAGAGCATGTCTTTGTCTCTATTGGCCTTCACCAGCAACTTCTCTAAGTGGATGTTGACCATCTCAAGCCAAAAATCTCGGTTAGCCTCTACCTCCTGCTTATAAACTGAATCTGTGTCTGACATGGCTTTGAAAACAAGATGTCTGCAATATGTATGTTGATATAGGTGTAGTGAAATCAAAAGTTCAATGTATGCTCAAGACCTAAACATGTTACATGTGTACCAAAGCATCATAGGAAACAAGCCACAGTGGTAATAGCTATGTTTAAGTAGATTGGCATAAAATAGTCATTGCTTTGATCACAAGGGAATTTGAGAAATGAGCAAAAAGTGTAATGTGCACCCTTTGCAATGTTGGCTAAAACTTTACAAATAAGTATGGGACTGTATTTCACCAATGGAGAATGGGAAAATCTTCACCAAGCCACCCACATGTTTTTAAAAAAGCTAAGGAATGATTTTGGTATGTGCATAAGGTTTCACTTTTCTACACCCAACACATCAAATTTCCCACCTTAAACACACTACAAACATTTTAAAATTTACTGAGCAGCCATGAAAAACCTACTTGCAAGCTTTGGAGTCGATTTGGAAAGATCTAGTCGCATTAACAAAAAAAATTTTGGGGCTGTGACTGAGTGTGTAGCGCCGGAACCCAATGCGTAGTGCACACATGTATGCGTAGCGCCTTTGTTTTTTTACACTGGCCAGTGAGGCCCAGTGCGTAGCGCACACCTGTGTGCATAGCGCACAGACCCAATGCGTAGCGCATTTTGTAAGAGGTGTGTGGAAGCCTTCCTGGTGTCGAAATCCAGCGTAGGATAGCTCGTTGGAAAGGTCTCTGAGTCTACTTTCCACCACAACTAGAATTTTTCAATTTGGAGTTCATTTGCCTTGTCAAAAATTAAATCTCCCAAGACTGGTCAAAATGTGCCAAATGAGGTTGCCTCAAGGCAGAGTGCTGTTGCAGTGAAATTTTGAATGCCTTTCTCAATTCCAAATTGAGCTCATGATAGCTCATTGGAAATATATTTTTGTCTAGTTATCCTTTGACTTATCAAGAAAGTTATTTGGCCAATCAATCTAGGAGAAAAATCGATTTTCCCAAGGTTACTTCAGAGGTGCATCAATTCTCCCGAGGCGATTGTATTTTTGACATTTATCCAAAACCATTATACTTGAGTAAAAAGTGAAGGAGTTTTTTCTTCCTTGGCCTAGTTTGGAAAAAAACCTCTCTCAGTGTTTCCAAATTCATCTTTGATTGCTCATAAACATCATTTGAGTAAAACCTATCCCAATGTGGGAAACAAGGGATTTTGTCGAAATGAAGCGAAATGAAGGGGATAAGGGGCTTCTAAATTCTTGGGGAAATTTTTGGAAGTAGGGAGGGATGTTAGGAAGCAGGGGAAAGTGGAATCTTGGAGATCGAGTGAGCGGAAGGGGTCCAAAAGGGCAAAACACAGGCCCAACCTAGAAAATTGCCAGGTTGTAGCAAGAAACTAGGGTTTGTGGAAAAATGAGGAATTTGGGGAATCTCGGTGATGGGAAGTGTTTAATAAGATACATGAAGGATAGGGGAAGGTGTACGAACATCTGGATACAAGTTTTGCTAATGATTTGACCATCCAAGAGAAATTACCTCCAAAACCCTAGGAGAGGGAAATGGACCTTACCAAGGCACAACTGAAGCATGAATAAGCTGTAAAATGACCCAATCGAACTTGACATGATGATAACAACCATATGAATGATGATAGGCTCAGCTGAATAGTGACATATACTGACATTTGGGCAACTTTGAAAAGAGTGAAAGCAAACCCTAGACCTAATGCCTAGTGACCAAATTTTGCTTGAAAACTCTTTGAAATGACAAAATTGACCTTGACACCTTAAAATCACTTTGTAAGAGCATATTCGATCACTGGAGGAAGGCTACAAAGGCTGACACTAACAGAATACAAGCAACTTTCTGTACTTTATGCTCTAGAGAACTAAATGAAAACATGCAGAAGGTAACTGATTGATTTCAACCATTGATTGAAGTGAATGTTTGACCATTTAGTTTAGGATGGGAATCAACTTGAAATGGTGATAAAAAACATTCATTAATGCAGTGTATTAACAACCTGAACTAGAAAACAAATAACAAAGTAGTGAATAAACTAGTCAACAATGCATTCTCATTGTTTCAACCTTACTCTGTTTAGAAACAAAATCATTTCCTTTCATGAAATGTTTTGGAGAAACAAGACTGCACAATTGAGTTTTAACATTATGATATTGATCAAAGCTAAAAGAAATCAAACTAAAGGAAATCAACCTAAGTTAGAAATACTGCTAAAAGAAAATGGTGAAATTAAAACTAAAGAGAAAACGAATGGAAAGAAAACCTCCTTCAGTGCAGGGGCCCTTTGCAACTGACTAGGTTGAGATGCTAACTAATTGAAAATGATATTTTAAATGATCATTGGTCAACACATGATTTCATATTATAGACAGGAACAAATTCCAAAAATACAGAGCTAAAAGTCTGAACTTAATACATCAAATTATCTGAACCCCCCTTGGTTCTGTACAACCAATATTTAAAAGGAAATAATCATAACTGTCTTTGAGGAAAACTGGCTACAGGTGGCCTATACGTATTACAACAAGACTACGTAAATGTCTGATTAGCTACAGGTGACTTGAATTTGAGCAAGATGTTTGCAACGGAATCGTTAACACAGGTGGATGATTGGAGTTAATGCTACAACAGAACTGTTGGATTTATTGATTAACCACAAAAGAGTAGACAAAGAGTCCTATTACTTCTGGATATCATATGTTTGACTCCACCTTTGACTACGATCTTAAGCTTTCTTTCTTATCGATATGGGCTGAGTGACTAGGATAGAATCCATGTGGAGATGATTCTAGAGATGACCATGTGGTCGGTTTCTTCATTTGACACTTGGAACCTGCCAGACCATTGAAGTAGCTACAAAATACACAGTCAGCTGTAGAATAGGCTGCGTTCTGTAGCTAATTTGAAAATATTTATTCAAATAGAAAAATCATAAAAATATAACATGTCAATCATTTAATGCCCTCCATAAGACAAAGCCTATCAGTTATCATTGATGGGGATCTGTAATATTATGGAAAAGCAAGGGAAAGAAGTGAGAAAAGCTATCAATGAGGGGGTAATTCTGAGGTTCAAAAACGGTTGCAAAGCTTGCCCTCGTGATCAAGGAATCAAAGAATATACTGGAGAAGATAAAGTTTGAGTATGAGGTACAAATAACAAAGTTGCAAATAAGGCTGCAACCAACCATGCCACCAGAAGTATGGGAGAAGACACAAAAATATTTAAGGGAAGAATTAAAAGGTATCTTTGACATAGTGGCAGATTGCAGGAAATTATTGGATGACACGATGCAAATTTGGACCTCACTATAGGAGGATCCAAACATCCAAAAGATTGAGGAGGAATTACAAGTGAAGCAGAAGCAGTGCGATGAAAGTTTGGTAGTTGTAAAGACCCTACTAGTCTTACAAAAACTTGCTAGTATTACTAAAGGGAAGAACTTCCAAAAGTAGATAGATGAGCTTCGGAGGAAGGAGAAAAAATTGCAGGGAAGGATTCAGTCATGTGAAGGTGATGCCCTGAAACTATCCCAGGCAGTGGATTAAAGGATCAAAGAATTGAAGAAAAGGGAGGCAGAAATACTATAAAAGGATGTTGGCCCAACCACAGAGGCATTGTTGGAGGAAGCGCACAAACAAGAGAAACAAATGGCACAGACAATCCAGTAGCATAATGCAATCTATAATGAAATTGCAACGAAAATCAATGGAACTAAAGGTGAGAGACTCAAGAAGAATCACGGGTGAGTGTTGGGGGCTTGTTGGGCACAACCCAACTTGGTCCATGTTTTGGTTCAAAGACTCCACAATTTTAGGAGCGTAGCGCACAGGGGTGACAAAGTTATATTCATCACATGGTATTTTAGGGGATTTAAGGTGGGTCAAAGCCCCTTATTTTGTAGTAAGTTTTGGGTATTAGTCCATTGTTTTGTCAGATCCATGGAATATGGTTAATGGTATTGTAGTAGGGAATTCTTCATAAAGACAATGTAATACTTTGTCGAATATCATGATAGAAGAACTAAGCATAGATTGTTCATATTCTTTATCTTGAGTCTGTATTTTGGGGAAGGCTCCATAGTTGAGTGCACGAAGGCCTTGGATAGTTTGCAAATGAGTGTGTAGACCACCTGTAGCTGGGTGTACAAGTCAGGGAAGAGCATGTATTGAAGATCATTATTAATAAAGAAGAATTTGTGGCGAAGTATTGTGTACCTTTCTGTGTTGATTATCTATTTTTATTGATATTGTTATGCATACTTTTTACTAAATTATGGGAAATAATACATGTTACACTTTTTTTAGTTATGTTTATGCGTTAAGAATCATTCTGTAAGATTAATCATCAGCGCAAAGTTATTCATGTATGTGAAGTTGTAGGAAGGTAGAAAACATAAGTAAATAAACAAACACAACAACGCACATATCCCTCTGGTTGCATAAACCTGGTTCTACAACCTTCCCATTACCACTTCGGGTGAGATTGTGATATGCTTGTAGGTCATTATCAAAAGGACCAGTTGTTGAGTGTTTTGTTGGTGCGCAGCACACTCTGAACCCAGGTTAATTCCCCTTAAACCAACAATTAGTGTTGTCCTCACCAGTCATCTACTCCCTTTATTGGTATGCTAGACTATGTAGTTATAATTATACCCTTTATTTTCTATATATACCAAGGATACCTAGAATTAGAGATGAAACCATCTTATATATTTGTTATATCATAATAAGAGGTTTCCCATCAAAGAGGGTTATTTTTCTTTCTACTCTCTCATTCTCAACGTAGGAATTTACTTCTCATTCTATTTTTATGTTATTTGAGTGTTTGGCATATAAAAATTGGTTTTAAAGCATGCAATCCTTAGGTTTGGATACTTGAGTAATCTTGGTAATCTTTCATAATTTTTTCTTTTGATAATTTTTATATAGTGAAAATTTTTGGAATTTGGGGAGATGTAGCAAAATAATCGTGGTAAAAAAATCATTTCTTGGTTCGCTATATTTTCATAAATACAAGCTGTGGAAATTAGGGTTTTTGATTAGTACTAAAACTAGTCTCAATGTTATGTAACCAGATCACAAAACATAAGAAAAGATGGATAAAAAACTTGAAAAATAAGCCTCTTCTAGGGGGAAGATCATTTTACATCATATAAATGAACAATTATTGGATTATTCAAATGACAAGTAATTCTTGGTATATATAGGAGCCTAAGGGGTGACAATATAATTAGGATTAGATAATAATAATAATGTAAATGCACAATAATAAAAATAGTGGGTTTCTATGGGGCACAACAATAACAATAGTGGGATTCTATGGGGGACAATAATAACACTATGGGGGATACATCAGTATTATAGGGACCTAACATGCCCTTCTCCTTCAAAAACGTGGTGTCCTCAATCCTTGAGTTGTTCTTGATGCTTCTAAATAAAACACTCATCCTCTTATGTGGAGCCTTCAACAAGTAAGTTCTTCCACTTAATGAGATACTCTGAAATTGATCTATTATGGAGCTGCAATATTCTTGTTTCTATGATTTCTTCAGGCTCCAATATAATTTTTCCTTCCTCGTCAAGTTCTAGAATATAGTTTGAACTGTGAGCTTTTCACCTATAACCTTATTTAAGCATGAAACATTAAAAACATGGTGTACTCACGAAGATATCAGTAGCTCCAACTTGCATGCTATAGTACCATTCTTTTGCAACACTGTGTAGTGACCACATACTTGGGTGATAATTTATTATCCTTCTTAGCTCACTTGAGGGACATTTTTTTTGTATGGTTGTAGTCATAAAAATACCCAATCACCCACATCAAAAATTATTTCACTGCAATGCTAATCGACCTACTGTTTCATTCAATTATGTGCCAAAGTTATGTTATCCTATAAGAGTTGGAGAACTCATTGTTGATGGTTGATGTGATCTTCCACTTCTTGAAACTTACATTTGTCTCTTAAAGATGATGTGATGGATGGTGGATGATATCCATAAAGTGCCATAAATTGGGCCTTTTTTGTTGTGGTATGGATGGAAGTGTTATACCACCATTCTTCTTGAGGTAACCACTTGATCCATCGTGTCTTTTTAATCAAATACAAATAAAAAAAGATATTCTTACAAACATTTTTTCATTATCTCATTTTTCCCATCAGAATGACGATGATAAGATGAGATATGAGCTAATTGAGTACCGAGAAAACAAAAATTATGTCCAAAAATTTATAGTAAAAATGGGATCTCTATCACTCACAATAATCTTTAAGTTTCCATGCATCTTTTGAATTGTCTCCAAAAATGTAGTAGATAATGTAATGGCTTTGAAAGGATGATATAGTGCAAAAAAGTGTGCATACTTGGTAAGTCTATCAACTACCACCATGATGACATTCTTTCCTTCAGACTTGGGTAAATCTGTGATAAACTCCATTGAGACCTTTTCGAAACATTAACTTGGAATAGCTGATGGATGTAAAATGCATGGGGTCTTAATTATCTCAACTTTATTTTGTTTGAAAACTAAACATTCTGCCACAAACTTTTGAATATCAGAGTTAGGGCCATCCTAAAAAATTCCTTCTTGACCCTATGCTATGTTTTTAAACATCCTGAGTGCCCTCTTATAGGAAAGGTGTGTAATTCCAAAAGAACCTTTTGATTAATTTGAGAGTTATTACATAGATATAATTAATCTTTGTACCACAATGATGGATCCCATCAATAGGTATATTTTGAGGCCCATTGTTCTATCCTACAACCCTTAAACTCTCTTTTTCTCACATTAATTTACATTTTGTATCCATAATGTGCTCAGTAGGAAGACTGAAGGTTGCTTGTCATATTTCATGGCCTAATGTGGTTAATATGCATGCAAAAGAATATTTTTTGGAGATATTTACTATGCAAGGGCACGTTGGAGGCATCTAGATGGAATATAGGAAGCTTGTCCACTACATTAACTCTCCAATTCAACTTGAGTCACAATATTCCTCACCAAAAACTCGAAGTAAAATGGTAGCCGAAGAACTCAAGTGCATGTGAAGATCTAAGGGAACTCGATCCACCAATTTTGCGATTCTGGAGGGAAGTAGTCCTCCTCTCAAGGGAGTTTCCCCTCAGTCACTTTTTGTATTTAAAAACAAGACTAAGGGCTCATTAGGATTCAAAACTTTTGTTGGAGATAGGAGTAGCTATTGAGAGCCAATGGCTTGACACTGTTATTTTCATCTTTGATATGACGTATGTGAATCTTATTTTCTATTAATGGAAAGCTTACTATTTGTCTACATCTGAGTTAAATTTTGAGGGTTGAAAACCTTGTGTTTGAGCCCAACCCAGAGTTATAGTCTCTCTCATGTATTTTTTTCCTTGTTCTTGTTCAATTAAATGTATTTATTTCCTTGTTTAAGTAGGAATTATATTGAAAAAATTGTAGTTGCAAGTTGGATCACCACCTCTCTTGTGGGAAGTGTGGTTGAAGAGTTTACAATAACAATAAAAAAATATGTGTTTATGATTTCTTGGAAATTGCTTGATTTTGGACTAAAATTATTTTGCATGCTTGATTTATACACCTTAGGAGTTAAAAACATCATTTGGTAAATATAGTAGATTCATGTTGTAGGATATAATATATCTTGGAGAAATACAATTCAAATCATCCATTCCACTTTGATTAATTTCACTAGAATATTGATGTATGTCCTTGGTTACTAGTTTGTTGGAGATTCCAGTGACTTGTAGGGGTTGGTACACTCCTCCACATCCACTTTGTCATCTCCATACTTCTCTAGGACACCTCATACTACTCCCAATCACTACTCTCGAGATCATATTTTCAGGGTTAATGGAGGACACTGTGGGCATGAACATTTGTTCAAGATGGGCCTTTGAGGGGTGCTAAGCATGGAAGAAGTACTTACACATCCTTCACCCATATTCATCCACCTTCCTTCACCTTTAGAACAACTTCTTTTCCCTTAGAAATCTCTCAGAACTACTCCTGTAGTAGAACAAAGTGCTCCTATAGCAAAACAAAGCCTCCTGGAGCACCCAATAGCAGTCTTGTAGCACTATCCAAATTCAACCAAATTTTCCATAGGATCTTGATTTTTGAATTTTTTAGATTGAATGACGCACCTTAAGCTTTGAATCCATGATTATGGGGACCCAAGAACCACTCCAGACCCATCCTTCCTCAACTGCAAGTACAAAACAACAAATAGAGTTAGGAAGCAATTTTTCACAATTGAATTTCAATCAGTATTCTTCCATGTGTTGTAGACTGAATTCCTTCTTTCAAAGAAATTTGAAATTAGATTAATGATTTCCATTCTACAAGTAGAACATTGATTTGATTGGTTTGCAAATAGAGTAGCATAGAGAAACTAGTGTAGCCTTTCCCTTTCTTGTAGTTACAAGTAGCCTCTACTTTTAATGAATGGTACTTTCATTTCTGCAATTATAATAATGTTCATTTGATTGCAGTTATGATACGTTTTCATAGAAATTCTCTTTGTTGTTAGCTGAAGGAGTGGTCTCTTTGTACCTTGATCTAATCCAATGACTAAGGGTGACATGAGTGGAACTTAACCTACTATGCATATAGCATTGTCACCTCTAAGTTTGTACGAACCTTGGGTTGATAATTTAAGTTGAGAGCCTTGGGAATTTCAACATCGTTGATGCAATACGAGGTCCCATCACTTTTTTGTGTCATTGTCAGGGAGGTGTCCAAGTAGGTGTTATTTCTACTTATAATTTGTTTGTTTTTTCCTTTCTATTTTACATCAGTATTATTGGTTTGAAATCTTAGAAAAAAGATAAAAGAGAAAAATAATTCAAAAAATAGAGTTAGTTCTTTCATGCCTCATAGAAGTAGAAATAGTCAAGGGAAATTCCTACCAAAAAACACCACCCGTTCACGTATCCAACCATCATTCCTCTTTGGTGACTGTGAACTTCCCTCTCTAACTGGAGGGGAGTTAGAAAACCCTCTAGGTGAGGAACCTAGAATTTTAGGAACCCATAGGAGAAGAAGAACCCACCTTGCCTACCCACACCATGGCTAAAAATAGACAGAATGATATTTTTCCTATCCAAGAAACCAATGGGGAGAAAAAAATGAAGAATATAAGTCTTGCTTCCCTTCCATGTTTCCATGGTCTAGCCTCTGAAGACCTTGACACCTTCATGTTTGATTTTGTTGTTTTTTGTAGGACCTATGACTATACCTTTGATGAATATAAGTTGAATTAGTTTCCATCTACCCTAAAGATGCATCCTTGTGATGGTTTATGGATTTATCTAGAGGCAGGATCACTACCTAGGCCCAAATGTAGCAAACCTTGAATTAAAAGTACATGGATTACTGTAGGTCCAAAGAAACAAAGGAGGAAATCTTTAGGATGACCCTAGGACTAGATGAATCTTTAGAGGACTATGAGGAAAGATTCAAACTCAATTATAGGAGGGTTAACTATACCCTTGACCCTAATCCATTGAATCTAGTTCTCCTTCGAGGGATTAGGGAGGATGTAATGGAGACCCTCAACATGCTATCTAGAGGGGACATCTACCAGTTTCCTTATGATAACATAAGGGTAGTATTTAGGAATCACTCTAGGGATGTTAGGAAAAAGAGTAGGTCTAGTCAAGGCTTGGTTAGTTCATCTCCCTTTGCATCAACCATCAAACATGAGATAGGAATTATGTTGGAGGATTTTAAAAGTGAAGTGTTGCATACCTTTTCCCTACATATGGTTATTATTAAGATCAAAAGGAAGCAAGAGGAAGAAAAAATAGCACTAGCTATCTTTTTCCCTAGATGCACTAAGAGCCATCTTATAAATGAGTGCCCAGTTAATGCCATAGAAATCTATTTTGTTTGTGAGTAAAACCATGAAATAGACAAATGTCCTTCCCTACTAGGTTTGAAAGTTGTATACCAAGGGGTAGAAAGTGTTTTAGAGAAACTCTGCTTCATTAACCAAAGGATGCCTCAATGCCCTCGACCATATCAATAGGGCATGCAAGGTGCACATTATCCCCCTTACAATCCAAATTATAATGAACCTTTCCAGCTTTGGTACCATTCCCCTCATCCATCATGGCACATCCCCTCTCCTTGGCCTTATGCTCCTCAATATCCTCCTCAACCTATCAACCCGCCTTTCTAGCCATATCCACCTCAATCTCCTCAATGGGGAAACTCCACACAAGGGTGGAGGCCAAAACCAACCCAACCTATTGCTTTAATGCCTCCACCTCAACCACAACACCCTCACCATAACCGACCTAAGAAACCCCAACTTCCTGCCCAACCCAATCCGAACCTAAACAATAAGCAAGCACAACAGGTTTATAGTGGGTAGACATCCTATCCTTCTTATGCTGTGGAAATATAAGAGATCAACCTTCAATTTAGGAAGGTACTCCCAGATGTTCACCCACCTTCTCCATGTGAAGAGATTGAAGGAGAGAAGGAATAAATTTTCCCTCAAGCTAATGCACCTCCTTACCCTGAGAGGTTGATCCAACCTAAACAACACACCCCATAAGAGGAAAAACATCTAGGAGAATTGAAGAGCTTATGTGTCAAAACACCCCATTAAATATGTCTCCATTTATAACAATCTTATCAAGGAAGAGTGTTTCAAAAGGATTAGGAGAAGAAGAAGAGATACCCAACTATAAATGTTGTTAGGAAACTGTCTAATCTAATGCTTGGGAGGGTGATCTTCCCAAAGTACTTGGACCATGGTAGCCCAGTAGTGGATGTGCATAAAGATAGAATTATGGTCCCTAATACATTGATATGACTTGGGACTAAAAATAAATGTGATGACCAAGGAATCCATGCTCAAGCTCAACCTCTAAGGGGCCTTGAGGAAGACCACAACAGTACTGCAGCTTGCAGATAGATCCATAGTATCTCTTGAGGGATTTCTTGAGGATGTATTGGTCTCCCTTGACTCTTTGGAGTACCCCATTGATTTCCTTTTCATCCAACACAAAAGAAACTTTAATGGATACTCTCTCATTCTAGGAAAACTTTAGTTGGGCACTGTTGATGCCTACATTAGCTACAGGGCTAGGAACATGACCATCAAGAATGGGAATCTATCAAAACAAATTGTGGTGTATCCTCCTACTCAACCTTCTATTGAACATGACTTTCCCTTGTGGTTAGAGGATGAGGAAGAGGAAGAATTTTATCATGCATCCCTCTACCTAGTTTGCACAATATACACTACTATAGGGGGGAGGCAACTTGATGAAGATGACCTTATTGACCATATCTTACAAAATCAACTCCCCACTATCATGCTAGTTGAGGAAATGATGAAGGAATCCAAGAGTAACCATTGGAATGATTTGTGCTATGTTGACCCTAACCTAGAACATGCCAAGGTTATAGATATTAACCCATCCAAAACTCTAAATATCAACCCCTCTCTCTTTTCTGAGAATGAAGAACAATTATGCAGTGTGTTGAAGTAACACTTGGATGCTTTTGCTTGGGACTATAAATAGGTGAAATGCGTGCATCCCTCAATATGTACTCATCATATCTAAATAAAATAGGGATGCAAGCCTGTGCGCCAACCCCAAATAAGGATGAACCCATCTCTTAAGGACATTATGAAATAAGAATGACAAAAGCTACTGGATGTAGGGTTCATATACTCCATTCATATAGTGATTGTGTGTCACCCCTTGTTATAGTGCCCAAGAAAAATGGTAGGTAGAGGATCTGTGTTGATTATCAAGAACTTAACAAGGCTACAAAAAAGCACCATGTCCCTTTGTTGGCAAGAAAATTTCCTTAAGGAAAGGGTTTAAAACCTCAACAGAGCAAGATAAAATAATCAACAAAGAACACTCAATCAAGAATGCCAAACATTTGAATTATCAAAGTTGGATTCAAAGACATACTTGAGGGTCCTATGTTTGAAGATCATCTTGTACAATCCAAACCCTCTACTTCCTCCAATACATGCAGACCTACAAATCATTCACTAAAGCATATACATAATAGATAATTCAACGTGCATGATAAGAATATGTTATATCATCATATATAACCATTCAGACTATCATTCATAAGATAACAACACATATCAAGAACAAGACATGGGCTTATTTATTGATTAATATCAATAAGTACATGATAGATAAAACCTGAGCCAGGCCAAAGGCACTGAAAAATCCTTCCTTTGGATCCGTCCAGCCCGAGCCATGAAGAAAATCTCTCTAATAGGTGCAAGAAAATGCTAGATAAGGAGGTCGAGCATCTCTGCAAAGGAAACCAATATTTCCTAGAGATTGGGAGTGCAGGAGGCATTGGAAAAGAAGACGTGATTTGGGGGAAATCGAGTATAATGTCAATATCTCTCTTCTCATATAAATTAGGCCTACCCAAGGGGTGTATATATACCACCTCAAATTGGTCATTTCAATTAGGCCACAGGCTCCTGTAGGCGACATCTTCTTAAAAACCATAATCCTTGCCCGAAAAATAGCATTTTATTTTATTTTTTCATATTTAAAAATGTATACGCAGGTATAGTGTTATGGGACCTGTGTATGTACTCGTTTTTGTGTGGTTAGAGTCGGGTATGGAATTTGAAATACATTTTTTAGTATAAATTCAAGTTTGCATGGGAAAAGGGACTGCCCAGGGTCATAAAGGAGCATTCAGTCTAGAGGAGTGATAATGATGCCATAACACCATTTTCCTTTCATTGACCAAGTCTTGGATGGCCTTGCAGGGAAGAGATTATTTTCCTTCCTATATGGTTTTAGTGGGTACAACTAGATCTAGATCAACCTTGAGGACCAAGACAAGACTACATTCGCATGTCCTTTAGGTACCTTTGCCTATAGGTTCCTTCCATTCAGTTTGTGTAATTCCCCTACTTCCTTCTAGAGGGCAGTTTTGAGTATCTTTGTTGACCTTGTTCATGACACTGTTGAGATATACATGGATGAATTCACTCCTTATGGTTGTGAATTCGAGTAAGATCTTTCTAACCTATTTAAAGTCTTAAAGAAATGAATTGAGATGAATCTTTCATTAAGTCCCAAAACATGTGATTTTTTTATGAATGCAGTGGTTGTCCTAGGCCATTATATATCCAAGGAAAGGATACTGGTTGACCCCAACAAATTGCCATCATTAAAAGGGTCCCTATCCCTCAAAAGAAAAGAGATGTCACGTGATTCCTTCGATTGGCTAGGTATTATAGAAGGTTCATTAAAGACTTCAATAAATTGGTTTCACCCTTATTTGGACTATTGGCTAAAGATTCTGATTTCTATTGGACAAACAAATGTCAATAGGCCTTTGAGCTGCTAAAACAAAATATGACCACTACACCCATCCTTAGAGGTTCGACTTGGGAAAATTACCTTTCCATATACACATAGATGCATAAGATAAACATGTAGGGTGTTGTAGCATCCATTTTCCATTGTTATTTAAGTTTTATTTTCAGTCTTACCACAAAATGGAAGAAAAATAAAAAAATATGAAAGGAATGGTTGATTTTATATTTTCAATGGTTTTGAAATTGTCAAACCTATGAGAATATCTAAGTCATCCGATCAACAGGCCAAAGATCGGAAACGACAGTGTATCAAACACAATTTTAATTTTGCTGAAGTTTGGGTTAATCTCAGCTGTCCATCGAAAGAGGCAGGATCCGTCAGATATCGGGTCACAATATCGGGTCAGAAAGTGATCAGTTTTCATATTTTGATTGAACCTGATAAATTATCAAATCTTGTTTTATTTCCTATCGGGTCGACAAAGTCATCAGGTTCTGTCTTTAATATCGAACTCAATGACTTATTAAATACATTTTATGTCCTATCAGGTCCGGAGACTGGGTCGGAAAATCATTGGGTTCATTCTTTAATATCGGACCCAATGACTTATTAAATACAATTTTATGTTATATTGGGTCTGTAAGGGAGTCAAGGTGTGTTGAAAAGGTGGAAAAGGTGGATGTGATAGGTTCTATGAACCAGTGTTGATTATTTTTAAGTTTTGTGGGCCTGTCATCGTTTAGATGTCATACAAGTTCAACAAGCGCGATCAAGCGATAGTTCGATAAGCACTTTGAGGTACGCCATGGGGAAGAAATGAGCACGAGGGTTAATCAGAGCTTGACCCCCATAGTGGACTGTGATGTTAGCACGGTTGACCAAAATGTGTGGCCAGGAATCACCATGGGGGTTCAACCTCGTTGATGCTCTCACATACTCTTTACCCCCCACAGTGCTCCCAAAGCTTTCCACCCTTCATCTACTGTTTTGTTAAGGCTCAAGAAGTTTCGAACAGAGAACAACAATAATCTTCTAAGTTTCATTATTTCCTGTTATTTTATGTTCTTTGAGGTGTCTTTTACCCTTTTTGTAATATTCTGTAATAGTTTTTACATAGACAGTTAGGGAAATAGTTTAGTAGATTGACAGTTTTGGAGATCACCAACTGTTTCATAATGTATAGAAAGATGAAAATTTGCAAAGAAAGGGTTCTAATTTTGGAGAACCTGGATACTAGCCACTGAATTCCTGATACAACTATTGACTAATGAAAGAATCATAAGTTTTCCATACATTGTTGGGTATGATTTTGTGATTTCTCTGTTATGTGTCATCATATGTTTTCTTCCTTTAAGTATGGTAATGAAGCTACAGGTCTTTATTTGCTTATGTAAATGAAATTAAAATCCCTTAAAAAAGCGCTCCTATACTTGAAGTTCACCCCTCTGCAATTCTTCTAAGTTACAAATAGTAGTTTCTGTGTAAGACAACATATTATTTATAACTTCTCCAAGTGTCACAGATAATAGATCCTGTGAAAAACAACATATTGTCCATGAATAATTCAAGCTTTCTTCATTCATCATTTATATTCAACAATCAAATTGCATTCTGATATTTTCTTGTAACCTAAGTATTGAGGGTCAGAAACTAGATTTCCCAGGTCCTTCATTTGAGAACATAACATACAATTAAGTGACAAACAAGTGACAATAATTATAAACATTAATGTCTTAAGCACAATTTCTACACAGCTAGACAATTGGTTTCTTAAGGTACAACATTAATTGGAATCATTGCTGGAGAGAGAAGACAAGAACACTTTTCCCTCGGTTTTCAATAATTTCCTCTGGTTGTTCAGTGAGGAGGAATTTTTGGTTGTTTTGAATAAAAACAATAACTCTGGCTCCAAGAAGACCCCGTACAAGATCAGACACCTCACAACAGAAGGTTCAAGCCCTTTCAAATCCTGAAAGGTTAGTTTCTAAGAAGGTTGGAAGGTCTAAAATCCCACTCACACCGATTCCTATATTGTCTGCATCAGGCAGAAACTCACCAAAACATTCATCTGATCAAGAGTCACCTGTTCCATCATCTTCATTTCAAGAACCTAACTGTCAAGATCAGTCTTTAGAGTATGTTACTTTTCCATTATCTGCTATAATTTTTAAACCTGAACCCATAACTACATTACCAACTCTGCACATTCCATTTACCTCTCAGTCAGGTTCCACATTTGTTCGTAATCAAGGTTCAATAAATTTGGGAGCAAACATGGCAGTTCCTGCATTCTTGACGAATAGGTATGCACCTCTTCAACTGCCACAACCATTGAATCAAATGCCATAAGAATACCTCAAGATTCTTCCTCGTTTTACAGTGGAAGATGAACAAACAACAGAGAATCATGTATCAGTATTTTGTAATTCTACAGAAAACCTAAATGTTGAACATTTAGATGTTGTTCTAAGACTTTTTGTTCAATCCTTGGATGGAGAAGCAAGGAAATTGTTTAAAGGGCTTCCCAATAACTCTATTCCTTCTTGGGAAGAGATGGAACGTCTATTCACCCAGAGATGGGGAGAAAAAAGAGACCATGGGTATTCATTAACAGAGTTTAATGCTATAAAAAAGAAATCTGATGAAACTGTAGTCGAATTTGTCAGAAGATTTAACAAATTGTACAATAGTCTTCCAGTGGTGATTAAGCCCCCACCTACTGGTGAAAAAGTAACTTTTGCAAGGGATTTTGAGTCAAATTTTGGATTCACATTAAGGGAAAGAAGATCTCCAACCCTTGATCAGATCCAAACAGATGCATTAGAGATAGAAGAAAATTTGGTGGCTGCAGGCAAAGCACCAGAGACACAACCTATTTAAGACAAGGGAAAGGCAAAGATAGAATCCTCTCAAAGTCAAACATTAGAGGATATGAGTAATGTAATTAAAACTTTGTCAGATAAGTTGAATAAGTTAGAGTTGGAAAATAAGAATTCTCAGAGACAAATACAATATAATAAGAACTTTAATCCCCAATATAGAAGACAACCTTTGCAAATCTTGCAAAAAGGAAAGAAAAGGTTAAGATCAGATTCAAGCATCATTGTATATAGAGGCAGATCTTGGTGAAGTACTAGAGCACACTAGGGACCATGAAGATCAAATTTATACGTTATATGCAGTAGATGAATATGAACTTGGTATTGAAGGAGAAGGGTATGAATATGTTGAAACAGATGTCATTTATGATGAAAATAAAATTGATGAATATTGAAAACAATTCTCCGATTTTATGTAGACAGAACTACATAAAAAATATGACTTGAGATCAACGAAAAGATCAAGAAGTCAAGAAAAAGAAAGTGGGCAGCAAGTTCCATTAAGGATCTGGCAGTGTCACTAGCCCAGATTCCAGTTAGAAGCTTGGTCATGGATGTAGTAGTAGCAGATATCCCTGCTAGATTTGAAATGCTACTATCTAGGTCATGGGGGGATAAATTGGGTGGTGTTAAGAAACTAGATTTTACATATGTTGTTATATCGACTTTTGGTGGGGAAGAGAGGAGATTGTATAGAGAAACTAGATTCGTAAAAACAGTTACAAAAAATGGAGCAAGTAATTCACTTGTATATAGCCAGGAGAAGGATGAATTTGCTTGTTTCATGCTGCATGATAATGTAGAGTTGGCTGAAGATAATCAGAAACAACTTGCTTCAGCCAATGTAATTATAGAGTTACAAACTGAAGGAGTCTGTAAATGCTTCTTTGATGGAGCATATTCCAAGGAAGGAACAGGTGCTAGTTTTCTTCTAATTGCACCTGGAGGTAATATGTTCCATTTTTCCTTTAAATTAGATTTTGAAGCAACAAACAATGTGGCAGAATATGAGTCCTTGATTATTTCTCTGCAAACAAATAAACAGATGGGAGTTAAGTCAATTTCTGCTTTTGGAGATTCACAGTTGATTATCAAACAAATAAAAAATCACTGCAAAAAAAAACACCCTAGGCTTAGGGCATGCAGAAATGAAGTATGGGATTTGGTTAAGAACTTTTTTGAAGATTTTAACATTCAATTTATTCCAAGGGATGAGAACATATTATCAGATTCATTGGCTGTGGATGCTAGTACTTTCAAGCCTCCTATTAATCCAAGGCTAAGATATGAGGTAGAAATGAGGCACCGACCTCCTGTTCCTAATAATGTTAAATATTGGCAAGTTTTTGAAGATGATTAGTAAATTAAAGAATTTTTGACTATGGTTGAAGAGTTTCAAGGCACAAAAATTGATCACGATGAAGATGAAACAACAAAAGTTACAGAAATTAGTGGTTTAAATGATTCAATAGCTAATCAAAAAGTTTTTCAATTGAAAGATAATATTCTGCCAAAGGGAATTGTTCCCCTTGAAAGGATTTTTAACCCCAATGATGTGGTTATTGACTCAGGAAAAGCTTCACAGGATGAACACATTCAGGATCATAACATTGGAACTCAAGAGGAACATATGTTAGTAAAATTATTCAATGGAGTTTCACCTAATTATCAAGAGAGATATATTAATCTTTTCAAGGATTATGTTGATGTCTTTGCATGGTCCTATGAGGATCTCAAAACTTACGATGTAAATGTTATTCAGCATAATATCCCCTTGAAGGAGGGAATTAAACCCCTTAAATAGAAGCTTAGACAGATAAATCCTCTGCTTCTACCATCAATTGAAAAAGAGGTCAAAAGTTCCTTGATGCCAAAATAATAGTTCGACTCAGGTACTCCTATTGGGTGGCTAATTTGGTTCCTATAAAAAAGAAAAGTGGAGAGATAAGGTTATGTGTGGACTTCAGAAATCTCAATAGGGTTTCCTTGAAAGATAATTATCCATTGCCTAAAATGGATCATGTGCTGCAGAAGGTAATAGTATCTTTTAGAATGTCAATGCTAGATGGATTCTTTGGGTATAACCAGGTGGTTGTGGATAGAGAAGATCAGAAAAAGACAACATTCACAACTCCCTGGGGAACCTTTATGTATGCTAGAATTCCTTTTGGATTGATGAACGCAAGTGCTACATTTCGGAGGCCTATGGACATTGCTTTTGTGGGATATAAGTTTGCAGTATATATCTAGATGATATTATTGTTTTCTCAAAGTCTGATGAAGAACATTTGGACCATCTGAAAAAGAATTTTGAGAAATGTAGAAGATTTGGGCTTTCCTTAAATCCCAAGAAATCCATTTTTTCTCTGGAGGAGGGCAAACTATTGGGGCACATTGTTTCTAGAGATGGAGTGAAGATTGATCCAGCAAGAGTGCAAGCTGTGCAAAAAATACCACTGCCTAGGAGTAAAAAGGATATTCAAAAGTTTCTAGGAAAAATAAACTTCTTAAGGAGATTTGCGTCCAATTATGCAGAAATTGTAAAAGAAATTACTAATATGCTGAAGAAGGAGAATGAAGTGCATTGGACCAGGGAATCTAGAGAATTAGTTTCCAGGATTAAAGAAGCATTGTAGGAACCTCCAGTCCTAATCAGCCTTGATTAGCAAAAGCCTTTCCAAGTTTTTTCATTCACATCACCAAGTTCAATAGTTGTTTTCTTGCTGCAGAAGAATGATGAAGAGAAGGAGCAACCTGTTGCATACTTTGGTAAAAGCCCTAAAATCCTTTAGAACTTATGTGTTGTAGTCACAGATCATTGCTTATGTGCCAAATGCTGCAGTAAAAGATGTATTAGTACAGGGAGATGTAGAAGGCAAAAGAGGAAAATGGATAGCCAAGATCCAAGAGTATTGGAAAAAGTGTTGACAAAAAACCCACAAAGCTGGTGAAAGGGCAAGGATTGGAAAAAGTGTTGACAAAATCAAACTTTTAGGCATTGGGAATTAACTTGCTGATGCCTGTGGATGAAGGAACAACTGAAGAAAATGAAGAAAATCCAGATCCAGGTATGAAGATCAGGTATAAATTTTTATGTTCAGAATGGTACAAGCATATAATCCATTATTTGTGTTTTCTTTCCTGTCCCCAATCCTTAGATAAAACAAAGTACAGATCATTAAAGATCAAAGCACAACCATATGTGATTGTGGAAGGTAGATTGTACTGGAAGGATCCTGTAGGAATTTTTTTGCTATGTTTAACAAAAGATGAGTTTACAGAGGCAATCAAAGATCATCATGATGGGTTATATGGAGGACATTACAGTTGGAAAGTTACCACACATAAAATCCTTCAGACAAGATTTTATTTGCCTACTTTATTTGGTGATACATATAAGTTTGTCAGAAGCTATCGGAAGTGTTAGCTTTTTGCTGAGAAGAAGAGGTTAGCTCCCTTGCCTTTGATTCTAGTCTTCATAGAGGAACCTTTCAAACAATAGGGATTGGTCTTTGTTGGAGAGATTACCCCACCTTCAAGTGGACAACACAAGTGGGTTCTCATAGCTATTGATTATTTCACCAAGTAGGTAGAAGCCATACCTACTAAGAGGGAAATTGATCAGATAGTGATGAAGTTCTTAGAGGAGAATATTTTAAGCAGATTTGGATGCCCCATCAAAATCATAACAAACAATGCTCAAGTCTTCAATTCAAGTAATTTTATTTCTTTTTGTCAAAAGTATAATGTTATTTTGTCCCATTCAGTAGCTTATCATCCACATGGAAATGGATTAGATGAATCTACTAACAAAACTTTGATGAAGATCCTTAAGAAAACTAATGCAGAGAACCAAAAGGACTGGGATTCTAAGTTAAAGTTTGCTCTATGGGCTGCTAGAGAGACCACAAGAAGGTCTACAGGCAAATAACCTTTTGAATTAGTATATGGGACTCAGGCTCTGTTTCCAAGTCAACTTGTGAAGCCTGTGATTCCAATGATTCAAGAGGTGAAAGAAGAACCCAATGCTTTGATAAGAAGAATGAATAAAGTAGTGGAGCTAAGTGAGAATAGGGACAAGGTAAGAGACAACTTGATTATGTATCAATCAAAGATGAAAAGTATTTTTGACAGAAAAGCCAAGGAGATTGAATTTAAAGTTGTAGACCTAGTATTAAGATGGGATACTAGAAGGTAAGATAAGGGTAAGCATGGGAAGTTTGATCCTCTATGGTGTGGCCCTTTTAGAATTGTTGAAGCAAGGTCCAATAACACTTTCCTTCTTAAGAATCTTGATGGTGAAACTCTACAACTGCTTGTCAATGGGCAATACCTCAAGCATTACTTCTAGTTCTGCAGCATAAGCATCTTATCATTGTAGATACTAGAGTGAAATCAATGTACAAATGCCATAGAATTTAAATTTATGTAAGAAATTTATGACTCCATGCTCGAGGTGAAGGCACTGATCTATGGTTCTTAGTGTTTCTATGGAAAAAGCACTATCGCCAAGTGGAGCCAGATGTTGTAGCGTCCATTTTCCATTGTTATTTAAGTTTTATTTTCAGTTTTCTCAAAAAATGGAAGAAAAATAAAAAATATGAAAGGAATGGTTCATTTTATATTTTCAATGGTTTTGAAAGTGTCAAACCCATGAGAATATCTAAGCCATCCAATCAACAGGCTGCAGATCCAATGACAATCGCATCATTAACTAGAATGGATTCATTTCGGAGATTGGACGTGATGGTGTATCAAACATAGTTTTAATTTTGTTGAAGTATGGGTTAATCTCAGCCGTCCATTAGAAGAGGTAGGATCCGTCAGATATCGGGTCGCAATATCAGGCCAGAAAGTGATTCGTTTTCATCTTTTGGTCGGACTCAATAAATGAGAAAATCCTATTTTATTTTCGATCGAGTCTAGAGATCGGGTCGACAAAGTCATCAGGTTCTGTCTTTAATATTGGACCCAATGACTTATTAAATACAATTTATGTCCTATCAGGTCCAGAGACCAGGTCAGAAAATCGTTGGGTTCATTCTTTAATATCAGACCCGATGAATTATTAAATACAATTTTATGTTATATTAGGTCTGTAAGGGAGTCAAGGTGCGTGAAAAGGCGGAAAAGGTGGACGAAATAGGTTCAATGAACCAATGTTGATTCTTTTTAAGTTCCATGGGCCTGTCATCGTTTAGATGTCATACAAGTTCAACAAGCGCGATCAAGCGATAGTTTGATAAGCACTTTGAGGTGCGCTGCAGGGAAGCAATGAGCACGAGGGTTAATTAGAGCTCGACCCTTGCAGTTGGTCGTGACGTTAGCACGGTTGACCAAAATGTGTGGCCAGGAATCACCGCGGGGGTTCAACCTCGTTGATGCTCTCACATACTCTTTACCCCCCGCAGTGCTCCTAAAGCTTTCCGCCCTTCATCTATTTTTTCGTTAAGGCTCAAGAAATTTCGAATAGAGAATGACAATAATCTTCTAAGTTCCATTATTTCTTATTATTTTATGTTCTTTGAGGTGTCTCTTGCCCTTTGTGTAATATTCTGTAATAGTTTTTACTTAGACAATTAGGGACACAATTAAGTAGTTTGATAGTTTTGGACATCACCAAATATTTCATAATGTATAAAAAGAGGAAAATTTACAAATAAAGGGTTCGAATGTTGGAGAACCTGGATACTAGCCATATAATTCTTGATACAATGGTTGATTAATGAAAGAATCAAAAGTTTTCCATACATTGTTGGGTATGATTTTGTGACTTCTTTGTTATGTGTCATCTTATGCTTTCTTTAATTAATTATGGTAATGAAGTTGCAGGTCTTTATTTGCTCATGTAAATGAAGTTAAAATCCCTTAAAAGAGCGCTCCTATACTTGAAGTTGACCCCTCTGCAATTCTTCTAAGTTACAGATAGTAGTCTCTGTGTAAGACAACATATTATCTATAACTTCTCCAAGTGTCACATATAATAGATCCTATGAAAAACTGTTGAAAATGGCAACAAGAAATGATAAAAATAGAAATGCTAAAAATAGCAGTTTGGATACCAGTGTTGGACATAGCAACAAGGAAAGAAAAATGGAAGTGCTAAAAATAGCATTTCTATAAATAGCATTTCGAGATGGATTCCAATTTTAGTTAGTCCCTGAACTAAAATAGAGAAGTAAAATTTGAATTTGTTCTTAGCAGCTATTTGATTAATAATTAATTAATTCATCTTGAGTTAATTAGTTGGAGAAAATCAAACATGAAGTCTATGTGAAGACATGTAACAGATTTTCCATTAATTGAGGAATTTATCCCTTAGTTAAGGAGATGAGAGTGAGTTGTACTTTGAGTTGTAATTAGTTAGCTCAGTTATCTGAGTTAAGTCCAGTTAGATTAGTTCTAACAGTTTGTAGAATTAATTGTGAGTTCAGTTAGTTAATGCTTGCATGCATGTAATTGTTGCACTTCAGATAACTGAATATTCTCTCATAAATAACTCATGCATGTCATTTCAGTTAGAGACCTAGTTGAGATCAGAGGAAGGGACAATGTACTATCAGTTGGAGGATTTTTCCTATATAAGAAACTCATCCATGCAGAAGGAATTATCTCCTTTAGGTTTGTGCAGTTATTTCAGAGGTCAAAGTAGTGTGTGAGGAATTATTACACACAGGTGGTAGCTTGAGGACCTAGGAGAAGCTACGCAAGGAAATAGGAGGTTTGGAGGACTGGAGAAAGGCATATGTTGTGTCTATTCAATCTATGAGCAACATTGAGGGATTGTACTAAAAGTGGGGTAGCTTGTGAGCTAAAGCTTTGTGTAATCTGGACATATTTCCACTTGTATGATAATACAAAGATCGAGGTTTTTAGCTGAGGCTTTCCCCAGAGTATTCTTTTGTGTTCATGTGTGATTGATTTCTCATTCTCTGTTTTATGTGTTCTATTTGATCTTGCTCAAAATCGATTAAGCTTCCGCAAGTTTGTTTGTAGAAGTAGATCAAGTATTTTTCTTTAGTTACATTGCATTATCAGGTTATCTACAGTGAAATTTATACATGGTATTAGAGGAAAGGTGATCAAACCAAAGAACAATATACACGAAGAAGAGAATTTGAAGTAAAAAAAAAAATTGGGCCGCGCGTTTTTAGAGCAGATCTGAAATTTTTTGTGCAAAATTTTAAGAAACAAATAACAAATCTGGATTCCTTACGGAAAAAGAGCCAAATTCAAAAAAAAAATCATCTAAATCATATTTCGGATGAGGGAGATATGACTGATTTAAAATCAACTCTTTTTCTAGAAAATTTCGTGATGTCGGGAAGGATGAAACAAATTGGTGTGCTAGCCAAGAACCTGTATGCACTTGAGGTACAAGATGCATGCAAAGCCTTGAGGAGAAAGGCAAAGGTTAGATACTTGGTGGTTGAGAGGGAGAGTAAATTACCTCTCAACATGCAACGCTAGAAGAAGTCTTGGACAATTGTGGAGGAGCCACAATTGGTGAAGTAGCTTCAGGAGGCTGTGGAGCAACCACAATTGGAGAAGCTAACAAGAGACCGAGTGGAGGCATCCACTCATGAAGATACCTATAGTAGGGGGAATTTCGAGCCAAGTGGCTAGAGGGATCACATGCGTCCACACCTACAGGTAGGAGGTGGGGCGATATGGAGTGGCAGTCCCAAGAAGGCTAAAATATGGACAGGATCATTGAGGTACCCAACCTCTTTGATTAGACCTTGCTACAGGATCCCTGACGATGAGTAGCAGGACTGGTTGAGTGGGTAGAGACAGATGCAGATGGAGCGGTAGAGAGAGCTACAATGAAGGAATCCCAAGACTGTGCAAAGCTAGCTAGCTGCAACAATGCGAGAGGCACACGAGTGCTACACCAGTGCAGGATGGCACGGAGAGGTGTGGAATGGTGTGAGATGCATGGAGTGTTGCAGCAGCTCAGAGGTCAGAGAGGGAGCACTTTTCAGTGGCAAATGGAGCTTCAGCATCCGAGGATGTTTCTAGCGAAACAAAGAGGTTAGTTGGGAGTTTTTTTTTGTTTCTACAGTTTCTGGAGCAATAACACTTGGGAGAAGTGTTGCATGCAGAACATTCCAAAGGTTCAGGATTGGGTTTGAGTTGAATGCCTTTCATGTTGAGAGCGAGTGTTGAAAATGGCAACAAGAAATGCTAAAAATAACATTGCTATAAATAGCAGTTCAGATATCAATGTTGGACATAACAACAATGAATGAAAAATGGAATTGATAAAAATAGAATTGCTATAAATAACATTTCGGGATGGATTCCAATTTTAGTTAGTCCCTGAACTAAAATAGAGAAGTAAAATTCGAATTTGTTCTTAGCAGCTATTTGATTAATAATTAATTAATTCATATTGAGTTAATTAGTTGGAGAAAATCAAACATGAAGTCTATGTGAAGACATGCAACAGTTTCTCCATTGATTGAGGAATTTATCCCTTAGTTAAGGAGATGAGAGTGAGTTGTACTTTGAGTTGTAATTAGTTAGCTCAGTTATCTAAGCTAAGTCTAGTTAGATTAGTTCTAAAAGTTTGTAGAATTAATTGTGAGTTCTGTTACTTAATGCTTGCATGCATGTAACTGCTGCACTTTAGATAACTAAATATTCTCTCATAAACAACTCACGAATGTCAGTTCAGTTAGAGACCTAGTTGAGATCAGAGGAAGGGACAGTGTACTATCAGTTGGAGGATTTTTCCTATATGGGAAACTCATCCATGTAGAAGGAATTATCTCCTTCAGGTTTGTGCAATTATTTCAGAGGTTAGAGCAGTGTGTGAGGGATTATTACACACAGGTGGAAGCTTGAGGACCTAGGAGAAACTGCGCAAGGAAATAGGAGACTTGGAGGACTGGAGGAAGGCATATGTTGTGTCTATTCAGTTTATGAGCAACACTGAGGGATTGTACTGAGAGTTGGATAGCTTGTGAGCTGAATCTTTGTGTAATCTAGACATATTTCCACTTGTATGATAATAAAAAGTTTTGGTTTTTTAGCTGAGGCTTTCCCCAAAGTATTTTTCTGTGTTCATGTGTGATTGATTTTTCATTCTCTGTTATATGTGTTCTATTTGATCTTGCTCAAAATCGATTAAGCTTCCACAAGTTTGTTTGTATTAGTAGATCAAGTATTTTTTCTTTAGTTACATTGCATTATCAGGTAATCTACGGTGAAATTTCTACATGGTATTAGAGTAAAGGTGATCAAAGCAGAGAACAATATACACGAAGAAGATAATTCGAAGTAAAAAAAAATTGGCCGTGCTTTTTCAGAGCAGATTTGAAAATTTTTGCACAAAATCTTTAGAAACAAATAGGAGATATGGATTCCTTGCAGAAAAAGACCCAAATTCAAAAAAAAAATCGTCTAAATTGGAATTCGGATGAGGGAGATATCGCTGATTTAAAATTAGCTCTCTTTCTAGAAAATTTCATGATGGCGGGAAATATGAAACAAATTGGTGTGCTAGCCAAGAACCTGCATGCACTTGAGGTACACGATGCATGCAAAGCCTTGAGGAGCAAGGCAAAGGTTAGATACTTGGTGGTTGAGAGGGAGAGTAAATTACCTCTCAACATGTAGCGCCAGAAGAAGTCTCAGACAATTGTGGAGGGGCCACAACTGGTGAAGCAGCTTCATGAGGTTGTGGAGCAGCCACAACTTGAGAAGTTGAGAGGAGACTGAGTGGAGGCATCCACTCATAAAGAGACCTCTAGCAGTGGGAAATTTCTAGCAAAGTGGGCAGAGGGATCACATGCATCCATACCTCTAGTTAGGAGCAGGGAAAATTTTAAGAACCCCCCCTAAATTTACATGTATAATAAATGGGCGAATCTCCATGGTATATAGGAAAAATGGAAGGCGATTTTATCAATAATATGATATGTATATATAATTTTTTGGCGAATCTCTCACCAGGTATGGCGAATATTTTACTCAATTATAAAATCTTGTGTTTATTGAATACACAAATTAAATCATTGCATTTCTTTAAAATATCTTTTGAAATCAAAATTACCGAAATTACATATCGATAACCTAGTGGGTGTAGGATAAAATTCACCCGTGCCATTCACAGAAAACATGAGAAAACACCTAATACTATATATAAAACCAATAAAAATTCAAATTCATCACTTCTAGGGACCTCGTAACCACCCTGCCAATACACAAGTATGTTCCTGTTTGCAATTAGAAAAATTACCCAAATTGCAATCTGTTTACTCCACTTCTAGGGACCTCGTAACCACCCTGCCAATACACAAGTATGTTCCCATTTACAGTTAGAAAAATTACCCAAATTACAATCTATTTACTCCAGCATATGTTGGAAAGTTAAAGGATGACTAGTGCAATCAATCCATTCCTTTTAGCCCTGGATTTGTTTCAGTTTAAAATAGAAGTATACAAATATACTTGTCCAATGTCTATGCTTTAACCATTCACCTTAAGATGTTTTTACAATATAATTTCCTAAGTCTATTTAATATCTTCATTATCATAAAAACCAACCTATATCCATCTTAACTCCACATCTACCACTCTTAGGGGATGAAATCTATTTATCCCTCTGAGCACTTGGTAGACCCAGAATTAAGATGGATCTAAGATAGAATTTCCCCTTTAAATAGTCTATGCTCACATGAATACCATGGGTCAATACCATGGGTTATCATAAACCTAGAGCTTAAAAATTACTATTAGTAATTTATAAAAATTAATAAAATTAATAGTTGATTTTTTATTTTATTTTTTTATTTTAACCAAGCTAAAATGTTTTACATACATTAAATTACAACATCCATTTCTACTCTTGATCGGATCAAATATTTTTTCACTCTATTCTAGTTTGCATATCACGATATTTGATACCTCTCGAGGGTTAGTAGATCCAGAGTAAAGATGGATCTATGCTGGTTTAATTCCCCCATTTAAATAGGCTACATTCCAAGTGAATACCATGGGTCAATACCATGTGCCATTTTGGTGAATACCATGGGTCAATACCATGTGCCATTTTTATTTTTATTAATACTAATATTAGGGTTAATAATGTTTTTTTGCATGGTATTAATAACAATCTAGTCCATGGTATTTGTCCCATAGTATAAATATAAGGTGACTTATGGAGTAAATATAAAAAAATGTTTTATTTGTTTACCATACCTCTCTTTTATTTATATTTTTATTAATTTACCATACCATTCATAAATACAAGGTGACTTATGGAGTAAATATAAAAAATGTTTTATTTGTTTACCATACCTCTCGCTTATTTATATTTTTATTAATTTACCATATCTCTTTTACAAATATGGTATTTGGCCCATAGGATTCACTTAAATAAAACCTCTTTATTGAGCCTTCATAAATAGAATGAGGGTTATGGACTAAATATAAAAAGAGATTTTATTTATTTACCATGCGTCTAGTTTATTTATATTTTATTTATTTACCATACCTTTTGAGTAAGTATAAAAAGACGTTTTATTTATTTACCATACCTCCACTTTACTTATATTTTTATTTGTTTACACCCTTGCATGTATATAAGGTGACTTATGGAGTAAATATAAAAAATGCTTTATTTATTTACCATACCTCTCATTTATTTATATTTTTATTAATTTACCATACCTCTTTTATAAATATGGTATTTGGGCCTTTGTCCCATAGGATTCACTTAAATAAAACCTATTCTTGAAAATGGGCGAATGGATTCACTTAAATAAAACCTATTCTTCAAAATGGGAGAATGGAAGGTTGTAACTCCTAATTTCAAGGGCTAAATTTACCTTTTTTACCCTCTCCCTTAAAATAAGGTGGGCTATTTGAGGTGATTTGTAAAAATGTACTATGATACAAAATATTTGCCCACTAAAAATTTAAAACCCCTTAATTTCGCCAAAGGGCGAACATTCGCCCCTAAAATCACCCCTAGTTAGGAGGTGGAGCGATGTGGAGTTAGAGTCCCAAGAAGGCTAAAATAGGGGCAAGATCATTGAGGTACCCAACCTATTTGATTAGACCTTGCTACGGGAGCCTCGATGAGGAGTAGCAGAACTGGTTGAGTGGGTAGAGATAGATGCGGATGGAGCGGCAGAGAGAGCTACAATGCAAGAATCCCAAGACCGTGTAGAGCTAGCAAGCTGCAACAATACGAGAGGCACAGGAGTGTTGCACCAGTGTAGGATGGAATAGAGAGGTGTGCAATGGTGTGAGATGCATGGAGTGTTGCAGCAGCTCAGAGGTCAAAGAGGGAGCACTTGTCAGCGGTAGATGGAGCTTCAGCATTAGAGGATGTTTCTAGCCCAACAAAGAGGTCAGTTGGGAGTTTTTTTGTTTCTAGAGTTGTTGGAGCAATAACACTTGGGAGAAGTGTTACATGCAGAACATTCCAAAGGTTTAGGATTAGGTTCAAGTTGAATGCCTTTCTTGTTGAGAGGGAGTGTTGAAAATGGCAACAAGAAATAATAAAAATAGAAATGCTAAAAATATCATTTCTATAAATAGTAGTTCAAATACCACTGTTAGACATAGCAACAAGGAACGAAAATGGAAGTTCTAAAAATAGCATTGCTATAAATAACATTTCGGGATGGATTCCAATTTTAGTTAGTCCCTGAACTATAATAGAGAAGTAAAATTTGAATTTGTTCTTAGCAGCTATTTGATTAATAATTAATTAATTCATCTTGAGTTAATTAGTTGGAGAAAATCAAACATGAACTCTATGTGAAGACATGCAACAATTTCTCCATTGATTGAGGAATTTATCCCTTAGTGAAGGAGATGAGAGTGATTTGTACTTTGAGTTGTAATTGATTAGTTCAGTTATCTGGGTTAAGTCCAGTTATATTAGTTATAACAGTTTGTAGAATTAATTGTGAGTTCAGTTAGTTAATGCTTGCATACATGTAACTGTTGCACTTCAGCTAACTGAATATTCTCTCATAAATAACTCATGCATGTCAGTTCAGTTAGAGACCCAGTTGATATTAGAGGAAGGGACAGTGTACTATCAGTTGGAGGATTTTTCCTATATAGGAAACTCATCCATGCAGAAGGAATTATCTCCTTCAGGTTTGTGCAATTATTTCAGAGGTCAGAGTGTGTGTGAGGGATTATTACACACAGGTGGTAGCTTGAGGACCCAGGAGAAACTGCACAAGGAAATAGGAGACTTGGAGGACTGGAGGAAGGCATATGTTGTGTCTATTCAATCTATGAGGAACATTGAGGGATTTTACTGAGAGTTGGATAGCTTGTGAGCTAAAGCTTTGTGTAATCTAGAGATATTTCCACTTGTATGATAATACAAATATCAGCATTTTTAGCTGAGGCTTTCCCTAGAGTATTCTTTTGTGTTCATGTGTGATTGATTTTTCATTCTCTGTTATATGTGTTCTATTCGATCTTGTTGAAAATCGATTAAGCTTACACATGTTTGTGCGTAGAAATAGATCAAGTATTTTTCTTTAGTTACATTGCATTATTAGGTAATCTACGGTGAAATTTCTACATGGTATCAGAGGAAAGGTGATCAAAGCAGAGAACAATATACACGAAGAAGAGAATTCAAAGTAAAAAAAAATTGGGCCGCGTGTTTTCAGAGCAGATCTGAGATTTTTTGTGCAAAAGTTTTAGAAACAAATAGTAGATCTAGGTTCCTTGCGGAAAAAGACCCAAATTGAAAAAGAAAATCATCTGAATCAGAGTTCGGATGAGGGAGATATCGCTGATTTAAAATCATCTAGCGAAGAAATTGTATGCACTTGAGGTACAAGATGCATGCAAAGCCTTGAGGAGCAAGGCAAAGGTTAGATACTTGGTGGCTGAGAGGGAGAGTAAATTACCTCTCAACATGCAATGCTAGAAGAAGTCTCAGACAATTGTGGAGGAGCCACAATTGGTGAAGCAGCTTCAGGAAGTTATGGAGCAGCCACAACTTGAGAAGCTGAGAGGAGACCGAGTGGAGGCATCCATTCATGAAGATACCTCCAGTAGGAGGAAACTTCGAGCCAAGTGGGCGGAGGGATCACATGCATCCATACCTCTAGGTAGGAGGTGGGGCGATGTGGAGTGACAGTCCCAAGAAGGCTGAAATAGGGGCAGGATCATTGAGGTACCCAACCTCTTTGATTATACCTTGCTACGGGAGCCCTGACGAGGAGTAGCAAGACTGGTTGAGTGGGTAGATATAGATGCATATGGAGCAAAAAAGAGAGCTACAGTGCAGGAATCCCAAGACTGTGCAGAGCTAGCAAGCTGCAGCAATGCGAGAGGCACAGGAGTGTTTCACCAGTGCAGGATGGCACAGAGAGGTGTGCAACGGTGTGAGATGCATGGAGTGTTGCAACAACTCAGTGGTCAGAGAGGGAGCACTTGTCAGCGACAGATGGAGCTTCAGCATTATAGGATGTTTCTACCCCAACAAAGAGGTCAGTTGGGAGTATGTTTTTGTTTCTAGAGTTGTTGGAGCAATAACACTTGGGAGAAGTGTTCCATGCAGAACATTCCAAAGGTTCAGTATCGGGTTCGAGTTGAATGCCTTTCTTGTTGAGAGGGAGTGTTGAAAATGGCAACAAGAAATGCTAAAAATAACATTGTTATAAATAACAGTTTGGATACTAGTGTTGGATATAGCAACAAGGAATGAAAAATGGAAGTGCTAAAAATAGCATTGCTATAAATATCATTTCGGGATGGATTCCAATTTTAGTTAGTCCCTGAACTAAAATAGAGAAGTAAAATTCAAATTTGTTCTTAGCAGCTATTTGATTAATAATTAATTAATTCTTTTTGAGTTAATTAGTTGGAGAAAATCAAACATGAAGTCTATGTGAAGACATGCAACAATTTCTCCATTGATTGAGGAATTATCCCTTAGTTAAGGAGATGAGAGTGAGTTGTACTTTGAGTTTTAATTAGTTAGCTCAGTTATCTGAGTTAAGTCCAGTTAGATTAGTTCTAATAGTTTTTAGAATTAACTGTGAGTTCAGTTAGTTAATGCTTGCATGCATGTAACTGTTGCACTTCAAATAACTAAACATTCTCTCATAAATAACTCATGCATGTCAGTTCAGTCAGAGACCCAGTTGAGATCAGAGGAAGGGACAGTGTATTATCAGTTGGAGGATTTTTCCTATATAGGAAACTCATCCATGCAGAAGGAATTATCTCCTTTAGGTTTGTGTAGTTATTTCAGAGGTCAGAGCAATGTGTGAGGGATTATTACACACATGTGGCAGCTTGAGGACCCAAGAGAAACTGCACAAGGAAATAGGAGGCTTGGAGAACTGGAGAAAGGCATATGTTGTGTCTATTCAGTCTATGAGCAGCATTGAGGGATTGTACTGAGAGCAGGATAGCTTGTGAGCTAAAGCTTTGCGTAATCCAGACATATTTCCACTTGTATGATAATACAAAGATCAAGGTTTTTAGCTAAGGCTTTCCCTAGAGTATTCTTCTGTGTTCATGTGTGATTGATTTCTCATTCTCTGTTATGTGTGTTCTATTTAATCTTTCTCAAAATCGATTAATCTTCTGCAAGTTTGTTTGTAGAAGTAGATCAAGTATTTTGCTTTAGTTACATTGCATTATCAGGTGATCTACGGTGAAATTTCTACAAAAACAACATATTGTCTATGAATAATTCAAGCTTTCTTCATTCATCATTTATATTCAAAAATGAAATGGAATTATGATATTTTCTTGTCACCTAATTATTGAGGGTCAAAAATCAGATTTCCCAGGTCCTTCATTTGAGAACATAGCATACAATTAAGTGACAAACACGTGACAATAATTATAAACATTAATGTCTTAAGCACAATCTCTACACATCTAGGTAATTGGTTTCTTAAGGTACAACATATGGGAAACCTTAGGACACGTGGAAGAAAAAATTCCATATCTTATCTATTTCATCGGTAAGAACCTTTCTAAGGTTGAGCTAAACTATACAATCACTGAGAAATAACTCCTATTTGTGGTACACTCTTCTAACAAGTTTAGGCACTACATCACTAGATATCAAACTTTTTTCCACACTGATCATGCAACCATTAAGTATTTAGTAAATACATCTAATGTCCATCTTATGATAATACATGGTTTTTATTATTGCAACAATTTGATTTGTCTATTATTGAAAAACCACGAAAAGAGAATGTGGTTCCTTATTTCTTATCAACACTGACCTTGCCTGCAGAGAATGATGAGATGGTAGATGGTCAACTACCAGATGAACATCTCTTTCCCATGTTAGTGTTATCTCCTTGGTTTGCTGATATAGAAAACAACTTGGTTGTTGGGAGGTTCCCTCCTAATCTATCTTCCAAGGAGAAAACCAATATTATTAGGAAAAGTTCCCCATTCACTTGGATTGGGGGAAATATTTTCAAGTTGGGGATAGATAAAATTTTGAGAATATGTGTGAGGGAAGAGGATGTCTTTGAAATCCTTTGGGCATGCCAATATGGACCTTATGGAGGCCACTTTGTTGCTATGAGAGCAACCTTCAAATTTCTACAATTTGGTTACTACTAGCTTACTCTACATCAAGATTTAAGAATATACACCACTAGGTGTTATCTGTGCCAAGGATGGGTAAGCCCACACATAAGGATAAAATTCCCTTACAACCTCAAGTGACTCAAGAGCGATTTGTGAAATGGGGCATGGAATTCATTGGGCCCATTGATCCCCCATCAGGACAGAAGAATTATATCATTGTGTGAATTGACTACTTGACTAAATGGGTTGAAACGAAGGAAATCAAGGAAGTAACTAAGAAGAAGGTGGTTGAGCTTCTGAGGGATAACATGTTCCAAAAGTTTGGTTTTCCAAGAAAGTTAGTCACTACTCAAGGGATACAATTCACCTCAAATCTGATCGAAGACCTCATGAAGCAACACCACATCAAGCACATGACGTCTGCTGCCTATCACCCTGACAAAAATGGGAAAGGTTAGGTCACAAACAAAGCCTTGCAGAACATTTTGACCAAGTTTGTTAGCAGCAATAAAAAGGATTGGGAAAATAGACTTATAAAATCCACGTGGGCCTACCACACTACTTGGAAGACCACCACTTGATTTGCCCCATTCAAATTAGTCTATAGGAGGAAGGCCCTGATGTCCATTGAATTGGAATACAATACCCTAAGGATGGAAGCTCAGTTAGAATTGGACCTCACTGCAACACAACAAGAGAGGTTGCTCCAACTCAATGGTTTAGGTGAATTATGGTTGCAAGTTCTCCTGCACACTGAGGTAGTCCAACTATAGAGGAATATTTGGTAGGACAAACACATTAGGGAGAGAGGTTTTCAAGAAGGTGATTGGCCCCTTCTATACAACTCAAGGTTCAAGGATTTCAAAGGAAAATTAATGACAAGTTGGTTACGCACTTTCTAGAGGAAAAATTTCATGAGAATGGGTCTGTCCAAATTAGAACTACTGATGAGGAAGGTATCCCCTTGCTTGTTAATGGATAGAGGTTGAATTTGTAAAAGATACCTTTGTCCAAAGAAGAATTTATTAGTTCAATTAGCAAGGAGATGAATGTTATTGGGAGGCTCATAGCCGTCATTCCACCAAGCTTCTAAAAAAGAAAAAGGAAATGAAGGGCCTAGATGAAAACCTCCATGCGGCATCTAAGGCTAACTCTAGGGTTGAAAACCTCCATGAAGCAACCCAAGAGAAAAAAATAGAAAATAAAAAAGAGAGAAGAGAAATAAGATGAAGTTATACTTAGGTGAAAGCTTTCTCTAAGGAACCTAGGGTAGGTGTGCAGGTTGAAAACCTCTCCAGAGGTAGTATGCATGTCTCACAAAAAAGAAAAAGAAAAAAGAAAAAACAAGAAGGAATCCTTACATAAATTCTGCTAACATTTTTCTTTTGCAGGACTCCAGACAATCATGGAAGCAATAGTTAAAGGAACAAATTCCACAGTCCATTTTTCCATCCTCCTAGCACAACCATTGCATTTTCATCATCATTCATCCAATTCCCTACCTATCTCCATCACTTAGCAAGCAATTGCACCGAATTTTACCTCAACCCTGCAATGCTACAAGGTTGTCTTGAACGGCTACACGATCGACCTGAAATGCTACAGGATTGAGATACACCTAGAAACTGGGACTAAAAGAAATTTTTTTTCTTAGTAAATGTTAGGATCGGTCCACTAAAATTAATTCACCTCTCGTCCACTCCATTCAGTTAATTCCATCCTCAATATTTCACCTCTGACCATGAAAAATCACATAAAATGACTATGTTGTCATGTTTTTCACACTTTTGCCACCATCGTAAGCTTTTGTGACTATCCTTAGGCTCACCATGGTTTATCAAAGGCCCTACATATAGTAATAGGTTTTGGGGAAGAACTGTCTGACTGTTACAGGAAAGTGATCACTTTTGTAGCAGCCTGCAGAGATCCAACCAAATCATGAGCAGAGGAATGTTGCAGCTACAAAATGAAATTTGGCCACCCTGAGGTCCCAAGAGGCTATCCTTAAGTCTTAGAGAATTCACACCATCCTTGAGGATCAACTGAAAGATCACAAATACACTCTATACATCAGATCAAACAATGGAGAAGACCTACCTAAAAGAGGTATTGTTTCAGTCGCATACATCATCACATTGTTTTGTTTAATGAGGACTTGTGTACAAACAAGAAAATGGATGAAAACACCTCTAGAGGACAATTGATCAACCATTAGAACAACAAAAACATGCATGCATATCCAACAACTCGATGCCACAGGTAGGCTCAGGTATGACACCCCTCACCTCTTCCCTATGTGCATAATGTTAAAAAGTGTGTTTAGTGAGTGAGGATAGATTCTTTTGGGGTTGGAGGTGGCTAGTAAACTTGGTCACCTTCGATTAGTAAATGGTAATCTAATCATCCATGCATGCAATGTGGAAAATTCAAAGAAGGTGGAGTGATAATTACGAGGAATCGGGACAATGGCTAAAAGAGGAAAATACTGGAAAAGGCCAAGCCCTTATCACAAAAATAATAAAAGGATGAGGCTCAATTTCACTTGTACCAATGCTCATTCTTTAAATATAGTTAGAATATCCCACCAAAACATCATAGGTCGAGTTAGATGCTACAAAAGGTTGCATAAGGTACTACAGAGAAACCACACAATTGGTCTACAAGAGCTATAAGATTGGACACCACTTCTTCAAGAATACCCGAATTTCTACAGGAACGTAGAGGAGGTGCTACAAGAATGAACTAAGAGGAAAAAAGGAGCCCAAAACACCAAAAATTTTCATCGAAGCCCTATGAACATGAAGGAGTCATCTTGAAAAGGGTAAGTGGCATCCTACCTCCTAACTTTCAATACATTCTCATAAAGAATTTTGCTTGCTATAGGAATCCTATAAAAAAACCCTTGTAAGGGTCAATTTATTTGAAAAATTCATTTTATCACATAAGAAAGGCAATGAAGGAGTAGAGGAAATTTTTTTCACCATAGTAAAGTGTATCATCATCCTTCTCCTTTTCTGACCAAAAGATATCAACCATCTTATATCTACCTCTGCATATGAGACTGGTCAAAGGAAAACCTTGAAAAAGTCCCTTTAGATAACTTAACGAAGGAGTAGTAGGAGCCATGGGGGGAGTTTTCAATCGAAGAGAGCCCTCAGACACTAATAGAATCCATCAACATCCTCTTGCTAGAGACATTTTTCTAAGAAATTAGTGAATGGGTTTCCTTGAGCTGTTAAAGGGGTATGATGATGAGGTAGCCCATGATTTTTCCATGGCCCTCAATTCTCAGGGCAATGACAGTGCTACCACTATTTTTATGGGATTTTCCATCCATATAAACATAGAACTCATCAACAGAGTGACCACCATACCCTTCGAAGTTCGATGGGGCAAAGAGGATAAGATAATAAATGTCACAACCAAGAAAAACTTCTTCCTCCATGAAGAGAAGCCTATTCAAGACATTGATGGAGTGAGACAAGAGAGCCTCCCTTACCCTTGGGATGAAGTAACCTATCACATCCTCAAGTACATATATTTTGAGGGGAGTTCAAGTATTGTGTGTGCCTATCAATTTAGGCTACTTTATGAGCTAAGATTCCTGACAAAGTTACCAATTCCAAGTAGGCTTTGTGTTCCACATTTCCTCTTATAGTACATCATTGAAATGAGACAGGAAGTGAGGGAAGGGAAGCACCATCACATTACCCATCATGGTTTCATCAAGATCATTTCCATGGATTCCTTAAGCCAACTTAATAACCCTTTGATATGGGCCAACTTTTTGGAAATTGATGACTTTATTGATACATACACCCTTACCTCAATGCAAGAAGAAGAAACACCAAAATCTAGTGCTAGAGGTAGGAAATAAGGAGAAGAGGAGGAAGAAGAGAAAAAGGGAAGATTAAATATAAAAGAAGAAGGAGGAGCACAAAAAACAAGAGAAGAGGGACATATTTAATATAGGAGCAATAGGGAATGCTACAAGAAAGGGAATCCACATCAAAAAGGGAAGAATAATGTCTCCAAGAACTCTAGGAGCCTAAACCACAACCTGACCTTGGATCCTACTACAAATTTGTTGAGGGAGGTAGGATTATACCCGAGAAATTTTTAGTCCCCTTCTTATTCGAATTGGAAATAAAAAAGAGTAGAACTCACAAATGGATACAAATTCAAAAATAAAAGAAGGTAGAGGATGTGGGTCTTATGGAGGAGAAATTGGAACAAATGGGCAGAGAAATGACTGACCTAAGATTAAGGGAGTCAAGCATGAGAGAACAAATGCAATTAGAAAATCACAGACTAAAGGAGAAGTTGCAGGAAAAGGAGGTGCAACTTTCCACCATCGAAGGTTTGTCCATGGAAGCCATACAATGCACACAACCATCCAAGTCCTATGCCATATTCCTCAAGGAAGAGTGGTTTCAATTCCAGATACAAAAATTAGCACAACATTTATCTCTACCATTCCAAGACTACAGGAAGTTCTTTGACTTTTGTCAAAAGGTAGGTACTAAGGATAGAGCCAAAATAGACGAGTTCTATATGCATAATATGATCCTCACAAAGATGAAATTTTGGGACCCAAACTCAATATTTGGGGACATGCAACTAATGGCGCTAGCCTCTTCGTTGACCCATGAAGAAACAAGAGCTAAGGAAGTGAAGAGGTTGATGACCAAAGAAGAAAATGAGCCTTTGTACATCAGAGCAGAGTTAGTGAGCCCCAAGGTTATCATTAGTAACCAAAATATCATCTCCACCGATCCAAAATTGGCCCTCAGTACATGGCAACATAAGAATGATATATCCTCCATTTCAAGGACACCTTTAGGTTGTTGGGGACTGAGATCTTGCAAGCTTGCTAAAGGATATGGCATGCTCTGCCTCACAATTTGTAAATCAAAGAATATTACTCTCCTGAAAGACTAAGGAATTCCTCCAACCCTTAAACTCTTTTTTTTGCACAGTAATTTAATTTTTTTAGCCATAGTGTGCTTAGTAGGATGACTAAAGGGTTCTTGTTATATTTCATGGCCTGATGTGTTTAACATGCAAGAAAAATAAGCACTTTTGGATATATTTACTATGTAGGGGCATGTTGGAGGCATCTAGAGATAATATAGGAGACTTGTCCACTACATTAACTCTCAAACTTGACTTGAGTCCCAAGATTCCTCACCAACATCTCGAAGTACACTAAAAGCCAAGGAACTCAAGTGCATGTGAAGATACAAGGGAACTAGATCCACCAACTTCGATATTTTGGAGGGATGTAGTCCTCCTCTCAAGGGAGATGCTCCTCAGTCACTTTTTGTATAAATAAACAATCCTAAGGGCTCATTATAATTTATAAATTTTGTTGGAGATAGGAGTAGCTATTTATAGCCAATGGCTTGACACTCTTATTTTCATATTTCATATGATGTATGTCAATCTTCTTTTATGTTAATGGAAATATTTCTATTGGTCTACATTTCAGTTAACCTTTGAGAGCTAAAACCCTTGGGTTTGGGCCCAATCCAGAGGCTTTAGTACCTCTCATGTATTCTTTACTTGTTCTCGTTAAATTCATTATATTTATTTCCTTATTGTAAGTAGGCATTATATTGCAAAAATTGTAGTTGCAGGTTAGATCACCACCCCTCTTGTGGGAAGTGTAGTTGAAGAGTCTACAACAACAAGCCAAAAATATGTGTTTATGATTTCTTAGAAATTTCTAGGTTTTGGATAGAAATTATTTTTCATGCTTGGTTTCTGCACCTTGGGAGTTAGAAACATGATTTGTTAAATAGATTAGATGCATGTTGTAGGATATAATAGATCTTGGAGAAATAAAATTCAACTCATCCTTTCCACTTTGATTAATTTCACTACAATATTGATGTATGTACATGGTTTCTACTTTGCAGGAACTGCTAGTGAATTGCAGGGGTTGGCACACTCATCCACATCCACCTTTTAATCTCCATCCTTCTCCAGGACACCTCATACAAATCCCAAGCTCTTCCACCAAGATAATATTTTTAGGGTTAATGGAGGACACTGTGGGAATGAAGTTTTGTGCAAGATGGGCCTCTAAGGGGTGTTAAGCTTTGAAGAAGGCCTCACACATCCTTCATTCACCCTCATACACCTTCCTTCACCTTATTTTCCCTTTGAAATATTTCGGACCCACTCCTATAGCAGAATAGGTACTCCTATAGCAAAACAGAGCCTCTTGTAGCACCATGTAGCAGTCTTGTAGCACTATCTGAATTCAACCAAATTTTCCCTAGGATCTTGATTTTTGTACTTTTGAGATTGAATAATGAATCCCATGCTTTAAATACATGATTAGGGAGACCCAATAACCACTCCAAAACCCTCCTTCCTCCGTGACTGCAAGCACAAAACAACAAATAGAGTTAGGAAGCAAATTTTCACATTTAAATTCAAAAGAGTGTTCTTCTATGTGTTGTAGGCTACATTCCTTCTTTCCAATCAATTGCAATTAGATTAATGATTTCCATTTGGAAAGTAGAATGTTGATTTGATTGGTTTGCAAATAGAGTAACATAGTTTTTTTTGCAATTAGTGTAGCCTTTTCCTTTCTTGCAATTACAAGTGGACTCTAAATTTAATGAATGGTACTTTCATTTATGCAATTAGAATAATGTTTATTTCCTTGCAATTATGATATGTTTTCATAGAAATTCTCTCTGTAGTCTATTGAAGGAGTGGTCTCTGTGTATGTTGATATGATCCAATGATTGAGGATGAGATGAGTAGAACTTAGCCTACTTTTCATATCGCACTATCACCTCTAAGTTTTTACGAATCCCAGGTTGATAATTTAAGTTGAGAGCCTTGAGAGTTGCAACATCATTAATGAAATACTAGGGCTCATCATACAATGAATCATTTTTCCAAATAAATGAATTAGATGCACTGGGATCTTACTGCAACTTTTGAATTAATGTCCATACCTCTTGATCTTTCTTCAATTCCTCCCTTGCTTCAATTATCCAATCAAGTTGGATAGTAGAAATTTCACATAGAAATGCTTCCACATCATCATCCCTTCTTGAGAGTGCATCTCCAACAACATTTTTCTTACCTGTTTTGTAAATGATTTCAAAATCATAACCCAACAACTTTGTGACCCATTTTTTCTTGTATTTTGAAGATAATATTTATTCCAAGAAGTATTTAAGACTATCCTGATTTTTTTTTGACCTTGAAGTGTCTTCCCATTAGGTAAGTGTTGGAAATAATACTGAGAGGGGGGGTGAATCAGTATTATCAGATCGATCAAACTTTTCAATGCTCAGAAACATATACGCTACTTCAGTTAAGTGAACCAGCGTGTACACGCTACTGTGACTAAGTAAAACAGCGTATAAGAAGAAAACTCACAATTTAGTTAGCTTATTCTTCAGTTAAGTGCATCAGGACATTATTCACCACATTAACAGTAAACATGTGCAGTATAACAGAACAGATCAAAAGCCATACACATGAACACCAAGATATAAGGTGGAAACCCAATGTGGGTGAAAACCACCTGCTGCAAGTTGTCTCTATCTTTCTTTAATATGAAACTTCAGTTTACAATCTTTTGTACTGGTGCAGCCTTATACCAGTACGCAGGCTACAACCTGCAGAAGGCTACAACCTTCTCTCGTTCTCCAAACTTCCTTGGAAGGGAGCTCCAACCCCCTTTGCTCTTGTACTAGCCAAGATACTAGTACGTAGGTGCTGCCCTACAATCTTCTTTCTTTCAGGTATCACTTTTCATACATTTTCAGACTTGGATATTCCTGAAGCACAACATTACAATCTGAAGACCACAATTCATTCAATTTCCACAACAGATCATTGAAGCATAAAACAACCAAACTTTGAATCACTGAACCACTGAACCCTGTCAATCACCAGTTACCAGAACACAGAGCAGACTACAGAACTCTGCAATAACAGTCAGACCCCACTGTAAACCCAAAATCAAGCTTCAAAAGGTATACGCTACTTCAATGAGCAAAACCCGCGTATACACGCGCTTTTACCGAAGCCAACCTGCGTACAGATCTAAAAATAAACTTTCTCAATTTGCAGCTGTACCAGACATTAGTTAGACCCAGAACATAACATTGCGACAATATGCAGATCTAGAAATACGCATAATCAACCATATCATGATAGTGCATTTCAAACCATTAGATCCCGATCTATCCTTAGATCTAGTCTTCCATCAACCGATGTGTTCTCTCCTTGGCTTAGATCAAGCAACCCAGAACCTGCATATCAGATCTCTTTCTCTCTTAGATATTCAAGCCTTGTCGAAAGATGATTTAGCCTAATGATCTTCTTCTCCTTATATAGTCTTAGGCCTAGCTCAATACCAAGAGCCAAAACCATAGTAACACAATACCATCAACTTCAAAACTAGGGATCGACACGCCCGTCGAGACACAATGGTCCGAAATCATAGGCACAACTTCCAAGGACTAACCACCATGGACCAAAGATACTTTTCCACATACACGCGCTTTTTATGAATCCAACTAGCTTGTACACGCGACTTGGGCTTAACGAACTTGCGTATATGAACTTCCTTGGCATGCTGTACTAAGATCTGTCTTCTGATTAAGTTGCCATCACCTGTACCAACCTCTGAGCACCTGTACCATCCTCTGAGTGAGTTGCCATCAAGGACAACACTTGAATCATAATGCCAACAATCTCCCCCTTTGGACTTGATGGCAACCACCACACCAAGTCACTCTCCCCCTTTGACATCAAGGGCAAAGGGCTGTGCTCCCCCTGAGGACATGCTGATACCTCTGCTTGTCTGTGCTGACTCGTGCTCCCCCTGACAGTAGGCTAGATCTGCAAAAGATGTTCTTCAACAAGAACCAAGACTTATACACCATAAGGGACCTTCCTATCACCAAAAGACTCAATACATACATCCATACTCCCTACCAAGAGGGGACATATCAGAAACAACCAATTATATTACAGCATTCATCCCAGGCATAGTGGGGAAACCAACATAGGCCGTTACATGACCTTGACATCATAAAAGAGATATGACAAGAGAGATACATGACATAGAGACAACAGATCTAGACCAAGACTTGGGAAAGGCACCAGCAGCATCTGATAAATATCTTGTTAGATCAGCAACCATGATTTCTTTCTGAGCTCCTTCTCCTGAAACCAACAACCAAAACATCTGAATGCCAACAATGCTTTATGAGACTTTTCAGCTGCTCCCCCTGAACCTGTGCCTGTTGCACTCCCTGAAACTGTGCCTGAAGAATTCTGACATTCCCATTGCTGTTCAGAACTTCAGAGTTTTCCCTTGCTGTTCAGAACTTCATATACGCGATTTCTCCTGTATAAAACAGCGTATGTACGCGGATATTCTTTCTGCAACAAGCGTCCAACATACACGCGACTTACCCAGCAGGAATCCGCGTATATACGCGCATATCCCTTCCGTAACCTGCGTATACCAACTTTTCTGTAGAACAAACAAACTTCAACAACAGGATGAAGCATCAACTACTCCCAGCTTTTGTCTGAGATATTCAAAAGTTTCCCTGGGCAGTGGTTTTGTGAGAATATCAGCAACTTGCTCCTTAGAAGGAACATACTCCAACTTGACCTTCTGCTCAAGCACTTGTTCCCGAAGAAAATGGTACTTGATTGGTATGTGCTTGGTCTTTGAGTGCATGACTGGATTCTTTGAAATGCTGATTGCACTTGTATTATCACATAAGATAGAGACAGGTGGAGTGCAAGTGATTTGAAAGTCCTGCAAGGTCTGCATCATCCAAAGAAGTTGTGTGCAACAAGATGCTGCAGCCACATATTCTGCTTCAGCTGTAGATAAGGCAATCGAACTTTGTTTCTTGCTGAACCAAGATACTAATCTGGAACCCATGAAGAAAGCACCTCCACTTGTGCTTTTCCTATCATCCACACTTCCAGCCCAATCTGCATCTGTGTAAGCATGAAGAGTGAGATCTGTATTTCTAGGATACCATAAGCCATAGTTTTGGGTCCCTTGAAGATATTTGAAGATTCTTTTGACTGCCTGAAGATGAGTTTCCTTTGGGTTGGCTTGAAATCTTCCAACCATTCCTACTGCATGTGTAATATCTGGTCGAGTACCTGTCAAATAAAGCAAACTCCCAATCATGGATCTATAAGTGGGTTGGTGAACTGCTGCTGATTCATCATTTGCACTGAGGCTGCATCCTGTAACCATGGGTGTACATACTGGCTTTGACTCTTCCATGCCATACTTCTTCAAGATCTGCTTGAGGTATTTGGTTTGAGACAAGAAGATACCTCCTTCATTTTGTTGGATTTGCAATCCAAGAAAATATGTCAATTCTCCAAGAAGTGACATTTCGAATTCTTTCTGCATAACCAAGGCAAAGTTTTGACTCATAGTCTCTTCATTGCTGCCAAAAATAATATCATCTACATAAACAACAAGAATTAGCAATTTGTTATTTTCAACTTTTATATAGAGATTGCTATCTGCTGATCCTTTTGAAAAGCCTTGTTGGTGAAGATATTTGTCCAACCGATAGTACCAAGCCCTTGGAGCTTGTTTGAGCCCATAGAGTGCCTTTTTCAATCTGCATACAAGGTTTGGATCATTCCCAAGAATGAAACCATCTGGCTGCTCAATATATACTTCTTCTTCTAAGTCTCCATTCAGGAAGGCTGATTTCACGTCCATTTGAAATACCTTGAAGTTTTGAAAGCTTGAGAGAGCAAGAAACATTCGGATGGCCTCTAGTCTTGCCACAGGAGCAAAGGTCTCTTCAAAATCTATTCCTTCTTGCTGTGCATACCCTTTACAAACAAGTCTGGCCTTGTTTCTAATTACTTCTCCATTTTCATTTAATTTATTCTTGAAGACCCATTTTGTTCCTATTACATTCTTATCTTTTGGTCTAGGAACTAATTCCCAAGTGTTGTTCTTTTCGATTTGCTCAAGTTCTTCATCCATTGCTTTGACCCAACATTCATCTTTGCATGCTTCTTTCACATTTTGTGGTTCAATGGAGGAGAGTAGAGCCAAGTAGCTTGAAGCTTCTGCAAGTGTCCTTCTTGTTTGTACTCCTGCTTCTTTCTGCCCCACAATCTGAGTTTCTGGATGATTCTTTTGGACATATCTGGATGGAGTCTTCTCTTCTATTCTTGTCTGCTCCTCTGGTTCTTCTTGAGATTCTTCTTCTTCTTGAGGTTCTTCTTCTTCATCATTTCGCCTTTGAGAGTAACCTTCATCTTCTTCAATGTCTTCATGATGAACTTGCCTAGGAATATATCCCTTCTCATCAACCACTATATCAATACTGTCAACAATTCTGCCAAGTCTTTTATTGTAGCACTTGTATGCTTTGCTATGTGGAGAATAACCAAGAAGAATGCCCTCATCTGCTCTAGGTTCAAGTTTGCCAAGTTGCTCATCAGTATTCTTAATATAACATTTGCTCCCAAAGATTTTGAAATGCTTCACGGAAGGAGTTTTACCACTCCAAAGCTCATGAGGTGTTTGAGTGCTGTTTACTCGGACATTTGTTTTGTTAAGAATGATAACAGCAGCATGTGCAGCTTCACCCCAGAAGGTTGCAGGAGTACCTGATTCATCGAGCATAGCACGAGCCATTTGTTGGATAGTTCTGTTCATTCTTTCCACAACCCCATTTTGCTGAGGAGTTCTAGCTGTAGAGAATTCTCTTCTTATCCCATGTTCATCACAGAAATCGAAAAATTCATTTGATGTGAACTCCCCACCTCTGTCAGATCTGAGGCACTTAATTTTGTGTCCTGATTCATTTTCAGCCAATGCTTTGAAGGATTTGAATTTTTCGAATGCTTCATCTTTGTGCTTCATAAGCCCTAACCAAACAAACCTTGAGAAATCATCAATGAATAATATCAGATATTCTTCTCCTCGAGGTGTCCTTTTCCTAAATGGACCACATACATCTGTATGGACTAGCTCAAGAGGCAAGCTAGCTGATCCTTCCTTCTCTGGAAAGTTAGTTCTGGTTTGCTTTCCAAACTGACAAGATTTGCATATGGTGTTGTCTGGAATTTTGATATCTGGAAGATCGCGAACTGCCTGATATTTGCATGCTTTCCTTATTTGTGAGAAGCTTAGATGTCCCAACCTTCGATGCCATAACCAGTGCTCTTCATCCTTGCTAAGATAGCATTGTTGTTGTCCTTCTTCAAATATGTACAGATTATTTGGAGTTCTTTTGCCTTTGAGAACTGTTTTACCTGTATCAAGATCACGAACAAGACATCCATTCGATCTGAAAATAACCTCGGTTTTTTGATCACACATCTGGCTGACACTTAGTAGATTATGCTTCAATCCATCAACATACAAAACATTTCCAGCCTTGACCTTTTCTTTCAAAGGAGCAATACCTTTTCCTTTTATAGTTGCAGGAGTATCATTTCCAAAAGAAACTTTCTTTCCCTTTTCTAAAGTAGAATAAGATTCAAGTTTTTCTTTATCACCTGTCATATGTTTCGAACATCCACTGTCAATGTACCATAGATTTTCCTGTCCTTCTGCATAAAAAGCTATCCCACATCTTTCTGTCTGAGGTTCCTTTATTCTCCATTTTTTGGTGCTCGTGGCTTGTTCCTTTTTCTCCTGAAACCTGCTCCTGCATTCAGATTCTTTATGACCAAAATTATTGCAAATAGAACATTCAACTTCATTTTCAAGAACCGAAAAGTTGTTATAGGTCCTCTTTGTAATCCCTGTCATACTTCTTTGTTTTTGAGCTTCCCTAGTCATGATTGTTTTATATGCAACACATTGAGCTGCTTTGTGACCAAAGTTGTGGCAAGAAAAGCATTGTCCATTGAAGAAGCTTCTGCGGTTATTGAATCTACCAGCCAACTGATTGTAATTTCTATTTTCATCTATTCTTGTGCCAAACTGAGAAGATTTTACCTGTGGTTGGTTGTAGCTTTTGTTCACCCTTAAGAAGGATTGTCCCTGATAGTTTCTGTTTGTAATTCGTCCCTGCTTTACCTGATTATCTTCATTGTTCTTCTGCTCATTTCTTCTTGCTGCATCAAGATAACTTTTTGAGGTGGATGCTTGAGAGGTTTCTCCATTATAGCCCAAACCTGTCTTGTTTAGAGGAGACCGCTGCACATTGATAATCTCATCCAAAGTTTCAGATCCTTTGACAAACTTAAGATTAATAGCTTTTGTTTTCTCAATTTCTTTTCTGAGACCAACAATTTCACCTTCTAGTTTTTCAAGATGTTTTTCCTTTTCATCAATTTGAAATTGCAAAGTATCAATGATCACACTCTTTTCTTCTATGCATCTCTTGAGTCTAGTAATTTCATTATAGAGATTATCCACATCTACAGCATCCTCATAATCATCATCTTCAAATGCCATTAACAGCTTATATTTATTACCTTGTTCATCTTCATCACTGTTTGATAAGCCATCACTATCTTCATGGGTGTAGTAGCTTTTCTTATTTGCACTTTGTTTCTTATTCCATCTAGCAGGTTCTTTTCCTTTATCTTTATTAGGACATTTTGCAGCATAATGACCTACTCTTCCACAAGCAAAGCATTTGAAAGGTAGCTTACCTCTGAACCTTCCAGCACCCCTTTGAAGATTTCTGACAAAATTTGATTCTTCTTCCTCTTCTTCTGGAACATGGCTTGCTTCATAGTAATCTTCTTTTCCTGATGCCTTAAAAGCAGCTTCCCTTCTGTCTGATGGACCTCCCTTTCTCATTTCATAAGCAGTTAGAATTCCATGTAGCTGAGACATAGTGAGAACTTTGAGATTTTCCTTTTCTTCTATTGCAGATACTTTAGATTCAAACTTGGGGGATAATGATCTTAGAATCTTTTGAACTACTATAGTCTCTTTTATTTCTTCACCCAAATTTTTCATACAATTAACAATCTCATCTACCCGAAGAAAATAATTAGCCACACTTTCATCATTATACATCTTGAGAGTCTCATATTGAATCCTGAGAGTTTGAAGTTTAGCTTGCTTTACCTGTTCATCTCCTTCATAGCTAGTGATCATTTTGTCCCATATCTCTTTTGCTGATTTGAAGTGCATGACCTTCATGAATTCTGTTTGGGATATACTTCCTAATAGAGTACTGACTGCTTTTGCATTTGTTTCATATGTCTTTTTCTCAGCTGGATCTGTAGGAGTAGCTGAAGGAAAAGCATAGCCTGTTTCTACAATGTTCCAAACTTCTGTACCAAGAGATTGAAGATATGCAGTAACTCTTACCTTCCAATAATTGAAATTTGTTCCATCAAAAACCGGTGGCCTGATTGATGCTTCTTTCTCGTAGTTGCTCATGATGAATGATCTACCTTCAAGCGATCAAGCTTCTCTGAAGGACCTGCTCTGATACCAATTGTTGGAAATAATACTGAGAGGGGGGGTGAATCAGTATTATCAGATCAATCAAACTTTTCAATGCTCAGAAACATATACGCTACTTCAGTTAAGTGAACCAGCGTGTACACGCTACTGTGACTAAGTAAAACAACGTATAAGAAGAAAACTCACAATTTAGTTAGCTTATTCTTCAGTTAAGTGCATCAGGACATTATTCACCACATTAACAGTAAACATGTGCAGTATAACAGAACAGATCAAAAGCCATACACATGAACACCAAGATATAAGGTGGAAACCCAATGTGGGTGAAAACCACCTGCTGCAAGTTGTCTCTATCTTTCTTTAATATGAAACTTCAGTTTACAATCTTTTGTACTGGTGCAGCCTTATACCAGTACGCAGGCTACAACCTGCAGAAGGCTACAACCTTCTCTCGTTCTCCAAACTTCCTTGGAAGGGAGCTCCAACCCCCTTTGCTCTTGTACTAGCCAAGATACTAGTACGTAGGTGCTGCCCTACAATCTTCTTTCTTTCAGGTATCACTTTTCATACATTTTCAGACTTGGATATTCCTGAAGCACAACATTACAATCTGAAGACCACAATTCATTCAATTTCCACAACAGATCATTGAAGCATAAAACAACCAAACTTTGAATCACTGAACCACTGAACCCTGTCAATCACCAGTTACCAGAACACAGAGCAGACTACAGAACTCTGCAATAACAGTCAGACCCCACTGTAAACCCAAAATCAAGCTTCAAAAGATATACGCTACTTCAATGAGCAAAACCCGCGTATACACGCGCTTTTACCGAAGCCAACCTGCGTACAGATCTAAAAATAAACTTTCTCAATTTGCAGCTGTACCAGACATTAGTTAGACCCAGAACATAACATTGCGACAATATGCAGATCTAGAAATACGCATAATCAACCATATCATGATAGTGCATTTCAAACCATTAGATCCCGATCTATCCTTAGATCTAGTCTTCCATCAACCGATGTGTTCTCTCCTTGGCTTAGATCAGGCAACCCAGAACCTGCATATCAGATCTCTTTCTCTCTTAGATATTCAAGCCTTGTCGAAAGATGATTTAGCCTAATGATCTTCTTCTCCTTATATAGTCTTAGGCCTAGCTCAATACCAAGAGCCAAAACCATAGTAACACAATACCATCAACTTCAAAACTAGGGATCGACACGCCCGTCGAGACACAATGGTCCGAAATCATAGGCACAACTTCCAAGGACTAACCACCATGGACCAAAGATACTTTTCCACATACACGCGCTTTTTATGAATCCAACTAGCGTGTACACGCGACTTGGGCTTAACGAACTTGCGTATATGAGCTTCCTTGGCATGCTGTACTAAGATCTGTCTTCTGATTAAGTTGCCATCACCTGTACCAACCTCTGAGCACCTGTACCATCCTCTGAGTGAGTTGCCATCAAGGACAACACTTGAATCATAATGCCAATAGTAAGAACACCATTTATTTAATGCATGTAGGATTCCCAGCATTTCCTTCTCATAAATAGGTCTCTGTAAATACTTTCCCTTGATTGGATAATTATAAAAAGAAATGGGTCTTCCTTATTGCATTAAAAAAACACCACTTCCATTTCATGAGGCATCACATTTCACAGTAAAGGTTTTTGTGAATTTTAGTGTCGTTAATACTGTTAGGTAAAATTGACTTGGGGTTTGAGTAAGGTTGACCTGGTTAAATAGTAGTGGTTTTGGACACATGGTATAGTATACCCTTGATAATGGTCCATGGTATTGCATGAAATGGAGCCTATAAAAGGCTAGGAATACTTCATTGTAATGTAGGCCTAGAGGTGAGTGGTGAAGGCTCACTTGGCTCGATTGGACAGGGTTTTGGCCAATGCTAATGAGATCTCAATGGCTTGGTTTTTTCCCCAGATTTGGGGTTTTCCTAGATAAACATATGTTATAATATTTATGTGTATTGTTGCTAGTAATTTTATTATTGCTCTCTGTAAATATCGATAAATCTCAGTAATAATTTATCTCTCTAGTGTAAAATTGTTAACACCTGGTATCAGAGGTAAGTTGGATTCAAAAGGATGATTTTTGTTGCCAAGGGTTTGTATTGGCCTAACATATAGAGAGATAATTAAGTTTTGCTTGCATATCTGGATCAAAAGCCATAGATTGTGAAGCAAAACTGCACACTATTGAGTCATGAGAGATTCTGTGGATAAGGAGGATATGTGCTCGTGGATTAATTAATTGATGAACCATGTACCTAAAAAGAATGCCTTGATAACTGGTAGTTATAGTGGCTGGTAACCCATGTAATTTGGTAGATGGGTTGTTTTTATAAGGATATTGATGTCACATGTACAAAGACAACAACAAGGGTACACAATTTATTATTATTATTATAATGGAGTGAAACTTTTAATTTGCATGTAAATGGGCATATATTATAAGGCTTGGTAAGGTGTGTGTACCCCTAGGTAATTACCGATAAAGTCTAGGTTAGACCTAGGTAATAGGGGATGTTGGGTTAACGTATCCTCGGTAAAAACTTTGAAGGGGGTAAGGGCTAGAGTGAGCGTGATTGTCTCACTTAGGAGGTTTTGGTTGGATTTAGTCAAGGAACCCCAAGTCAAATTTAAGGGGGGGGGGGGTTTGTTAGGTAAAATTGACTCGGGTTTGAGTGAAGGTTGACTTGGTTAAATAGTAGTGGTTTTGGGCACATGGTATAGTGTACGCATAATATTATGGTTCATGGTATTGCATGAAATGGATCCTATAAAAGGCTTGGAATACTTCATTGTAATGTAGGCGTGGAGGTGAGTGGTGAAGGCTCACCTGTCTGGATTGGCCAGGGTTTTAGCCAATGCTAATTAGATCTCATTGGGTTGGGTTTTTCACCGGATTTGGGGTTTTCCCAGATAAACATATGTGTATATTATTTATGTGTATTGTTCTTGGTTATTTTATTATTCCTCTCTATAAATATCGGTAAATCTTAGTAATAATTTATCTCTCTACATAAATTTCTTAACAAATACGAGAGCTTGAGACATTTCTTGTTTAAGATGTTCAAAGGCCTTAGTTGCTTCGAAGTCCAAAAAAATGCATCTTTCTTCAGTAATGTTGTTATAGGTGCTACTATCTTCCCATAATTCTTAACAAAATTGCAATAATACCTTGTTAACTCAACAAATCCTCAAAGATTCCTTAAGTTTGTAGGGAATTTCCATTCCTTGATGGCTTTAATTTTGTTAGGGTCTACCTTTACACCCTCATGGGATACAATATGATGAAAATATTCCACTTCTTGTACCCCATGAAACATTTGGAGAGTTTTGCATACAACTGTTCTCCTCCAATAGTTTGAGCACCCTATCAACATGTTGAACAAGAACTTTCCATAACCTATTGTAGATTAGTATATCATCAAAAATTATTAACACAAATTTTCTAAGGAAGGGTTTGAAAGTGGAATTCATTAAACCTTGTGTTTTGGAGAATTTGGTATCTACGAATAAATACTAATTCCCTAGATAAGTAGCCAGATCTAGAACAATATTTTAAAGCACTTTACCCTTTTCCTATAAGTAATAGATAATACAAAGAAGATGAGAAGACCTACTTGTAGTTCCACTTTACTCTTGTCTCCTTTGTATCGATCTTGTTGCTCCTTCCCATACTTCACACACTTGAGAAGTCCCTGTAAACATCAATAGAAGACAAAGAACCGAACAAATCAAAAGATCTATTGAATACAAGTAAATGGAATTAGATACATTCACACATATAAGCATTATATAACAAGATAAGCATATGGGAAAAAGGTTCAAATACTTTATTGAATAGAAGAAGGAATTACAAAAATCAAGTCTAATTTGAAGTCACTCCTCTACCTTGGATCCCATCCACATCATATAAAAAGCATGACAAACTTGCAGCATAACAATACTTGTCTCAAAGTCAATTCTCATAGCAACATTATCTCCTTACAATTCAACATAGTTCAGCCCCTGATCACTTATATGAGTGGTCAATTAATAGGAGGATTAAGGAGGTTATGTCATAAATGGGGGTATTGAATGGCCTTCCATACTTAGAATTAGTTCCATGGAGGAAGAGATGAGAGGATAGGATGTATCTTAACTCATTCCTCATCCATTTTCGAGCTCATAGGAGTTGATAAGTGAGGGAAACTTCTAGATGACTCCAAGAGATAAGAATAATCCTCAAACCCTATGTGAATTTCACTCAATCTCACCTAGCATAGGTGAAAGAGGGCCTAAGTGCTCTGCAGAGCACCCTGGCATGGACTCAACTGCTCTGCAGCACACCATTACATGGGCCTACATGCGCTGGTATGAACATGTCGGCGACACTAAAATGAATTTGTAGCATTGACCGAAAACAAAGTGATGGATGGTATGATAGCCATCAAGCTGATAACCCAACCCAAGTAGTCATGGTGATGAAGTGAAAGTGTCATGTTCAAGAGTGACCTGTTATCATAAAGTTGTTTTCCCCTTTTTCCCATTTTCCCCAGTCATTGCTGACCAATACCTATTTATTTTTTATCAAGCTTGAGGAGGATGACATATGCTTATTGTATAATTCCACCCTTTGGGTGAATCCATTGCTATGTGGTGTTTTAATGAGTCTAGCAAAGGTGAAACTCGTTCTTGTCTAGATGGACAAGTTTGTCGCTATTTGATGTTTTAACGAGTTTAACAACAAAGATAACTCGGTCATTTTCATGTTCAGAGAGTTTGAAAAGGGACAAAAAGAAATCTCCACAAGTTATTTTTCATTGATTTGTTTCTCAAGCCTGAAAAAGTGTAAAACAATATGAGAGAGAACCTATTGACCATGTTTGGTGAACGTATTCCTTTTTCGTAATTAATCTATCTCAACCCAAAAAAGGGTTAAACTTATACTAAGTAGATGTTGTTTCCAATCCGTTAACGAGCTAAAAAGGACAAGTGCTCGGCAATATTTTCATGTTTAGAGAGTCTAAAAAGAGCTTAAAGAGGACTCCAAGGGGGTTCCTTTTTCATTATTTAACAAAGCTCGAAAAAGAGATAAAAGTATGCTCTGTGGTCAAAGGTACAATTTACAATCGAGCACGTCAAATTCTATAAGTCAGCTGCAAAACCTGCTCAAAACATCACCAAATGGATTAAAAATACCTATTTCATAGGTAAAAATAGGCAAATACTAATGTTTAATTGATTAATTAACATAAAACAAGTTTTTACCATGAAATTTTTACCATTTGATACTTACCATTCATTTTTGTGCTCTGGGCTAGTTTTTTAACTTGCACTTCATCAGCTAATTGCAAGAGATTCTGTGGACCATTTCTCGTGCCGCCTAGACTAGGTAGGATATCTACTCCTCGTCTTTCTTTTCAGGTCATTCTTTTACTGTTTCATGCAAGTTTTAGGGTTTTTTGGGGCCTCTAGGGTTTAATTTTTTTCCTTGGGATCAGTGCAGCATTTCACATAAAAAATTATGCTGAAGAGCACCCTGATAGAAGGCTACCTGCTCTTCAGTGCACTGTCTCTATGCCTGGGCTGTGCTCGGTGAGTTTCCCAAATTTGATTTAGCTATTTGCTCCAAAAATTGTCTTGTTTTTTGCATGGAAAGGATCCTAACTAAGCTTATGATTAGGTTTCAGGCTTTCATCAGATTATAATTCCAAATACACGGCAAGAAAGAAAGCATGAGGAAAAATACATGGTTTCCCTAAAAAATCCAGGTACATTTGAGGCCCTCAAAAGCTGTGGGTTACTCAAATACTTCAGGTTGTCTGAAATGATGCAACAAATAGAACTATTGCAGTTCCTTGTTCATGCATGAGATCCGATAGATCATACTTTTCACATGAGGGACAAAATGGTCCCTATTACCATTGATGATATTTACTTTCTTATCGGATTTTCGAGGCGAGGTGCCCCCATCTCACTTTCTAGATTTGCCCGTGGAGGTGAATTGGTGAGGGATTGCATTCGATAGTTTTGTTGGCCCGGTACATAGCCTAGCAAGGAAGGGAAAATAAACATCATGGATGTAGGTGATTTTCTTTTGAGAACAATCCTCTTCACAATCAAAAAGTTGGCTAGCAGTGTGACACTTCATCTGGCGAATAGATCATATATGCAATATGCACTTGAGTGTCTAGAGCCAAAAGTATTCAACTGGTGTGAGGCCATACTTTCTTCATTGAAAGAACAACTGACCAAGGTAAAAAGTGGTAAGATGAAGAGTTTATACTATGGTTCGATCTTAATTGCTTTTACCTTAGAGAGAATCCCATTGATGCAACCACATCATGTATCACTGGGTGTACCTGGTCTTAGAGATCCACGTATGTAGAGGTGGGTCGAATTGATGGCTCGACATGCGGGTCAGTCAACAATCATTTTTTCCACTGCATTCTTCAGTTGGATTGATCGAAAACACCTTGTCATCGAGGAGCATCCATACTCAGGGATGGATTTCCATGGAGATCTAGACTTGATTCTACCAGTTGGAGCACAATGGGGTGCTATAGGTAAATTGTTTGACCAAAGTGTTTTTGATTTTTCAAGTTTCTACATGTTTTTGTGTTTTTAATGTTTCTAAGAATAAACTAAAATCATTCTCATGCATGCAGATGTAGGTACTGTTCGACCTGTGGGACACCAACAGGTGCAGGTGGGCCAGCGCAGAGAAACATTGGGAGAGCAGTCCTCTAGGACTTAGATTTGGCCGAGACCTTGGCAGAGTTGTAGGATCACATAGAGGGATTAACCCTTGGTATTCCAGATGTCCGGATCAAGGAGTTACCTATGAGGTTGCAACGCCACACTATTGGTGTTCCTAGCCGTTGGATGAGGCTTTTGCGCATGATAGCACAGACTGTGACCTGTTATCACGAGCATCACTAGGTCTACTTAGAATATTTGCATGCATTTTGAGTTTTTGGTTTAGATGACCAAACTTGTCTTGGACACAAATTTTGTAAAAACTTTAAAACATTATCTATTTTACTTTCAGATTTTTCTATGGTTATGTGCAATCCTATTCAACTAATGATGTGAATTGAAAATTTTACTTTTACATGTATCGAAAATGTCTATTTAACACATAATTCGCTAGAGAATCAGTTAATGTGTTAAATTTTCTGGAAATATGTTGATATTGAATGTATTCAAAAAGCCTTTCCAAAATACGAACTCTAAGGAACATAAAAATAATTGTTGGGTTTCAGACAGTATACACACTTGTAAGTTGTAGTAAGAAGAGTTGTGAGTCCAGCCTAACGATGATTCGGCAAATGCCAAGTCAAAATGGCATCAGAGAGAAGTTCGATCAATTCTCTATACTCAGCGATATTGTTCGTCGATCAACCGATAAAAATCCCTTGAAAATTCACCAAGTCGCCACTTAGAGAAAAAATAGCCCATGTTGCAGAAGATAGGTTCTGTGTACTACGACTAGCACCATCGGCGTAACCAACAAATGGTTCTGAAGATTCCGACATCTACAACAAATGCAAAGCTAATTACTAACTAGATAAAAACTCTAAAATACACACACTAAAACACACACATGCAATGAAAGAATATATACAGTGAATTTTACTACAATGAATTTCGGGGCTGCAACAATGGAATCCCATCATAGTCTACTAACTCGTAGGCACCTTTTGCCAAAACATGCTTGACAATATAAGGACCCATCCACATTGGTTCAAATTTCCTTGCTCCAAGTTTATCAACTTCCTGATCATAAAGAAAAACCAGGTCTCCTTCTAAGAAGATATGAGGCTTGAAATTTCCATCATATTGCACCTTGATTCATTTATTATGTGCTTCGTAGCCAATTCGGCATCATGATAGGTTTCATCCAGATGGATAAGTTCCAAGAAACACGCTTCTTCTTCAGAAGTGTCAGGTAATAGAACAATCGCGAATTTGAGAGATGGGATTTCACATTGTATTGGTAAGATTTCTTCCAAACCATACACCAACTGAAAGGGTGTGAATCCAGTTGCATTTCTCACTGAGGTTCGATATGCCCACAAGGCAGAGTACAAGATTAAATGCTAGTTTCGTATATGAGCCCCTATCATTATTTGCAACATTTTCTTAAGGACTTTGTTGATGGCCTCAACTTGTCCATTCGCTTGTGGATAATAAGGGGTAGAACTATCATGTGATAGTCCTAACTTAGCAGTCAACTCAGCCATCATGTGATTGCAAAAATGTGACCCATGATCTGTAACTATGGCTTGTGGTACACCAAACCAGGCAACCACGTGGTTGAAAAATAAAAGAGCAGCCGTTTCGCCACTATTGTTTAATGTTGGCATCGCCTCGGCCCATTTGGTAAAATAGTCAACGACGACTATAATATACCCATTCCCCTCGGCTGAGGTGGGTTACATGTCATGAATTCAATGCCCCATTTGGTGAAAGGTCCAATAGCAACGACTGGATGCAATGGTGCAAGTGGCACTCTAACTTTATAGTCATAGATCTGACATGCATGATAGCTTCTGACGACAATTATGCAATCTTTGAATATACTAGGCCAGAAGTAACCGGCATGGAGAATTCTGTGTGCGATAGCATAACCAGATAAGTTTCCACCACAAGCACCTGAATGGAAATCATTCAATGCTTTCTCAGCTTCCTCATGTGTGAGGCACCTCCGTAAACCTATATCGATACCATGATGGTAAAGAGTGTCGCCAATGATAAGATAATCTTTGGCTTGGTACCGGATAAGTCGTTGTTGCGAGTGAGAGGCATCAGGCCGAAAAGTTTGGGTCTAGAGATAGATTAGTATATCTCCATACCATAGGTTAGGTGAAGATATTAGGAACAGAGACTCATCCAAAATCGATGGTTCAGATGTTGAATCAATGGAGGTTGAGGGAAGGTCACAAAGTAGCTCGGTGAAAACTAGAGATTTCTTTGATTTGGACTTGATAAATTCTAGATCAAACTCCTACAAAATGACTATCCATTTTGAGTATTTTTCCCCCAGCAATTGATGTGACGAAATATATGTCATAGGGTTGCAATCTAAAATGGCAGTGGTCTTCCGGAGCAGGATGTAGTGGCAAAATCTCTAAGCAGCTTGCACAACTTCCAAAGCCTACTTTTCGACATAAGAGTACTTACTTTATGTATCATTGAGATTGTGGCTCAAATAATATATCGAATGTTCAGTCCCATCTTCCTCTCGGACTAAAACCATGCTAATGGTTGTAACTGCAGTGGTGAGATACATGTAAAGTCATTTTGATAATTCGGAGAATACATTAATGACGCTCTAATCAAGGTATCTTTAAGAGTATCAAAGGAAGCTTACACAACCTGATCCCAATGGAAGGGTATCCCCATTTTCAAAAGATGTGTAAAACCTTTAGCCATTTCAGCATAATTGGGAATGAACCTCCTTTGAAAGTTAGCCTTCCCTTGGAGTCTCTGTAACTGTAAAATATTTGAAGCTAGAGGAAAGTCAAGAATTTCGTGAACCTTTAATGGATCAAGTTGAATTCCATATCTAGACACTACGAATCTAGGCAATCGACCAGAACCAACAAAAAACACACATTTGTGCAGATTGAGTCGTATCTTGTAGTGTCGGCACTATAAAAATATTGCTCTCAAATGTTAGGGGTGATCAAGCCGCTTTCGTGAATGAGAAGGTAAATCGTCAAGGTAAGGTTGAACAATGTGCTTGATGTCATGGAAGGCATAGTTCATTCCCCTCTGAAATGTGGCCCATACCTTCTTCAAACCAAAAGGGAGTTTTCTATACATGAATGTGCCCCATGGAAAAATAAAAGATGTTTTAGATTGGTCCTATGGGCGGATATTGATTTGATTGTAACTATAAAAACCATCCATAAATGAGAAGATTTCGCATCTGGAACATTCATCAATTATCTAGTCGATAAAAGGAGTAGGATAATTGTCTTTTGGGCATGCTTGATTTACATCCCTATAATCGACGCACACTTGAATTGTCTCTTGTTTTTTCATGACAGGAGCAATGTTGGAAATCCAGTCAGTAAGAGGTACAGGGTAAATGAAGCCAACACACAAAAGCTTTTCAACTTCTTCTTTAATGGAAGCGGCTTTCTTTGGATGAACATGTCAAAGCTGCTATCATACTGGTTTGACATCAGGATACATTTTGATTTCATGTTCAACAATACTAGAGTCTATACCTGGCATCTCTTGATATGACCATGCAAATATATCTCGAAATTCATGAAAGAGAGTACGATAATTATCAAGTTCTGATAGAGAATAAGATTTTCCGACCTGAATGTTTTCTACAACATTAGGTTTGCTCAAAATATTAATAGAAATCGTTTCTTCAATATTTGACAGGTTTCACTCAGAATCTACTGTGTCTATGAAAACAAAATTCAAAAGGAAATCAACAACTGAAGGGTGGTTAAGTTCATTTGAATAATCTTCAATGTCATCTGGAAGATGGGAACGATGATGATAATCTTCCCAAGGTTCTTCTCCTATCATCATTGATTGGACAATTCCTTCATCCGTAGAAAATATACGTGAAAAAGGATCTGAAGAAGTACCATATTCTAATGAATGGTCTACCCATACAATTGGTGAAAGTGGATTTGGGTTTGCCGCACAAGCCAGAAAAATTGATTGTTATGTAAGCTCAATGGGGCTTAGTGGAATAACTTCAATATTACTATCAACTTTAGGATTGTTGGTAATCTTCCTTCAATCAGATGAGGTAGAGGAAATCATGTTACACGTTTCTATTCTTGCCACTTCCACCAAATCAGATGGTATATTGTAAAAGTACCCATTAGGGAAGGATCTTTAAAGAGACCTACACCAACACTTTGAAGTGACAACGAGGGTCTATGTAGTAAAAAAAGGCTTCCAATAGCCTGAGAACTAGATGCAAAGAAGGCAAGATGATCGATAACTATGATTCCAACTTTATGGGGGAATGCAATCATATGAAAGTATGTGGAAACCACAGCAGCCATAGCATATACCCATGGCCTTCCTAGTAAAATGTTGTAGTCGATAGGTCCGTCAACTACCTCAACTTCAAAAGTAACTATTTTTCCCCCTAGTTCAATTCGCAGGTTACTCAAAATCCCACAAGGCATATATGTTCATCCGTCAAAAGCTTTTAACGTTGTTGGTGATCGTGACAATGGCGGTGAACCAAGTATTTTCTAGCATCTCATTGAAATAATGCAAGTAGATTCCCCCTCATCAATAATAGTTCAGTGAACATTTTTATAGAGAGCCTTTACTTGAATTAGGAAAGCTAACTGTGCCAGTAACTATGGTGTATATCCCGCATGGTTAAAAACCACGAGATTGGAATTCATAGGGTCTATTCCACCAATTGATGATAGTAAAGACAACTTCTAGGAGGGACAATTTTGTAACACCTCAAACGTTGACATAGAAGAAGGTGATTGAGCAAGGTCTTCTACTATGTTATAGTTCTAAGCTACTTGAGTTCGAGGGTTAAATGTTAATTTATGCACAACCCCCTTTGGTGGTTTTATTGACAATTCTGGCGCAATAGGTGGTGGAATATTTTCTGATGAAGTCGAAGTCAAAGGATTAGGTTGATCAGTGGCCTGATTATTCGACGATGACGGTGGATTTCCATAATATTTATTTCGTGTCAACACCAAAAATTTGTTTTTAGGCTTTGCAATGGATAACATAAGTACTTGGGATGTGGAAGCATGGTCTATCACAACCAAATGTGTCTCTAGGTTTGGAAATGGATTAGTCAACGCTGCAGATGTTTTAGAAGTCTTTAAAAGCTTAGGGACTTCCAAGCGGTGTGTACAATCTCTTGCAAAATGCTCGTCATTACAAATTAGACATGGATAACGAGGTTTCCTTGCCGAAGTAGAGGAATTAGATGATTTCTCCTTAGGGGGATTATCTTGCTTTTTCTTGTTTTTCCCCTTCTTCTTGCCTCCTAGTTTTTTTTTATTCTTGCCTTTGTCAAATGACATGGCATTGACTTCAGAAGCAAGAGTGTCTTCTCATGCATTTGAAGTTTGATTGGAAATGGAAAGTGTTTGACCAGATGATCTACTTGTCATTTGTGTGGTCGAAGAAGCAATCACACCATTGCCAGCACGAGAGTCCTTACTTGACCATGGAAGAGAAGGAACAGTGAAATCTGGTCAGGGTGCATTCGGAATCTTGTCATAGAGCGTGAAAAATTGTGTATAAATCAAATCCAAATATTGGGCACGAGAAATTACTTTCTCTTCTGTGACAAATCCACCTTTCACCACATCCTCAGTGATTGATGGCAGCAAGGATTTTATAAACCACTAAGCCCAAAGCTGATCAAGAACATAAGTCTTAACCATTCGATGACAACGCCGCCACTCACGAATATGATCTGATATATGAGTAGTAGAAGTCTATTTAAAGCTAGTTAGGAGTTCCATTTCAGTCTCATATTTGATAGGTAACTGGAAGTGGGTCAAAAATATGGTGGCTAGAGTTTTAAAGTTGTCGAAAGAAGCTCGTGGTAACTCAATTTACCACTTCGCAGCCGGACCAGTAAGCATTCTTCGGAAAAGATGGAGTCCAACTGAGTCATTATTTAAGGAGTTTGATGAACACCACAAGGTAAAAGTCATGACATGATTTGATGGGTCTTCTCTGGGATTTCCATTGAATTTCAAAATGTCAGAAGGTAACTTATGTGGAATCACCGGCCACCAAGGTGCATATAAGATTGGATCATTAGTTAGCCAATTTAAATCTAGTAATTCAAGAGTTGCTACAAATGGCAACTGTCAATTCAAGTCAGGTTGAACATACCCAGGATATGATGGAATTGCCTGAGCAATAGGTCTTTGCATACCAACATAGGGCATCTGTATTTTGTAACCTTGATAAGGTGGTTGTTAATAACCAGGTTGAATTTTCCATTGTCCATAACCAAAAAAGCCTTGTTGACTACGACCTTAGTAAACTTGATATTGTCCAAAACCCAGGTTGAGCTTGTTGGGCAGGTCCAAATTGGGGTTGGAATTGCTGGAATTGAGGTTGTTGATATTGAGGGTGCCATGGTTGTTGAATCAACTGTTGTTGTTGTTGGCACAACTGTTGTTGATTTAACGGTTGTTTTTGCCCAGCAATGTAAGGTTCACCAGGTTTTGAATAAACTACACCAGTGTAAGCCTAAGTCACTCCGGATAAAGGTAAACTAACCTGAGGTTGTTGGACCCCAGACACAAGCGGTTTTTGTATAACAGCCTGAGAATCTTGGGCCTCTTGACCCGAAACCTGTGGTTGCGAGGTAGAAGGACCAGCTTGTATAGGTTGAGATACAACTGTTTGAACTTGTGAATGTGGTACATCGGTAATAATAGGTGTAGCAGGAATAGCTGACACAGTTTGCATTGGCTGTGTTGGATACACAAGCCTTGGTTGAACTGACATTATTGGTTTCCATTGATAGACTCGCATTCCAGACTGACCTGAATATGACGGGATACTACCATATGATGTTCCTCCAGGACACAGAGGATAATCTGAATAAGTATATTGCTCTCCATATGGTGGCAATCTAGTATGTAATGGATACATAGGTCATTCTTGACTGGATTTCCTAGTTCGATATTGATATGCAGGATCAAACTATTGAGTTCTCGTAAATGAAGGACTAGGTAAAATTCTGGTTGAGGACATGGGTGATAACCATGGTATAGAAGCAACCCCTGAGTGGGTTCCAGATAAATATTAGTAACCAAACGTGACGGACGATTCACCATATAGGTGTGACTCAGGATTAGTAGAAAACATCAAAGAGGTTGCAACAGAAGATTCTGCTGCATCTGCATCAGATGATACAGTCTGGGATGTTGACGGTTGTTCAACCATATTTAATAGACCCAATAGATGTCCTAAAGAATCAACAGGTACTTGACAAGAAGTAGGATCAAAAGGAGCGGTAAAATGAGGAGTATAAGGGTAAAGATAAAGCTCAGTTCCAAAATGGAATGGAGTTCCAACTGTAGTATCTTCTTCAAGTTCTTCCTCAATAACAATTAAACCAGGTGGAAGAACTTCACCGTCAAGTCTGTAATAGACTTCTGGTGTTGGTAAAGTGGAAGTTTCAGTAGTTACTGATGTCTGAGGGTTAACTGGTTGGTCATCTTTCCATAAAGTAACAACTTCTGAATGTTCAATTTCGAAGTCCAGATGTTTTGGTAAAAGAACAACAGTTTCAGGGAGAGGTTCTCGAATAACTTTAAGTTCAGAAGTAACTTCTGTTTGAACTGTGATAGGTTCTAGACTAGCTTTTGGTTGAACTAATTCAAGTTCAGAAGTAATTTCTTGTTGAGCAACTTCAAGTTGAGGATCAACTTGTTGTTGAACAACTTCGATTATTGTTTCATTAGTATCAATTATAGTGTCCTCAGGTAATTGTAAAACTTTTTCTTCAGCAACATATGTACTAGAAATAGTTGGAGTAACTAGAGTCTCAGTACTTACCGAAATGGATGATTCTGGTAATTCAGATGAAGAACCAGGAGTTCTTGGTGTACTTGACTCACTTAAGCGAGATCGCTTTAACCACATAGGTGTAGCTTCGGGTGGCAAATGTGATTTACTCACTTTTCTCCACGAGCGACAGGTTAAGGGTTGATGTTCCTCCACGATCGCTGGTTAATTTATTACAAAAAAAAAAAAAAAAAGGGGTAAGCTAGGAAAAAGGTTTACCAAGCAACTGTGAACTGCAGAATACCTGCTGGTGAACCAAGAAGTATAGGCAAGAAATCTCCCTAAATGCTGTGTCCAGTGTATCACAGTGTACAAGGCGGCCAACTCAGTTACCTAAGGATGGATAGCAACCTAGTTTTGTCCTCCCATATATACCTGAAAGTATGTGGAGGCCCAATCCATATAAGCGTTGTCTAATGAAAAACTGCACAGTGAGAGCATTCCCATATACTTTACGTACGCCCTATATACTCGAAGGTACGTGGACGAGCTATGATATGCTCACATACGTGGAATGAGGTATCACACTCGGGATGTATTGCAGACAAGTTAGTGGTAGCTACTTTGTTTTACGATGAGGGAACATGTCTCTAGCCAAGAACCACTAAATGTTTTTCATTAGGTGACAATGCTCCATTAGGTAAATGGATGTTAATTTTAAGTTGATCTTGTTTAGGAATTTTCCTTTCAAGTTCACCACGTGATATATGTTGAAAATAGCAACAAGAAATGATAAATATAGAAATGCTAAAAATTTCATTGCTATAAATAGCATTTCGGGATACATTCCAATTTTAGTTAGTCCCTGAACTAAAATTGATCATTAAAATTCGAATTTGATCTTATCAGCTGTTTGAAAAATAATTAATTAATTCATCATGAGTTAATTAGTTGGAGACAATCAAACATGAAGTCTATGTGAAGACATGCAACAGTTATCCCTTTGATTGAGGAAGTTATACCTTAATTAAGGAGATCAGGATGAGTTGTACTTTGAGTTGTAATTAGTTAGCTCAATTAACTGAGTTAAGTCTAGTTAGATTAGTTCCAACAGTTTTTGGAACTGATTGTGAGTTCAGTTAGTTAATGCATGCATGCATGTAACTAGTGTACTTCAGATAACTAAATATTCTCTCATAAATAACTCATGCATGTCAGTTCCGTCAGAGACCTAGTTGAGATCATAGGAAGGGACAATGTAATATCAGTTGCAGGAATATTCCCATGAGGATATCTATTGCATGAAGAAGGAATTCATTCCTTGAGGATTACGTAGTTTAGTCTGAGGACAATGTTGTGTGTGTGAGGAGAATTCACACAGGTGGCAGCTAGAGGACCTAGCAGAAACTGCGCAAGGAAATAGGAGGCTTGGAGGACTAAAGGAAGGCATATGTGCTGTCTATTTAGTCTATGAGAAGTAGTGAGGGATTGTACTGAGGGCTGGATAGCTTGTGAGCTAAAGCTTTGTGTAATCCTTAGATATTTCCACTTGTATGATAATATAGATAGCGGGGTTTTTTAGCTAAGGCTTTCCCCAAAGTACTATTCTGTGCTCATGTGTAATTGATTTCTCATTCTCTGTTATATGTGTTCTATTTGATCTTGCTCAAAATCGATTAAGCTTTCATAAGTTTTTTTGTAGAAGTAGATCAAGTATTTTTCTTTAGTATATTGCATTATCAGGTGATCTACAGTGAGAATTTCTACATGGTATCAGAGCAAAGGTGATCAAAGCAGAGAACAATATACAAATAAGGGAGAAGTTCGAAGTTTGAAGTTCTTGATTATAGAAAGCGAATTCTTATCACATCTCAAATTTCACCAATGGCATTGAATGGTTTGAGACTCAAGTATGCCCTGGATGGCAGCTCGCATTATATAGCGTGGAAGAATCGCATGGAAGCAGTATTAGAGGACAACAATTTGAGGGACTTCATTTATCAAGAAGTGCCCAAGCCAACAATAGCTAATGCCTGGGAATTGGTGGAATGGAAGAAATGTGTGGATAGAGCGAGGAGGATCCTTCTAGAGGGAGTTCGAGACCACATTGTCTCGAGTCTCCATGGGAAGGAGACATCGTTTTCAATGTGGAAAACATTGAAGGATCTATATCAAAACAATAGCGATCAGAGGAAGTTGGCGCTGAAAGACAAGCTTTGAAAAATCAGGTGTGAGAAGGGCGACACGATCTCTACATATTTGAACAAGCTCACCACCTACAGGGATGAGCTTGGAAGTGTAGGAATCATGATAGACGATGATGACATGGTGAGTCTTGCTCTCCTCGGTCTTCTTAAGAGCTAGCATAGCTACCAAGACTTAGTAAATGGAAGAGAGAAACTGGTAGATTGCGAACGATTGTGGTCGGATCTGATGCAGGAGGAGATAAGGAGAAGCACTAGAGATGGTTCTTCATCAAAGCATGATGATGAATAAAATATAGCCTTAGTGAGTAAGGTGAGGAAAGGGAAAGGGAAGGCTTCCCATTCCAAATTGAGTTCTTCCCATGGTGGGAAGAAGATTGACAAATCGAAAGTGCGATGATTTCATTGCCATGAGGTGGGCCATTATGCAACAAATTATCCACAGAAGAAATCCAAGAATGGATCCTCGAAAGGATCAGATGGTGAGGCACTGGCCTCACAGTTCGAATTGGATTTCACCCTCATCGCATGCATGGTTTCATCGATGGTGGGTTGTTTTTGGTACCTAGACAACAGAGCCTCATTCCACATGACTAGGGACAAGAGTTTATTCAGTACCTTAGAGGAGAAGGACCTCCAAATGCGCATAGATATGGGCAACGATGGAAAGTATCATGTTTCAGGTGAAGGCATGGTTGTATTTCAGAGAGAGCATGGAGCTCCTCTCACCCTAACTGATGTAAAGTATGTTCCTGGACTAAAGAAGAACCTGATATCCATTGCAATGTTGGAAGACAAAGGCTATTATGTAGTCTTTAGTAAAGGAAAGGCATTCTTGAGACACATCGGCACTGGACAGACCAAGAGGATTGGGATTCGAGTAAAGAATATCTACAAGCTAGAGGTAGATGACCGTGCTGCATTGAGTTCCAAAGTAGAGTTGGTGCAAAGCCAATATATTAGCGAGCTATGGCATAAAAGATTGGGCCACTTGCACCATGGGGCCTTGAAGATCATGCACCAAATTTCTACCAGACTTCCCAACGGTAAACTCGAGCAAGTGGATACATGCAAAGGCTGTACCTTGGGTAAGTATGAAAAATCTTCCTTTTAGGATCGAGATAGTCAAGCTGGAGAAATCTTGGAGTGAGTCCATATAGATGTGTGTGGACCATTCTTGACAGCCTCCACTGCTAAACAAAGGTACTATGTTCTTTTCGTTGATGATTTTTCTCGTAGATGTTGGATCTACCTCATGCAGAAGAAGGATCAAACCTTCTTAAGGTTTTGTGAGTTTAAAGCCTTTGTTGAGAAAGAATCAGGAAAGAAGACAAGGGCCTTGTGAAGTGACAATGGTGGAGAGTATGTCTCTCAACAGTTTAAGGACTTCTGTGTAGTAGAAGGAATTAAACAGGAGTTGACGACACCCCATAACCCACAACAGAATGGGGTGGCGGAAAGGAAGAATAGAATGATTGTGGGAGAAACTCAAGTGATGTTGCATGACCAAGGCCTACCACTTCATTTGTGGGCTGAGGCATGCAATACAACAATATACTTGCAAAATAGAAGCCCACATCATATACTAGGGATGAAGACACCAGAGGAGGCTTTCTCCAAGAAGAGACTAGATGCGAGTCACTTTAGTATCTTTGGCTCATCGGTATTTTTCCATGTGACCAAAGATGCCCAGAAGAAGCTAGAGCCAACAGTTGAGTTGGGGATACTTGTGGGGTACACTGATACACCCCACAACTATCAGGTGTTCTTGCCTACTAGTCAAAGGATAGTGGTACGCAGAGATCTAAAGTTTGATGAGCAGAAGGCCATGTGAGGATCCATTGAGAGAGAGCTCAAGTTGCATGTAGAGGATGAACTTTTGGTTCCTAAGGAGGAGAAGCCTCGGACTGATGCGGAGCAACCGCATGCAGAGGATCTAGGAGTGGAGACATCCACTCATGTAGAGTCTTCCAAAGATCGGCGGAAATGCTTAAGGGAAGTTGACAGATTATTGATGGATGCGAGAGAGAATGTGGGACAACCATCTTCTTAGCGCAGATATAGGAGGTCACCTAAGCGATACATTGGTTACATGGCCCTGGTTGGGGAGTGTGTAGAGATTGAACCATCTTCCTTCGAGGAGGCAGTGTAGCAGCCAGTCTGGGTTGATGCTATGGTGGAGGAGTATGACTCCATAGTTTGGAATAGTTTTTGGGATGTTGTTCCAAGACCGGAGGACAAGTCAGTGGTGAGTTTCCGATGGCTTTACAAGGTAAAGTAAGAAGCTGATGGTAGTGTTGAGAAACATAAGGCAAGGTTTGTTGGCCGTGGTTTCTCACAGGTTGAGGGGATCGACTATCATGAGACTTTTGCTCTTGTAGCAAGGTACTCATCTATCAGATCGATGTTGGCACTATCAGCACAGATGGGTTGGAAGATCCATCAAATGGATGTGAAGACTGTGTTCCTCAATGGCAAGATTGAGGAAGAGGTGTACATAGAGTAGCCGGAAGGATTTGAGACCTTCGATTGTGAGTCACATTTGTGCCTACTTAAGAGAGCTTTGTATGGGCTGAAGCAAGCACCTTGTGTTTGTTACACTAGGATCGATAGCTATTCACCAGGTTGGGCTTCATAAAGAGTGAAGTAGACGCAAACCTATACCACATCATGGTAAAAGGTAAGCCATTGATCATTGTTCTTTATGTTGATGATCTGATATTGACAAGTGATGATCAATTGATCAAGTCTTGCAAGGAGGACCTTGCAAGAGAGTTCGAGTTGAAAGACATGGGTCTCATGCACTACTTTATAGGCATGGAAGTGTGGCGGAAGGATGGGGAAGTGTTTGTGTCTCAAGGCAAGTATGCCAATGAGATACTCTAGAGATTTCACATGGAGAAGTGCAAGCCCATGCAAACGCCTCTAGCAGGTAACTAGAGGAAGGAGGATGCTAATTCAAGTGAGGTAGCAGCTACTACTTCTTATCGACAAGTTTTGGGTTCATTGATGTACTTAGTGAACACAGAACCAAATTTGTGCTTTGTGGTGAACCAACTAAGTCAAGCTATGGTTCAGCCTACCAAGCTGTTTTGGAATGTAGCAAAGCATGTGCTGAGATGCCTTAGAGGAACATCTCAGAATGGATTATGGTACAGGGAGACAGAGGGAGTGAAGCTTCAGGGCTTCACAGATGCAGATTGGGTAGGGATTCCATCAGATCAGAAGAGCACTTCAGGAGGAATTTTCAACCTTGGCTCAGCTGCAGTTTCTTGGTACATCAGGAAAGCAAGGTCAGTTGCACTTAGCTCAGCGGAGGCTGAATACATGGCTTCCAGTCAAGCAGCATGTGAGGCAATTTGGATGCAGAAAATTCTAGTTGGATTGTTGGATCAAAGGATGGATCCAACTGTGATCTATTGCAAGAATCAGAGTTGTATCAAACTCTCTGAGAATCCAGTATTTCATGACAGGTCCAAGCACATCGATATCCGGTATCATCATCTTCAAGACTGTGTGGTGAAGAGGATCATGTTGTTGCAGTATGTTTCGAACGAGGAGTAGGATGCAAATATTTTGACTAAGGCATTATCAAAATGCAAATTTTAGTTCCACAAAGACAGAATCGGGGTGACAGATAATCCCTTTCTTGTTGAGAGGGAGTGTTGAAAATAGCAACAACAAATGTTAAATATGGAAATGATAAAAATAGCATTGCTATAAATAGCATTTCCAGATACATTCCAATTTTAGTTAGTCCCTAAACTAAAATTGAGTATTAAAACTCGAATTTGATCTTAGTAGCTGTTTGAAAAATAAATAATTAATTCATCATGAGTTAATTAGTTGGAGAAAATCAAACATGAAGTCTATGTGAAGACATGCAACAATTATCCCTTTGATTGAGGAGTTTATCCCTTAATTAAGTAGATCAGGATGAGTTGTACTTTGAGTTGTAATTAGTTAGCTCAGTTAACTGAGTTAAGTCCAGTTAGATTAGTTCCAATAGTTTTTGGAACTGATTGTAAGTTCAGTTAGTTAATGCATGCATGCATGTAACTAGTGTACTTTAGATAAGTGAATATTCTCTCATAAATAACTCATGCATGTCAGTTCAGTCAGAGACCTAGTTGAGATCAGAGGAAGGGATAATGTACTATCAATTGCAGGAATATTCCCATGAGGATATCTCTTGCATGAAGAAGGAATTCATTCCTTGAGGATTGCATAGTTTAGTCTGAGGACAGTGTTGTGTGTGCGAGGAGAATTCACACAGGTGGCAGCCAGAGGACCCGGGAGAAACTACGCAAGGAAATAGGAGGCTTGGAGGACTGAAGGAAGGCATATGTGCTGTCTATTTAGTCTATGAGAAGTAGTGAGGGATTGTACTGAGAGCTGGATAGCTTGTGAGCTAAAGCTTTGTGTAATCCTGAGATATTTCCACTTGTATGACAATACAGATAGCAGGGTTTTTTAGCTGAGGCTTTCCACAGAGTATTCTTCTGTGTTCATGTGTGATTGATTTCTCATTCTCTATTATATGTGTTCTATTTGATCTTTCTCAAAATCAATTAAGCTTCCGCAAGTTTGTTTGTAGAAGTAGATCAAGTATTTTGCTTTAGTATGTTGCATTATTAGGTGATCTACAGTGAGAATTTCTACAATATATACTGAAATTCATAGGAATGCAACTATTATGATTAGCATTCTTTACATTCAATTTAACAATGAAAATCTTAGCTACTAGGGATAGAGAAATCAGATTTCTTTCAATAAAAGAGAAAAGAGCGCAATCTAATGCAATTTCCCTAAACTATTTCTATGAGCACACACAAATTTTTTCAATGCAAAATACATGTATTTCTTTTCGATTTCCTTAATGTGAATATGGACAAAAGGAAACAAATGCACATAGAATCAATCAATATTTAACAAGAACGAAGACTTTAAGATAGTTCTGTTTCGAAGGAAAAGAATACTTTTACGACACTTTTTTTTTTGAACAATGATTAATCGACTATAATCTAACTTTGACTATGAATCGATAATGCCAAATAAAACATTTAAGAAACATTAATCAACCAAGTAAAAGTAGGGCTAGCAAAGGAGATAAAAATTTCTTTTCTAAGACATAACGTTCATTGATCAATCAGCAAGCAATCAAATAGAGGTAATTTGGGAAAAACTCAATCCAAAGGTAGGAAACTAACCCTAGGAGGATGAGTGCCACCCATAATGGGAGACAGTGCACTTAAAAGCATTTTCCCTAAGCCAAGGGTAATCTGCAGCACATTTTGTCCCTCACAAGCTTGCGCTGGTGATAGTAAACCATTTCAAGAGGCAATTTGACACAGTTTTTGACCAAAATTCAATGCAAAAGAGCTGAAATATAATCAATGAACACAAGTAGGGTCTACAAGAGTGTCCTAGGAGGTGGATAAGCTACTAGGAGGGATGATATCTCTCAAGTGGAGTCGCCAATTTGTTTTGGAGAATTTGGTATCTACAGATAAATACTAATTCCCTAGATAAGTAGCCATATCTAGAACAACAGTTTAAAGCACTTTAGCCTTTTCCTATAAGAAATAGATAAGACAAATAAGATGAGAAGGCCTACTTGTAGTTTTTATTTCCTCTTTTTTCCTTTGTATCGATCCTGTTGCTCCTTCCCGTATTTAACACGCTTGAGAAGTACCTATAAACATCAACAGAAGACAAAGAATCGATCAAAGCAAAAGATCTATTGAATACAAGTAAATGGAATCAGATACATTCACACTTATAAGCATTATATAACAAGATAATCATATTGGAAAAAGGTTCAAATACTTTATTAAATAGAAGAAGGAATTACAACCATCAAGTCTGATTCGAAGTCACTCCTCCAACTTGGATGCCATCCACATCACATCAAAGGCATGACAAACTTGCAACATAACAATACTTGTGTCAAATACAATTCTCATAGCAACATTATCCCCTTACAATTCAACATAGTCCAGCCCCTGATCACTTAGATGAGAGGTCAATTTATAGGAGGATGAAGGAGGTTATGTCATAAATGGGGGTATTGAATGGCCTTCCATACTTAGAATTAGTTCCATGGAGGAAGGGATGAGAGGATAGGATGTATCTTAACTCATTCCTCATCCATTTTCGAGCTCATAGGAGTTGATAAGTGAGGGAAACTTCTAGATGAATCCAAGAGATAAGAATATTCCTCAAACCCTATGTGAATTTCACTCAATCTCACACAACGCAGGTGAAAGAGGGCCTACGTAATCTGCAGAGCACCCTGGCATGGACTCAACTGCTCTACAACGCACCCTTACATGGGCCTACCTGCATTGGTCCCTTTAGAGGTCTTTTTAGGATGTCTCCAAGTCATGAAACTGTCTGGGAAGGAGGCATTCAAAAGGGTGACTTTTTTAGGGCATGTAGCAACTTAAATTAGGGTTTGATGAGCCCTAAAACACTGATATGGATGATGGGAGTGATTTTCCCAGATGGATCTGTAACACCTTGAAAATTTGGAAGGTGAATTATTAATGCAAAAAGGCATGACCAAAAATTCATAATGACATTCATGAGTTCTAAATGTATTTTCTTGGATGTCTTCTACCTTCATTTTAATTTGATGACATCCTAAATGAATATCTAGCTTGGTGAAGTAAATTAATCATGTAGGTCATCCAAAAATCTATTGATGACAAGAATGGGAAACGTATCTATAATAGTGAGCTTGTTGAGATCCCTATAATATGGACACACACACAATGATCTATCCTTCTTGTGCACCAGTATTATATAAGAAGAGAAAGAACTTGGATAGGTTGAATTACACTTTCCTCTAGCATTTCAACAACCATATGTTCAATTTCACTCTTTTGGGCATAGTGATATTTGTACAGTCTAATTTTTGGAGGAACACTTCTTACAATCAAGTGAATAGCACAACCATGATCGTGAATAAGTGGGAGACCTTTGCAAGTGTTGTGGGGAAAAATGCCTATGCAGGACGATCCTATCCACCTAAGGTGTGACAGTGCCTTAGCAACAAACAGAGACAGCTATTCTGGTTTCTTCCTTTATGAAATGTGAAAGAAGAGAGATCAATAGACTTACCGGTGTCTTCCGTTTGTCCCTCGATCCGGTCTCTCTTCTCTTTGGGAGTCCACAGCTACTTGCCTTCTCACTCGCCCAGCTTCAACATGTTCATGCAAGATCACAAGAGAACAACTACTTGCCTTCTTGCTTGTCCAGCTTCAACGGGTTCCTGTAAGATCACAAGAGAATAGCTACTTGCGACAAGAGAACAGCTACTTGTGACAAGAGAAGAACACTACACAAAGACAGATATTCACATTCATAACTAGTTTAGGATTAGAAATAAACTAAACATACTAATGCATTCATACATCAAAAATACATCAGCATATAAGAGAAACCAAGATAGCTTTATTGATGAATAACAAGGTTTAGGAAGAGATACAACCCAGAGGGCTCCAATCTAGCATCTCCTTCCCAGCAAATGGAATTCCTATCTTCACCCCCTTCAAAGCATTAAGCACCCAATGATTCCAATCTCAAACCAACAGCAATTCTTTGCAATAACAAAATTCCAGCCTCTAGATCTCATGGAGGAGAGATCCATATATAGATGTTTGGAGAGAGGATGAGTCAGCTTGAGATCTGACTAGTGTCCTCTCCCTCTGTCAGTTCTTGAGTCCACTTGGAGGTTCTTGCTTCCACTTGGAGATTTGGAACCTCTTACTCATCATCAGTCGAATTCCCTGAGGCAAGTGTCATTTTGGGAGCTTCCTAGGTTCTGACACCTTGAGAGATGAGCTTGCCACATGTCCACTCTCGTTCAACGCAGGTAGCCAGTGTTCTCTTTGACATTCAACGTAGGTAGCTAGTGTTGGCTTTGACATTCAGCGCAAACAGCTAGTGTAACCACTGAAATGATCCTGAATTGACTTGTTTTTGAGCAGTTTCTGGTGGAGAACTTCTGTGAATTGCTGTGGTTTGTTAGCCTTGTTCCTCTAGGGGTAGGAACAACATGTTTAGGGACTTTGGATCCCTTAGATTATGGACATTTCATGCTCAATGCTGTAAGGCACAAAAATGTCTATAATAGTTGCCCCCTAAAGTATGAGGCTGTTTATCGGGTGAAATGCTTTATCAGGGGGATCCGAAGTTCATCCAACGCTGAGAGGAGACCTGTAATAAGATACAATACAATACATTATTTTTCATACTGCTTTCATGATCTAGCTGAGGCGGGCATTCCCATGCTCAGCTTTATAAATTCATTTTTCTGTACATAGAACAGACAATCATCTGGTGGTAGACTGATAATTTTGATGAAATTATCATCCTTTGAGTAGGATGATTATCTGCTGCAATGATGTACATGTCAATGTCTTTATCTTTCCTAAATATATATCGCAGCCCGGATGGATGAAACTAGATCCGGGGTCTTCAAACTCGTTCGATCTTCACTCTAAGTACAAGTCAATCCATGTGAGAAATGTTCTGAAGCCGAACATGGAAAGACATCGCTTGATTACCGGTCAATGACGTAAACCGTTAACAAGCGCGAGAGGAATCACCGATAATGATAATGACCCTCAAGGTACTACAGTACAATTCACGTGGTGTGAATAAAGGACTTGGCGTCGAACACCACGCAAAATCTTTTGGTTGAAGTGAGAAACTTGCCATTGAGGCATGCAAGCTTCAAAGTACTGAAGGGGTTGTTCCTAGATCAACTTCTTGGATAATGAGCTGATGTCGACAAGAAGCGATCCGTCAAAGGAGGGTCTTAATGAATCCCACATCAGTGACACGGAACGGAGCTAATGATTTTAATGGAGGTGAAAACAATCTCTGACATATGATTCAGGGTGGCGGTCATGAAAGGATGAAGGATAATGTATGGCAGTGGATGGGACACGGTTGACTTTTCTGAACGACTTCTCTTGAACATATGGCGACACTGATACGATGGATCGGTAGCATTACCTCAAATATGGATGGTATGGCGAGACCATGGATGTGACCGGTGAATGAAACAACCCAACCCGATTGTGGTACGGAGGAAAAGTGTCATGTTCAAGAGCGACTTGCTACCATCAAAGTTTTCTTTAGTTTCTCCCAATTTTTCCCCAGTCATTGCTGACCAGTACCTCTTTATTTTTGTCAAGCTTGAGGAGGATAACATATGCTTGTTCTATAACCTGCCCTTCGAGCAAGCCCATTTGTATGTTTTAACGAGCCTAGCGATAGTGAAACTCGTTCTTGTCTAAATACCAGTTTGCCGCTATTTAATGATTTTAACGAGTCTAACGACAAGGATAACTCGGTCCTTTTCATTTTTAGAGAGTCTGAAAAGGTACATAAAGTTAACTCCAAAAGTCCTTTTTCGTCATCTAATCCCTTAAGTCCGAAAAAGTATAAAACAATACAGAAGGGATGAGTTTTCGATAGTTTTAACGAGCCGAACAAAACAAGCGCTTGATCTTTTTGTGCAATAATCCCTCAGGTCCAAAAAGATTAAAATCTAGAGAAGGGATAGCTCTTCCTGTCCCTTTAACGAGCTGGAAGGCCAAGGACTCGGCAATCTTTTCATATTTTACGAGTCAGTTGAAAAGAGCTTAAAGAAGACTCGTCTTTTGAGGAACGAGTGATAGACAGGGTTAGCAGCTGATTCCAGGTACAGGTTGGAAGTTTCCAATCACGGCAGTGTCACAAGGATGGCTAGGTGAAATCACTCTTCGCAGCTGTTCCTCAAAATGGGTAAACAAACATATGGAGGTGAACGATCGGCCAATGGAAAAGTGGAGGTGACGGTGCAAACACGATTAAGGCTTTAATGGCTGATGATATTACATTCACAGTGGTTATTTACCGGGATAGTTCATTTTTTAACGAGCTTAAACGCGGGTGGAAACATTTTCTCGATCTTATGTTTATTTTTTAACGAGCATGAACTATGTGCTAAAACTTCTCGGATCTTGCGTTTATTTTTTTTAACGAGCATGAACTTTGTGCTAAAACTGCTTGATTACCCAGTCATATGATAAGAGTGTCTCATTGAGATTCTATTTTTTATGGAGCTTCATCTCACAAAGCTATGCCCCGCATCCTTTCTTTATGCAAGTTAGGAAACGGCTAACCCCAAAAATGGATAAATAACCGCTCTTTGCTTGCACTCCAAAAGGTTTGTATGCCCCCAAGTATAAAGTATGATTTCAAGGTTACCCCTACTTCTTTTCCTTCAAAACAATTGTTTTAAAGAGAGAGGCTTACCTCTTTCAGGTTACCCAAAGATTGTCTCGTTAATCTTTCAAACAAAACACTTCCTCAGCAATGTCTACCGAAATAGACAAAGGTGAGTGACAGCGAGTGCCAAAAACATAACTTTGACAAAAGAATCTTATTCCAGAATAACCCTCTTCCAGCATGGGCGGGGTACAGACTAGTCATATTCTCCCGCGGAAACCTACCCTATACCCAAAGTTTTCCTGCTGAAGCAGACCAGGACGCATGCCCCCTGGGTTCCAGTCATATCCTCCCGGATTACTCGCGCTCATCAGGAGGACGGACCGTGGGTTGAGACACTTCTTGCGTGAATAGACCATTTAGGGATGGTATGTGACTATTTGCGATGCGTGATTCGGGAAATGAAAGTTGGTCCACGAGCTTGACCACTCTTCCTTCATGCGGAAAACACATTACTCTAAAGAGTGAGGAGACTATAGCTCCCATGCAATATATATAGTCTCGTCCAAGGAGTAGGTTATAATCCAAGGGTCCTTGAACGACCATCACGTTCATTTGAACGGTCTTCCATTTCAATGTTATAGGCACATTGGGGAGGATCCCTAAAGGTCGACTAGTTCCTTTATCAAAGCCTGATAGATTTCTCATTTCAGGCAAAAGCGCTGGCGAACTAAGCGCTTTCCAAGCAATAGAGGAAAGGATACTCACAGATGCCCCCTCATCAATGATAGTGCCAGCCATTACCATTATGTATATTTGAACGATAATTCTGAATGGTATGCTTGCTGGCAACCGGGGTCTACCTAGTTGGTTCCAGTCGAAGGACACAACCAGGTTGCTTGGTGGTGGGACCGAATAGATGGCCGGAAATGACTCTGACAAAGTTCCTTCCTGCGATAAAGGAATGGGCAAATTTCCCCCTTGTTCGTCGGAGTCTGTGTTGATGAAGAGAATTTGGACGGTGTCGTCTTTATTCTCCTCTGTGATGGTATCATTCGAAGATGGAGCCTCTGAAGGCAAAACCGGGTCAACTGCTGCCTCAACCTTTTGAATTTCGTCAGGCATGGATCCAGACGGTTCATCTTCAATGATAGGTGCTTCGGCTGACCACCTGGGCGGGCCAGCCGGGTTCTCAACTAGTGAAGGAATTGGCAGGTGTTTTTGATATCTAGGAGGAAGTTGCGCTCCTAAAATCAGGCGATCTTCCAGAACTCTTTTAGCCTCGTCTAAGAAGGGACAACGGTGGATGGCATGGTCGCCTTCACACAGTTTACAGGGAAATCTAGCTTTCCCTCTCTGTCCTGGGACTTCACTTTCACTAGTCGACAGTGAGCTGTCAACATGGCTATCAGAGGTCGACGGTACTGAATTGTGCAAATGGGGAGACCAGTCCCTTAGTATCCGAGGGATGCAGGGACAATCTCTGTGGAAGTGGTCTCCCTTGCATATGACACATGGAGATTTAGGCCTGGTCAGTGCTGTGTGTGGATTTTTGTCAGACGACACTTGTTTGCCCCCAGTCGCCTTTGGCTCCTTCTTCTTCTTCTCTTTCTTCATCTTTTCCTTCTTCTCCTTAGGAACTTGGTTTTTTGTTTTACCAGTTCCGTCAAGCGAAGAGGAAGGAGGAGAGGAAGAGTTAGATGAAGTAGAAGGCTGGTTGGCAACCCTGGTCTAGTCTAACTGTTGACTCGACTGTTTAGGAGTAGTGGTGGTTTGAACGACATTGGTTGAAAAGAGCCAGACCGGCAGGCCAATTGTCAGTCCTGGAAGCGACAATGTGGCCATATGGGGCGCACCAACATCTCCCCAAGAGGAGAAGGGACTAGGATTTCCACCAAGGGGAATTCCTTGGTTGGTGTGCTCCATTTTTTCAACCTAAAGATCAACGCAGGAATAAAGGTGATTGTTCCGTTTAAAATAAATTTTGAACGACGCTTAGACACAACTTGCTTTTTCAGTTTTAAAGAGTCGAGAAAAAGCTAAAGATGACTCTAGTCTCCTTTGATGTTTTAACGAGCCCGAAGTGACAAATGCTCGGATGGACTTTTTCCGTTATAGAGTCTGAAAAAGGCCAAAAGGAACTGCTCTGGAGTTCTAGGCAGAGGGTGTGCCAAACTTTTCGCAAAACCGCAGAATACTTTTTAGGGTACGGGCGGTCGATCTTCCTGAATGTTGTGTTCAGTGCATTGCAATCAGTAGGGCGGCCGACAAGGCTTCCTAAGGATAAAGGTTTTATGCCTATAGGGGTCTCCCAATTATACGCGACGGTACGTGGGAGCACAATCCGTACTGGCGCTATCGTCCCTCAGGAGGAATCACCCACCATCCACGAGATCGACAGTCACCAGACTTAACGACGCCGGAACACGTCTTTAGCCTAGACCTCTATGTTGTGTGTTATGTTGCAAAGCGTTGTTAAGTTCATTCAATTTATTTTAGGTTGATCTTTTTAGAAGTTTGCCTTTCAAGGTTCATCACGAGATGTATGATACAATTCCTAAATGCAGTCTAAAGATGATAAGCAAGCTTTATATCTTTTCAACTTTGAAAATCCTAGCTACTAAGGGAAAAGAAAGACACCATCTTTTCTCAAAGAGCAATCAGCACACTCTAATGCACTTTTCCTAAATCAATCATGCAAACTATCAAATGCAAAAGCACAATGCAGATGTTTGTTTTCCGCTTTCTTAGTATTGATGCCTACAAAGAAAGCTTTTTGTACAAATTTGAATTTGCTTTTAAATGACAAATACAAACAAGTTTACTTTTTTGAAATCAGAGAGGGTAGAAGAGATTACAACACTTAACGATTTTCGAAATGAATACTTGTTTCGACACTTAAAAGAGACAAACTCAAACCAATAAGCAAGAGTAAATGTATAATCAACTGTAAACAGCCAATGAACTCTCTCCTAAGATCACAATCAACAGATCTGAATCAAGGGCTACAGGATGATTATTTCACTCATGCAAAGGAAAAATGTAAATGACGCAAAAACACATAAAAACACTCACAGTATTTTTGTACAAAAGGAGGCGGAATCTAAGCAGAGAAAAGGAGTTATCAGACCGGTACCTATGCTGGTTACAGGCTGCAAAAATCAGAGATCAAAACAAGGCAAAACAGAGCAGAGAACCCCAGCTGCACAAGGGAAACTAGTTCAGCGCAACCTCAACACACGGGTTTTGACATTCAACGCAGGTAGCCTTCACGGGACCTACGTTGAAATGCAGAATCCCTTCACTGGGTCTGCGCTGAAGGAGAAACTCTCGTTTCCCACAGGTTCTGGGTCACAGATTGCTATTTAATTCACTGTTTTAGGCCAAATAAAAGCAACAAGCAAGGTGTAATCAAAGGGATGCTTTGAGGGGGTACTAAGATCTATCACAAAGGATCATCAAATCAGTCGTGAGTCCATTGTTCAGATCATAGACAAGTCCAGTGATTGGATCAAAGCAGCAACTGTCTACTTTGGATCCGGGAAAAGCAGATGCAGTTCGATTGTTGCCGTCGAGTCTATGAAACAAACAATGATAGAAACACAAATAAAATGACTAAAAAAATATCCCCAGCGGAGTCGCCAATTTGTTGTGGGGAAAAATGCCTATGCAGGACGATCCTATCCACCTAAGGTGTGACAGTGCCTTAGCAACAAACAGAGACAGCTATTCTGGTTTCTTCCTTTATGAAATGTGAAAGAAGAGAGATCAATAGAATTACCGGTGTCTTCCGTTTGTCCCTCAATCCGGACTCTCTTCTCTTTGGGAGTCCACAGCTACTTGCCTTCTCACTCGCCCAGCTTCAATAGGTTCATGCAAGATCACAAGAGAACAACTACTTGCCTTCTTGCTTGTCCAGCTTCAACGGGTTCCTGTAAGATCACAAGAGAACAGCTACTTGCGACAAGAGAACAACTACTTGCGACAAGAGAAGAACACTACACAAAGATAGATATTCACATTCATAACTAGTTTAGGATTAGAAATAAACTAAACATACTAATGCATTCATACATCAAAAATACATCAGCATATAGGAGAAACCAAGATAGCTTTATTGATGAATAACAAGATTCAGGAAGAGATACAACCAAGAGGGCGCCAATCTAGCATCTCCTTCCCAGCAAATGGAATTCCTATCTTCACCCCCTTCAAAGCATTAAGCACCCAATTATTCGAATCTCAAACCAACAACAATTATTTGCAATAACAAAATTCTAGCCTCTAGATCTCATGGAGGAGAGATCCATATATAGATGTTTGGAGAGAGGATGAGTCAGCTTGAGATCTGACTAGTGTCCTCTCCCTCTGTCAGTTCTTGAGTCCACTTGGAGGTTCTTGCTTCCACTTGGAGATTTGGAACCTCTTACTCATCACCAGTCGAATTCCCTGAGGCAAGTGTCATTTTGGGAGCTTCCTGGGTTCTGACACCTTGAGAGATGAGCTTGCCACATGTCCACTCTCGTTCAGCGCAGGTAGCCAGTGTTCTCTTTGACATTCAACGCAGGTAGCCAGTGTTGGCTTTGACATTCAGCGCAAACAGCTAGTGTAACCACTGAAATGATCTTGAATTGACTTGTTTTTGAGCAGTTTCTGGTGGAGAACTTCTGTGAATTGCTGTGGTTTGTTAGCCTTGTTCCTCTAGGGGTAGGAACAACATGTTTAGGGACTTTGGATCCCTTAGATTATGGACATTTCATGCTCAATGTTGTAAGGCACAAAAATGTCTATAACAGCAAGCCTCAAATACCTTGGAATTATTGTCAAGGACTCTTTGGAGATCTAGCGAAATGGATGAATTAGATGTTTGAACATCTAGTGAACATAATTATGGAATTACCCCTCATTGTTCCTTCCTGAAAAGATATGTCATGTCAATAGAGCTAATTGTCTTCAGGTAATTTTTAAGGATTTAATATTTTTCCTATATATAGTATAGTAGGAAAATATTCTAGTATGTATAGTATTATAGTATTTTTTCTTGTCTTCTAAAGATAATATTTATTCCAAGAAGTATTTAATACTATCGCATTTTTTTTTTTACCTTGTAGTCTCTTCCCATTAGGTAAGCATGACATTTCTTTAGTGCATGTAGGATTTCCAACATTTCCTTGTCATAAATTTGTTTTGTAAATACTTTCCTTTGATTGGATAATTTTCAAAAGTAATGGGTCGTCCTTCTTGCATTAAAAAAACACCAATGTCATTTCCTGAGGCATCACATTCCACAATAAAGGTTTTTGCAAATTTTGGGGTCGTTAATACTAGAGCTTTAGACATTTCTTGTTTAAGATGTTCAAAGGCCTTAGTTGCTTTTAAGTCCAAAAAAATGCATATTTCTTCACTAATTTTGTTAGAGGTGCTACTATATTCCTATAATTATTAACAATCTTGTGATAATACCTTGTTAACCCAAGAAATCCTCAAAGATTCCTTAAGTTTGTGGAGAATTTCCATTCCTTGATGGATTTAATTTTGTTAGGGTCTACCTTTACACCCTCATGCGATACAATATGACCCAAATATTCCACTTCTTGTACCCCAATGAAACATTTGGAGAGTTTTACACACAACTGTTCTCCTCCATTAGTTTGAGCACCCTATCAACATATTGAACATGATATTTCCATAACTTGTTGTAGATTAGTATATCATAAAAAAAATACTAACACAAATTTTATAAGGGAGGGTTGGAAAGTGGAATTCATTAAACCTTGAAAATGTGGAAGGTTCATCAGTGAGGCAAAAAGGGATGACCAAAAAATTCATAATGACCTTCATGAGTTCTAAATGTATTTTTTTGAATGTATTCTACCTTCATTCTAATTTGATGATATCCTAAATGAAGATCTAGCTTGGTGAAGTAAAATAATCATGTAGTTCATCCAACAATTTATTGATGACAAGAATGGGAAACTTATCTTTAATAGTGAGCTTGTTGAGATCCGTATAATCTGGACACACACGATGTTATATCCTTCTTGTGCACTAGTACTATTGGAGAAGAGAAAGAATGTTAGCTAGGTTGAATTATGTTTGCCTCTAGAATTTCTACAACCATATGTTCAATTTCACTCTTCTGGTCATAGTGATATTTGTATAGTGTAATGTATGGAGTAACACTTCCTACAATCAATTGAATATCATGACCATGATCGCGAATAAGTGGGATATCATTGGGAGTCTCAAATACCTTGGAATGATTATCAAGGACTCTTTGGAGATCTAGAGAAATGGATGACTTAAATGTTTGAACATCTACTGAATGTAATTATGCAATTACCCCTCATTGTTCCTTCTTGAAAAGATTTTTCATGATGGATTGTAGATTTCTGTGGTTAGGTTTTTTAGTATTTTCACTCGGATATTCCACAGTTTTCATTTTTGCTTTGTCGACGTTTCGAGTCTAGACCAAGACTCATCATCAGGACTTGATTTACAAAAGAGAGAGCCAACAGTGATAAATAAGGTTAAGGTTGAGATGTCAAGTATGTGAGCCGACCAACTTACTGATTTGAATTAACTAGAATTTATTTTATTATGTATTTATTTATTTATTTTTAGCATACTTGGTTATTTATTATAGTTATTATTAATTGTTTTAAGTGAAATAGTTTATGTAATAAGTTATTTATTATATTTTATTTAATAAATTAATTTACCAAAATGATTTAGTTTTTTATTATGTTTATATATATATATATATATATATATATATATTAAGGAGGATAATTTATTATTAATGCTGTGATAGCTTAAATGTTTGTTAATGTATTATAATAATTTTCTGATATATTAATTTTATTTATTATTTATGTAATTTATTATAGTTGTTTATTAATTGCTTGAATTGAATTGTTTATGTTTTAATATTGTTTATTATATTCTATTTAATAAATTAATTTATCCTAAAGATTTTGTTTTAATTAATTTATTATTATAGTTATTTAATTACTTGTATTAAGTAAATGTATATGAAATAAGTTATTTATTATATTCTGTTTGATAAATTAATTTATCCTATGATTTTACTTTGATTATGTTTATTTATTTATATATTATGTTTATTTATTTATATATTATGTTTATATATTTATTTATTATTTTTATTATGATTTGATATATTAAGGAGGATAATTTATTATTAATGCTGTGATAGCTTAAATGTTTGTTAATGTATTATAATAATTTTCTGATATATTAATTTTATTTATTATTTATGTAATTTATTATAGTTGTTTATTAATGGCTTGAATTGAATTGTTTATGTTTTAATATTGTTTATTATATTCTATTTAATAAATTGATTTATCCTAAAGATTTTGTTTTAATTAATTTATTATTATAGTTATTTAATTACTTGTATCAAGTAAATGTATATGAAATAAGTTATTTATTATATTCTGTTTGATAAATTAATTTATCCTATGATTTTACTTTGATTATGTTTATTTATTTATATATTATGTTTATTTATTTATATATTATGTTTATATATTTATTTATTATTTTTATTATGATTTGATATATTAATTTTATTTATTATTTTTATTATTTTTATTTATTATGTTTATTTATTTATATATTATGTTTATATATTTATTTATTATTTTTATTATGATTTGATATATTAATTTTATTTTATCTATTGTTCATGTAAATTATTATGGTTGTTTTTTAATTATTTGAGTTGAATGATTATTAATATTTTTATAATCTTATAATTTTTTTAATATTTTTTTTTTTTTTTTTTTTAGTTTTTAGTTTTAGTTTTATTTATTGCACATGTTTATTAGTTGCTTAATAATTGCTTGAGAATTGTTTAAGTTTGTTTATTATATTTTATTTATTAAATAAATTTGTCATAAAGATTTTTCATTCCATTAGAGCTAATTTCCTTCAGAGAATTTTTTAAGGATTTAATATTTTTCCTATATATAGTATTATAGGCGAATATTCTAGTATGTATAGTATTAAAGTATTTTTTCTTGTCTTCTAGAGATAATATTTATTCAAAGAATTATTTAATACTATCGTGATTTTTTTTTCTTAAAGTATCTTCCCATTAGGTAAGCACACCATTTCTTTAGTGCATGTAGGATTTCCAACATGTCGTTCTCATAAATAGGTTTTTGTAAATACTTTCCCTTGATTGGATAGTTGCCAAAATAAATGAGTCATCCTTCTTGCATTAAAAAAACACCAGTGCCATTTCCTGAGGCATCAAATTCCACATTAAAGGTTTTTGTGAATTTTGTTGTCATTAATACCAGATATTGAGACATTTCTTGTTTAATATGTTCAAAGGCCTTATATGCTTCGAAGTCTAAAAAAATAAATGTTTATTCAGTAATTTTTTTAGAGGTGCTACTATCTTCCCATAATTATTAACAAACTTGTGATAATACCTTGTTAACCCAAGAAATCCTCAAATATTCCTTAAGTTTGTGGGGAATTTCCATTCATTGATGGCTTTAATTTTGTTAGTGTCTACCTTTACACCCTCATGGGATACATTATGACCCAAATATTCCACTTCTTCTACCCCAATGAAACATTTGGATATTTTTGTATACAATTGTTCTCCTCCAATAGTTTGAGCACCTTATCAACATGTTGAACAAGATCTTTCTATAACTTCTTGTAGATTATTATATCATCAAAAAATACTAACACAAATTTTCTAAGGAAGGGTTTGAAAGTTGAATTCATTAAACCTTGAAAACGTGGAAGGTGCATTAGTAAAGCTAAAAGGCATGACAAAAAATTCATAATTACCTTCATGAGTTCTAAATGTATTTTGCCTTCGTTTTTATTTGATGATATCCTAAATGAAGATCTAGCTTGGTGAAGTAAATTAATCATGTAGTTCATCCAACAATTTATTGATGACAAGAATGGGAAACTTATCTTTAATAGTGAGCTTGTTGAGATCCCTATAATCTGGACACACACCATGATCTATCCTTCTTGTGCACCAGCACTATTCAAGAAGAGAAAGAACTTTTTCTAGCTTGAAGTATACATACCTCTAGCATTTCTACAACCATACATTCAATTTCACTCTTCTGGGCGTAATGATATTTGTACAGTCTAATGTTTGGAGGAACACTTCTTAAAATCAAGTGAATAGCATGACCATGATCATGAATAAGTGGGAGACCTTTGGGAGTCTCAAATACCTTGGAATGATTGTCAAGGAATCTTTGGAGATCTAGAGAAATGGATGACTTAGGTGTTTGAACATATTGTGAACATAATTATGCAATTACCCCTCATTATTCCTTCTTGAAAATATTTTTCATGCCATTAGAGCTAATTGCCTTCAGGGTATTTTTTAAGGATTTAATACTTTTCCTATATATAGTATTGTATGCAAACATTCTAGTATGTATAGTATTATAGTATTTTTCTTATCTTCTAAATATAATATTTATTCCAAGAAGTATTTAAGACTATCGTGATTTTTTTTTACCTTGAAGTGTTTTCCCATTAGGTAAGCACGTCATTTGTTTAGTGCATGTAGGATTTCCAACATTTCCTTATCATAAATAGGTTTCTATAAATACTTTCCCTTCATTGGATAGTTGTCAAAATCAACGAGCCTTCCTTGCATTAAAAAAACACCAGTGCCATTTCCTAAGGCATCACATTCCACAATAAAGGTTTTTGTGAATTTTGGTGCCATTAATACCAGATCTTGAGACGTTTCTTGTTTAAGATGTTCAAAGGTCTTAGTTGCTTCGAAGTCCAAAAAATACATCTTTCTTCAGAAATGTTGTTAGAGGTGCTACTATCTTCCCATAATTATTAACAAACTTGCGATAATACCTTGTTAACCCAAGAAATCCTCGAAGATTCCTTAAGTTTGTGGGGAATTTCCATTCCTTGATTGCTTTAATTTTGTTAGGGTCTACCTTTACACCCCCATGGGATACAATATGACCCAAATATTCCACTTCTTGTACCCCAACGAAACATTTGGAGAGTTGTGCATACAACTGTTCTCCTCCAATAGTTTGAGAACCCTAGCAACATGTTGAACATGATCTTTCCATAACTTGTTGTACATTAGTATATCATCAAAAAATACTAACATAAATTTTCTAAGGAAGGGTTTGAAAGTGGAATTCATTAAACCTTGAAAGTGTGGAAGGTGCATTAGTAAGGCTAGAACACATGACCAAAAATTCATAATGACCTTCATGAGTTCTAAATGTATTTTTTTGAATGTCTTCTGCCTTCATTTTTATTCCACGATATCCTAAATGAAGATCTGGCTTGGTGAAGTAAATTAATCATGTAGTTTATCCAACAATTTATTGATGACAAGAATGGGAAACTTATCTTTAATAGTGAGCTTGTTGAGATCCTTATAATCTGGACACACACCATGATCCATCCTTCTTGTGCACCAGTACTATTGGAGAAAGGAAAGAACTGTGTCTAGGTTGAATTATATCGTACCTCTAGCATTTCTACAACCATACATTCAATTTCACTCTTCTGGGCATAATGATAATTGTACAGAATAATGTTTGGAGGAACACTTCTTAAAACCAAGTGAACAACATGACCATGATCGTGAATAAGTGGGAGACTATTGGGAGTCTCAAATACCTTGGAATGATTGTCAAGAACTCTTTGGAGATTTAGAGAAACGTATGACTTAGATGTTTGAGCATCTAGTGAACATAATTATGCAATTACCCCTCATTGTTCCTTCTTGAAAATATTTGTCATGCCATTAGAGCTATTTGTCTTCAGGTTATTTTTTAAGGATTTAATATTTTTCCTATATATAGTATTGTAGATGAATATTCTAGTTTATAAATTCATACGTATAGAATGTAGGAAAATATTCAATAAAAAAACATGTAATTTAGTATTAAAATTGGTAATTTTTTGGTGAATATCATCCATTTAATCATATGTATGTAAAAAATAGGCAAATGTTTAACCAAATTAGTGAATATCTTTTCAAAATTGTCCAAAAAATAGCCCATTTGTGAAATTTATCTCCTAAAATTTTCCTAATTATCTTCCCACGTTTCCCTGTGATACCCCTTAATTTAATTTCCCTTCCTTCCGAGAAAAAAATCAAGACAAGTTCTTAAAAATCAAAATTTATCATCCCCAAACATTGTAACCATTGGACTCCTAATACAACATTTGCACCACCCATTGGAATGGAAAGAATTGGATTGTTCAATACATATCGCCCCATGGTTATATTGATATTATGACACTTACCTAAGAACTTTATAGCGCCTCCATTTGCAGCCATCACTTAACACTCTGGTAATGGATATAGAAATCAATTCAAATACTTGGCTATCTTACAACGAATAAAATTATGAATAGTAGCTAAATCAATCAAAACAATTACCTTTTTCTTCTTGATATATCCTTCTATATTGAGAGTTTGAGGAGTTGTAATTCCTTCCAATGCATTACAATATATGGTTGGATTCATTTCCTCAGCCCTTGGGGTTGATTCCTAGTGTATATCTTCTTCTTTCGATGCTTCTTGTTCTTTTTATTCCTCCTCTTCACAATCTGTGTGAAATAATTTGTTCTTAGCACACTTATGATCTTTTGTGTATTTTATATCACAACTGTAACAAAGTCCCTTTTCTCTTTTTTACTCCAGTTGTTGTGATGTCATCCTTATAGGTTGTGGGAAGCTAAGAGAAATAACAATTCAATCTTTCTAGTTCTAAGTGGTAGACTTCCTTATTGTCATAATTTTACTTTCAACTTTTCTTGCCACTCTGAATGCATTCTCCAATGACTTAGGTTCCCAAAGGTGAACCTCATTCTAGTTGTTATCCTTTAAAATCCCTATTAATACATCAATCAAATGCACTTCTGGAATATCATTTACCTTGATATTCAATCTTTGGAAGGCCTCAATGTGCTCCCCAACTAAACCCTTTTGTTTGAGATTATCATTTTGCTAAAGAGAATATTGCTCTTTGTATCTTCATATAAATGTGCTATTAATTCCTCATTAGAAATTGTCCAAGTTACAAGTTCTTTACAAGAACAAAGCCATTGACACCATACAAATTTATTGGGTTCTAAATGTAAAGACGCAATGCATACCTTTTGTGTGTGTTGCACATTCTGTATATCAAAGAATCTCCATATATAGTATCCATGTTATTATAACCTTGCCGTAAAACTTCCTCATATCAATATTTGGAATATGGTTGGTCTTTAGACTAATGTTGGAGTCTCAAAAACGATGATTTACATTCCTTATATTTTCATCATGAGTTTCATGGGCTACCATGTAACCATTAGGAAGCCTTTATTGTAGAATCTTTGTCAAACCTTCCTTTAAACCTTCCATGTATGCTTTTAAACCTTCCATGTCCCATTTCAAACCATCCATGTCCCCTTTTAGTTCATATTTGGTTGCTCTTTGTGAGAGAGAATTGTTGAAATTGGTCTTCTAATTTTGATAAATCATATTGTGTTTCTTCCTCTTCATGTGTCATAGTAGAGCTTTGATGAGCCCCAATTTTGGTACAATTTGGGCTCATTTTGGCCTATTCTACTTGCTCAAACCATTCATTTTTTATTGCTTATGCATGCATTTCTTAGTTTATTCATGTTGTTTGTAGGAAGAAGGGTAGGCACTCTATCTACATGACTAATGCATTATGATTCCAGGTTTTGGCATTAAAAGGGAGCAAAAGACAACGAAAAAGGAGACAAGGAGACAATGAGGTGGCACTGCTGGTTTTTAGGAGAGGATGTCCACGGTCTTAGGGACATTCCTCGTGATTCCCACCAAGAACTCCGAGCTCCAATCCATCTCCCCTCCGAGCTTAGAAGCAGCCAGCTATTCTACAGGAACAGCAGTTATAAACTGCTCTACAGGAACAGCAGTTATGATCGTCCTACAGGATCTGCAGTTAAACTCTAGTTGGACAGCCGAGCTCCTAAAATCAAGGACACTTGTTGGATCATCGTTTTTGTATAAGTATAGAGGCCTTAGCCTTGGATAGGTTGTTGAAACTCTCGTATTGCTATTGTAATTTTGGAGCACAGCTCAGTTTTTGTTCCTTTTTGTAAGCCAATTTGGCATGATATCAGATTATGAATAAAGAAGGCAGATTCTGATCTAGTTCTGAGTTTTCTTAAGGAGACTATAGCTCTCAGGTTAAGGCCCAACCTGAGAGCCATAGATCCCCTCTGTTGTAGTGTTGTTTCCATTTCATTTCAGCACTTTGAGCTTTTCATTTGCACATGCAATTCGAATTACAGGTTGTTAAGTTGGTCTTTTTCATGAGTTAGATAGGAGTTGCTTATGGTGAATTTGTTTCCACTTGCTTAGTGTAGCAGAGGATAGATATAATCGATTGGAGCTCCAACAAAAAGGTTGTTAAGGCTCACTGCCATCTCATCTGGGATTGGAGTGCAGTCCATGACTAACCACCAAAAATACGCATTTCTTTATTCCATGATTGCTGCAAACACAGTCACGTTATGTTAGATGCTTCCACATGATTCACACCTGCACCACACTCCCTTACCACAGCTTCATGCACATTCTCCTTCGCGTTTAGATTGCTGTTCATTGAATTTATAAGCATAGGTAGTCTAAGTTAATGCATTTTCGGTTCGGTGATAGTCACAAGAATTTGTTCCATTTACACTGCTTTCTCTCGTTCCATTACTTCATCCTCCATCTTGATCACGCATGCAAACACATCTTTGACCTCTGCTCCGCTCTGTTATCTCCCAAAGTCTTTCACTCCTCACGTACTTCCATTCTCTAGCCCTTTCGTTGACCTAGCCCTCTATCTTCCAACCTACTCCCTACATTCACTCCCTATCCTATTCCTCCACTTCTACAGCCATCCCCAGCCTCATTCCTACCTTACACATCTCCCCCTACCATTTCATCACCCCTCCATCACGCCAAACACTCACGGTAGGTCATCCTGTAGCTGTTGGTAGACATCCTGTAGAAACCAGAGTATCCTGTAGGATCCCCTGCAGACTTCCTGTAGGAGACCACTCACTCGGTTGCCGAGCTTCTGAATGTGAGGAACCTCTGTGGATGGATGCTAAGGATCCCTAGGGACCTCTCCTAGCCTCCCCAACCTGTCCCACGCTTTCCTTCCTTCTCCATCCCATCTGCACAACCAAACCCTAATTAGCACACAATCACAATCACTCCATACACTTAAAGGAAAAATACAAAAACATGTCTTTTATGATGCAAGCAGCTTAGATCCACGCATTTTCACTCATTAGAGGTAACAGCAGCATTGGTAGAAGTTTCATTCACATTTTTTGCATTGTAGAGGTTAGACTAGTTAAATTAGGGTTTCCTAGGTTTACATGCTTTGATTTGCTTTCAGTCCATTTTGTCAAGTAGAGTAGTTTTCCTTTGAGAATAGCTTTCGTCCATCAATTAGCAAGCTTATTCTGAGAGCCTATAGAAGTTGGCTTGAGCCCTAGCGGACTTGTGCCAGCTGACCAAGTGAGAGCTGCGACAAGAGCTAGTACTTGTGCATATAGCACCGTCGCTTCCAAGTTTGTACGAACTACCGGGTTGATAAAATGAGAGACAGGAAGCCCCAGGAGTTGTAGCATTATTGCTACAATACTGGAGCTCACCATCTTTTTGGTGCCGTTGCCGGGGAAGCGTCAGAGTATTGGTGATTGTCGCTTTTCTTCTATTTTCCACTACAAACTTCTTCTAAGTAGTTTATTTCACTTCCATTATGCAATTTCGTTTATGCAACAGTAGATTAGCATTTCCCGCTTTCATAGATTATCATTTCCTGCTTTCATAGATTAGTATTTCCTGCTTTCATAGATTAGCATTTCCTGCTTTCATAGATTAGCATTTCCTGCTTTCATAGATTAGCATTTCATTTTTGCAAGCGTAGACTAGCATTTCCATTCCTACAATTTCATTTGAGCAAAGTAGATTAGTTCTTTCCTGCTTTCAGTTTAATTCTGCATCTTTATAGTTAGTTGCAGTTCAATCTATTTCATTTTTGCAAGTAGAAGTAGAAAAAAAAGCAAAAATCAACCAAAAAGATTTCATTTCATGCCTTGTAGGAGTAGAGATAAGTTAGAAAAATGATTGCACAACACCCCCACTGCTTCACACAGCCTTCTCTCTTCTTCGATGGCTGTGATTGAAGAACCCCTGGGTGGACATCAAGACATATTTGAAGAACCTCTAGGGGAGAAGAAGAAGAAAACATTCCTTTGGAGCAAATGGCTACAAGCAGAGATGTTGGGAGCAACATCTTGTCCAAAGATGAATTTGAAAATCAGATCAAAGATTTCAAGAGTGATATGAGGCAGTTTCTTGCCATGCAACTGGATACCTTGCGGATCCAAAAGAAGCAAGAGGAAGCCAAGAGGGCTTTGGTCATTTTTTGTCCTAGGTGCCTTAAAAAGAATCTTAGGAACGAATGTCCAATGCACTCCCTAGAAGTGTGTTTTGTATGTGAAGAATACCATCCTACAGATCAGTGCCCTTCCTTGCCCAGAATCAAAGCTGCATATCAAAGAGCCAAGGGAGCCACTGAATCACTCTATTATATGAACCAAAGGAGGCCACACGGACCTAGATCTTACCAGCAAGAACTGCAAGGGACACCCGAGACCTCTTATGACCCCTATCAAGCCACTTTCATGCCTTCTTGGGGTCCCCCTGCTCATCCTTCCTGGCCTACACCTCCTCCTTGGTCATATTCTCCTTGTTCCTTCACAGATCCATATTATGCCCAACCAGTTGCTCATTCATTTCACTCTTATGCTCAGCCACAGCCTCAGTGGAATGCACCTTATCAGGAGTGGAGGCCCCAATACAACTCTCATCCCACTTATTTTCCTCCACCACCTGCTCATCCACAACCATCGCCTCCTCCTCCACCAAGACAACCCCAAATGCCTACCCAACCACAATGCCATCCATCTCCATCTCAAACTCACACCTCCACTCATCTACCCGTACCATTTCAAAAGCCATACAATGGAGTAGCTCAACCTAATTGCAAGGCTGAGACACAACATGTGCAAATGACTCCTTTTGAGCTCAATGATCTTCACCATAGCTCAGGAAAAGCATTGCAAAAGAGAGATCATCTTGAAAGCATTGAAGGATCACCTCCACCAAAAGAAGATTCAAAAGAGGAGATCAAAGAACCATGGGCTGCACTTAATGAAGAGAAGAGATCAGAGTCAGAGATCGAGAGAGTTCCCTCATGGTTACCATTAAATCTTTCATGTATTCAAGAGAAAGATCAACAAAAAGAGGAAGATCAGAAGGTCATGATAGAAGGTGACATGAAGAATGATCCAGATCAGCAAAAGAACCAAGGATATCAAAGCTATATTGAGATATGGTTTCAGAAGGTCACTCAGTTGCAGCAGTACTCTCTTCCTCAGCTATGTTTTGTACTTTCAAAGTCAGATCATTTTGTCTCTGAAATTTGGATAGTTGTCAAAGCATGCATTCCGAGCCTTCACATCATTTTGTCTCTAATCTCGATGTGCACATGGCTCCATTGGAAGTATTCTTATACTTGAAAATGATTTTGTTTTTCAAGTAGGGTAGGGTAGAAAAAAATGAAGAAATAAAAAAGAAATAAAAAAAAATGAAAATAAGAGAAAAATAAAAATCTAAGGTGAAAACCCCCTCGGAGGCACCTTAGATTGGCTCATTGATTGAAAACCTCCATGAGGCGATCAATGGGTTGGAAAAAAAAAAAGAAAAAAGAGATAAAGATCCTTGAGTGAAAACCTCTCTGAGGTGCTTAAGGCAGGCGGTAGGGGTGAAAACCTCATTGAGGTGCCCCTGCTATCTTTCAAAAAAAAAAAAAAGAAAAAACAAAAAGAAAAAAAACAAGATCAATAAGTCATTATGTGAAATTTGCATGCAAATTGCAGGTGTTCTATGGAGGAGAGGAAGCCTCTTAACTCAAAGCCAGAAGTCCTTATCATGCAGCCAGGACACCTCACCAGCACCTCCTCCAAGAATGCCTATGTTCTTCAAGGTATGTGCACTTTTATTATAAACTGAGTCTCCTACAGGAAGACACAGATTTTCTACAGGAAGGTGCAATTTTCTACAGGAAGGTGCAAATTTCTACAGGAAGAGCTGCCTGTCTACAGGAAGCTTTGTACTTCTACAGGAAACTTCCTGTAGAAGCTCAGAACGAGCCAGAATTCGTTTCATGAGCAGATTTGATGACTACGGGTTGGTGTGGACGCATGCAAGCCTCTTTTGGGCCCATGCACGACGTTGATACCTTGCTCCACCATCCTCGTCACCATGCAACTAAGATCCCTGCACCAGCAAACCAGATCAATGAGTTCTCATGGAAAAATCAGTTGTCAGAGAAAAATGAACACCGAGAGCTCATACCATGTCCATGTCGAGCATCAGAAGCTTCGGGAGCGCGATTAGCAGGTCATCTCCATTGTCAAGTAGCATGCACCCAAGGAGCTGAGACTGTTACAAGGCACCCCGCGGGAATCCTGTAGCAGTCAAACTTGCAGGAGTGGATACCATTCATCGCCCAACCATCTGCAAGCAACACGCGGGCGCATGCAACCAGAGCGTCCACTACAGCGCCAGCATCCTATAACCACGAGCCTCCGGGACTGTGTAAGCCACATGCAGCAGGTAGATCCGTCGTCAAAAAAACTGAAAATCATGTGCAGACGCGCGCAGGTAAGTGTTCTAATCCTTCCTTCCATCAAATCGCATGAGTATTACTTTGATTTGTTTGCATGGCGTAGAAATGAATGGTTGAGTGGCCGTAAGGCCAGTTGACTGGCCACGTTGGCTAGTGAAGGGATAGTCAGATGATGGGGTGGCAGCCACGACAAAGGGAACACGCAGCACGCACGTGAAGATCAGTCCCGTCAACCGAGAAACGAGTTTAACCGAAAAGGGCGGCGGCAGATCTGTGGGAATGAATGCGGCAGCAAGTGAATGTGCAGGCGGATGATGGGTGACGTCACCCAACGGTCCGGCGGGGACAGCTCACCCTCCGCGCCACGAGCTGCGCCGATTCAAAATCTAATCGGCTAGATTGTGCGCGTATATCCATCCACCTCCACTTCAAAACTTGAGTAACTCTTCTGAATACCTCTGCATGTTGATACGCCAAGCTTTCGGCCGACTGAACACCAGTGAAGCGCACCTCAACCACAGTCCAATTGCAGTCCTCCCCGAAGTTTGCACACTGCTCCTACAGGAACAGTTCCTACAGGAACAGTTTCTACAGGAACGCAGTCCTACAGGACGCAATCTTCTACAAGAACGCGGGTGTTCACGAAAAAAGGTGGCCGAGTAACGAGGTAACCCTGGACTTCTCATGCAATTGCTCATTTAAGGTGGTAGGATTGTCAGTTACTGTCAGGGTAAATGAGAAAGTAGACAAATTGCTGTCTGTGTGCCCATACTGCAATTCTACAGGATTGTTGCGTGGTTAGACTGTGTTGTAAAATTTTTGTGGGTTATACGCATTGTTCTGCACTCTGTCACCGAAACTAAACTCTCTTCCACCATCACCACCTCCGGTTAAGAAAATTGTGCATCATGCCGGGTGGATTTATCAGGCGAGAACCCACAGATTCCACCAAATTAAGGAGAAATCCAGCAGTGGTAGATCTCTTTACCAGGGCACAATGGATGCCTTTTTGTGATAAGCTACAGGGCTACGATGATGAAGTAGCCGAGGAATTCTTGCAGGCATTGAAGCCTAAATCCCAGACACTAGCCAGAGTAAGCTTCAGAGGTCTCAGCCTCCAACTCACCCCTGAGCATATAACTCGAATCACAGAACTGCCCATGGGTCTGCCGTGGGATAAAGAAGAGCGGAAGCAGAGCCAGCAAGCAAAGAAGGAGTTCTTCCCACCTGAAGAATCATTCACAGAGGACAAAAATGGGGTGAAAAGGACAAGCCTGTTGCCACCATGGAACGAAGTCAGTTTGCAAGTTATGAAATATATCACCTGTGAGGGTCGTTACAGCATCGTATATGCGTATCACTTCAGGCTGCTCAATGAACTAAGACACCAGATTGACCTCCCTGCAGCACAGAGGCTGAGCATTCCTTACTTTTTACTGCAGTCCTTGATGGAGTGCTCTACAAAGCTCAAGGACGGAATTCTGGATCAGGTAGGCCACCATGGGTTAGTCAAGATTCTTGTGGAGGATGCACTCCACTCATATAAAGTCCCCCTCGCATGGGAATCATTTAGGAACTTAACAAGAGAAGGGGACATAAAAATGTTGCTTGAAGAAATGGAATCCTCTAGTGGTGAAGAAGAAGAGCCAGTAGCCGAGAGTAAGAAAGGGAAAAGCCAAAAGGTCCCGACTCCAACACAGAAGAAAGAACGAAAGGAGAAGGAGGAGGGAAAGGATGACAGAGCAAAAGAGGACACCCCCATCCTGTCAGCAAGGGAAAAGAGGTTGAAAAGCAGGGCAGTCAAAACTGAGGTGGTCCCTGCCAGCCCAAGCACCTCGTCAGCTCCTGCAGTCAAAGCCAAAAGCAAAATCCATGCAGCCAAGCAAGAAAAGGTGGTGAGAGTTGCATCTGCAGGAACGCAAAAACTGGCTTCTACAGGAAGCCCGAAAACACAAACACAGGCTTCTACAGGAAGCCCGAAAACAAAGACAAAGGCTTCTACAGGAAGCCCGAAGATCAGTAAGGAGCAGGCTTCTACAGGAAGCCCAAGAGCAACGACCAAGGCTTCTACAGGAAGCCCGAAAACACAAACACAGGCTTCTACAGGAAGCCCGAAAACAAAGACAAAGGCTTCTACAAGAGGCCCGAAGGTCATTGAGAAACAGCCTCCTATAGAGAGTCCGAAGACAAAGAAAGAATCTTCTACAGGAGGCCCGGAAGCGGGCAAAGCAGGGTCTTCCACAGGAAGCCCAAAATCTAAAAAGGAGGGGCCCTCTACAAGGAGCTCCGAGATAGCAAAACGCAAGAAAGAGAAGGCTGGCATTCTCGAAAAGGAGGCAGCAGCGGCACTGGCTGCCCTCAGCACACCTCCAAAACCGAAAGAGAAAAGGGAGAGGGAGACCCCTCTACCACCTGAAGCCAGGAGAAGCAAGAGGATGACCACGGGCAAGCCACAGCCTCCACCCAGCAGCCAAACCACTTCAGGGGATGTCCCTACTTCACCCAGTGCAAGGACCCCCTCTAAAACATCAGCCACCCCCGAAAAGGGGAGCCCAAAAATAACTTCCTGGACATGAAAGATAGGCCAGTCGCCTTCCGAAGCCCGACTCAAGGAAATAGGAAAGGGGAAGGAAGCATCACCCTCGTCACCACCAGGGGCAGAGAAGGCAGGGCCATCAAAAGCAGAAAAGAAAGAGCCTGTTCCGGTCCCGAGTCCTCGGCCAAGGACAAGGAGCAGGAGCAAGGTTGCTCAAGGATGAGCAAATGGTTCAGCTGGGGGGTGATGATGAGCCCCAATTTTGGTACAATTTGGGCTCATTTTGGCCTATTCTACTTGCTCAAACCATTCATTTTTTATTGCTTATGCATGCATTTCTTAGTTTATTCATGTTGTTTGTAGGAAGAAGGGTAGGCACTCTATCTACGTGACTAATGCATTATGATTCCAGGTTTTGGCATTAAAAGGGAGCAAAAGACAACGAAAAAGGAGACAAGGAGACAATGAGGTGGCACTGCTGGTTTTTAGGAGAGGATGTCCACGGTCTTAGGGACATTCCTCATGATTCCCACCAAGAACTCCGAGCTCCAATCCATCTCCCCTCCGAGCTTAGAAGCAACCAGCTGTTCTACAGGAACAGCAGTTATAAACTGCTCTACAGGAACAGCAGTTATGACCGTCCTATAGGATCTGCAGTTAAACTCTAGTTGGACAGCCGAGCTCCTAAAATCAAGGGCACTTGTTGGATCATCGTTTTTGTATAAGTATAGAGGCCTTAGCCTTGGATAGGTTGTTGAAACTCTCGTATTGCTATTGTAATTTTGGAGCACAACTCAATTTTTGTTCCTTTTTGTAAGCCAATTTGGCATGATATCAGATTATGAATAAAGAAGGCAGATTCTGATCTAGTTCTAAGTTTTCTTAAGGAGACTATAGCTCTCAGGTTAGGGCCCAACCTGAGAGCCATAGATCCCCTCTGCTGTAGTGTTGTTTCCATTTCATTTCAGCACTTTGAGCTTTTCATTTGCACATGCAATTCGAATTACAGGTTGTTAAGTTGGTCTTTTTCATGAGTTAGATAGGAGTTGCTTATGGTGAATTTGTTTCCACTTGCTTAGTGTAGCAGAGGATAGATATAATCGATTGGAGCTCCAACAAAAAGGTTGTTAAGGCTCACTGCCATCTCATCTGGGATTGGAGTGCAGTCCATGACTAACCACCAAAAATACGCATTTCTTTATTCCATGATTGCTGCAAACACAGTCACGTTATGTTAGATGCTTCCACATGATTCACACCTACACCACACTCCCTTACCACAGCTTCATGCACATTCTCCTTCGCGTTTAGATTGCTGTTCATTGAATTTATAAGCACAGGTAGTCTAAGTTAATGCATTTTCGGTTCGGTGATAGTCACAAGCATTTGTTCCATTTACACTGCTTTCTCTCGTTCCATTACTTCGTCCTCCATCTTGATCACGCATGCAAACACATCTTTGACCTCTGCTCCGCTCTGTTATCTCCCAAAGTCTTTCACTCCTCACGTACTTCCATTCTCTAGCCCTTTCGTTGACCTAGCCCTCTATCTTCCAACCTACTCCCTACATTCACTCCCTATCCTATTCCTCCACTTCTACAGCCATCACCAGCCTCATTCCTACCTTACACATCTCCCCCTACCATTTCATCACCCCTCCATCACGCCAAACACTCACGGTAGGTCATCCTGTAGCTGTTGGTAGACATCCTGTAGAAACCAGAGTATCCTGTAGGATCCCCTGCAGACTTCCTGTAGGAGACCACTCACTCGGTTGCCGAGCTTCTGAATGTGAGGAACCTCTGTGGATGGATGCTAAGGATCCCTAGGGACCTCTCCTAGCCTCCCCAACCTGTCCCACGCTTTCCTTCCTTCTCCATCCCATCTGCACAACCAAACCCTAATTAGCACACAATCACAATCACTCCATACACTTAAAGGAAAAATACAAAAACATGTCTTTTATGATGCAAGCAGCTTAGATCCATGCATTTTCACTCATTAGAGGTAACAGCAGCATTGGTAGAAGTTTCATTCACATTTTTTGCATTGTAGAGGTTAGACTAGTTAAATTAGGGTTTCCTAGGTTTACATGCTTTGATTTGCTTTCAGTCCATTTTGTCAAGTAGAGTAGTTTTCCTTTGAGAATAGCTTTCGTCCATCAATTAGCAAGCTTCTTCTGAGAGCCTATAGAAGTTGGCTTGAGCCCTAGCGGACTTGTGCCAGCTGACCAAGTGATAGCTGCGACAAGAGCTAGTACTTGTGCATATAGCACCGTCGCTTCCAAGTTTGTATGAACTACCGGGTTGATAAAATGAGAGACAGGAAGCCCCAGGAGTTGTAGCATTATTGCTACAATACTGGAGCTCAACAAGCTTTATGAGGGCTTAATGGGTGTAGAATTTTTTTTGGGAGGAATTTTGGAACCAATCAATGATATCCTTTTGAATCACTTAAAACTTATTTTTCAAAAAAAAGTTATGCAAATTTTAAAATACACACCTTTAGATCTTGATTTTGAGCTTGTTGATAAGGCTAAACTTGTACCTAGTGTATCTTTGTGATTGCAACATCCTAAGGTCTAAAATTATGTCTTGTGGTATCCCTTTGAGTCTTGTTTCCAACCTCACTAGTTAGAATGCAATTAGATTCTTCAAGATAAAGTTAGGACAAATCTCCCAAGGTTACCTTCTTATGGACTGGTTCAGTAGAGTGAACTTGTATAGAATTCCACATGTCACCGTTTCAACCTTTAGCCCTAAAAATCATATCCAAGAAACTAAAATTTGTGAAATTTTAGAAAGTTTTTACAAATTTCAATTTGGATTCCCAAAATGAAAGTTATGACGATTTTCCATAGGACACTTGCTTGAGACTGAATTCTAGAGCACACTGAAACCCTCACTTCCTTAGACCATATCTCAAAATATATAGTGAACCAAGGTCTGAAATTGTATCTAGATGTTAATCAAGACTTCTACTCCACGTGGTGAAAATTTTAGCTTTTGAAGCCTCACAAAAAAAAGTTATAGTTAAAACTCCAATATGACCTATTTGAAGTAGTGAAACCCAATGATCCAAAGCTATGATACCAAATGTTATGTAACCAAATCACAAAACAAAAGAAAAGATAGAGAAATGACTTGAAAATAAGACTCTTCAAAGGGGAAAATCCTTTTACATCAGATAAATGAAAAATTATTAAATGATTCAATTGATAGGAACTCCTTGGTATATATAGGAGTCTAAGGGGTCACAATATAACTAGGGGCTACATAAAAATAATAATGTAAGGTCACAAACACAATAGTAGGCTTTTATGGGGCACAATAATAACAATATGGGGACTACACTAGTATTGTAGGCACCTAAAACTCAAATAAGCATTATTTGTTAAAAAAGTAATATCTAAAGCTAAAAAATTCCAAATTGAACGCCACTAATTCCATTGGGAAGAAGATAGAACATATTATTTTAGATCCAAATTTCAAAATTATATCTGAAAAAATTAATTTGTGTCATGTCATGGATGTCCACTCTCTAGAAAGGGTAAAAACAAGAAGTCTTAGGAAATTTCCCATAACTTTCGTTTAGGACATCAAAATTTGGTAAAATGTACGAAACTCAAAAAAATAAATATTAGGACACTATAGGCCAAAATTTTAGATGCAAAGGGGTTAAAATTTTAGAGATGCTACAAGAGAAAGTTTGGAAAACAAGATAGTCTAGAAACCAAGGTTTTATAGGTATTCTAGTACTTGAAACTAGCATAAATTTTGATTGGAATATTTGTTTTTAGTAATTAAAAAAATGGAGTAAATAGATTTTAAAATAATTGTTATTATTTTCTCACGTGCATAAGGGTTATACAATAATTTTTGCACTTAGTAAACTTATGGAGAACTCATACATGACTCCTTAAGAATGTGAAAGAATTAGTGAGCCAAGTATCCCAATTGAGGAACCAATTTAATGACATGGATGATAACGTGTTGGAAGAGTTTGATTTTGCAAACTATCAAAAAATACATAAAATTAAAATTTAAGATAAAATGTAAAAGTTCATGGACTAGAATGTGAAAATTTAATGCACCAAAATATGGAAGTTGAAGATAAAATCGAAACTTGGATGGATAAAAATATGGAATGATTACAAAATTCCATGGAAGCCCCACTCTTATATAACTTCAATGAGAGTTCCCCTAGAAGTGATATTATGACCTAAGGAAATCATGAAAGTAATGGTAACAATTTTTTTGAACTACAATTTCATATGGGTCCAAATGTTTTAACACATTTGTAGAACATGGAGATTGAGTCGTAAAATCATGATCATTCATCACTCCAAGATCCACATCATAAGGGGCTCAAATCAAGGCTAAATAACTACTTTTTTTCCAAGATAAAATATAAGGAAGTTATATGGTTATGTTTGGCACGGGATCCTCCAAGGGAAGTTTTGGGGGTTAGAGCCCAGATTTTGGTCAAAATTTGTAACTCCAATGTAAATACTCCGCATTTTGTGGGCGCAGAGCACGTAGTTTGTTAAAGAGTCATAGGGTTGTTCGCCCTTAATTTTTCTATTGTAATGTCGGTTGTATAAATAGAGCAAGGCTCTAAGTAGTTATATAGGATAATGAAAATGAAGAACATATGATGTGTGCGATATAGATATAAAGTGTAAAGTCTAGTTTTGGTTCGTAGAGTAGGAGAAGGCTCTACAACTGAGTGTGCAGAGGCCTAGTTATCCGCAACTGAGTGCATAGGGCTTGTCAAGTCTATAACAGTTGGAAGTAATAATAAAGAGAAGTTTTGTATCATTTATGTGTATTTATTTCTTGTTTTATGCATCTGTTATCTTGGATATGAAATTCACTTCTAATACTTATAAGATGCATGAATGTGTATAATTGTATTGATTAAGTGAATGCAAGATAGAATATCTATTTACGCGAAGTTAACTAAGATCTGTTAAGAAGATAAGTAAGATACATAGTGTAGTTTAGGGAAATAGTGCAGTTTGCTACCATAGCAGCATGAAAGCATCTTAGCCCTTGGTTAGGGATGCACGAAAGACAATTGTAACAGATTGTGAAGGTACTGAAGGTTGGAATAGTGCGTGAAGTGACCTGCGTGAAAATAGGCATAGTTGGGCTAAACCAACATCACAAACATCTCAAGGGTGTGGAAACTTGGTTCCAGCATCCCCCATACTACTTCAGGTGAGATTTCAGTCTGTGCTCTACGAGCTAATGCCGAAAGGGCTAGTAGTGTAGGGATTTGCTTGGCTAAATAATTATGAACCTAGGTCAAGCTCCCATAAGCCAACAAATGGTTCTGTTGTCAAGACCAAAATCTGCATAGAGATGTCTGATGTCATATCATTGGAATCCAATTAGGAAAGAAATTGAAGGTTGGTTGGATAGAAGAATTCACGAATTCACGGCGCAGAAGAACAAAAACCTGTGACTGTCAAAAGAAGAGTGGATAGACAACTACCTGTATACAAAGATCCACGAAATCATTTTCACGTCCTTCCCTACTAAGCTATACGAGTGGATCGTGAAGCTAGCAGACAACCAAGGAAGATGGAAACTTAACGGTCCTATTGTGTGGACCCTAGAGCTAGTGTGAATATTGGAACCATCAGAGGATAAGATCATGCGCACCGTTGATCATTGGCTTGATCAGATTATAGGAGGATTCATTACTAACTTTGCGGTTGATACCTCAGTCAGCTACAGTGAGGCAGAGTGACGCTTTCTCAAAGGACCATGGGGTAAGTACGTAAAGTGTTTGAATACTTGGATTAAAATGCTATTATGTGAAAAGAAGGTTATGCAATTACCTTGATGTTTGGGGCTACGTGAAGTGGAAAGGTTTACAGGAACGAAGGAAATAAGGGTCCAGAAACTAGCCCCTTGATTTCACCTCCATGAGGAGACCAGGAAGAGCTCGTGAAGGTCTCTCTGCGAAATTCTATTCATCTGATAAGGCAAAGAATTCTATGAATACCACCTCCACCCACACCATCACTGGCTTCACCACCATCACCTCAATCTTCACCTGTACCAACTCCATCACCATCGTGATTCAATATGCCAAGCACAATGAAGTTTCCTGTGTTCAAAGGTTTGGGAAATGAGGATCCGGACCAATTCTGGTTCATTGTAAGGGATATATGGGAAGCGGAAGTTGTTACAAATGACCATATAAAGAAGGTGATGATAGTTAGCGCCATTTAGGATTGCGCGCTGACCTGTTATATTAAGTAATCCAATGACAACCTAAATGTGAGAGTCACAGATATCTAAGCAGCGCTAAATAGAGAATTTAGCAGGCCTAAATCTGAAGCAGAGTCGATCATTCAATTTAAAGAGATTACGATGCTACCAGGCGAGACTCCTTGGTAGCTGGATCAGAGGTTGAAATGTATGATTCGTGAAGCCAATATGAATCTGACGGATGGAAATCATCATGAGTGGTTTGTAGCTTTGCTACTACCACATTTAAGGAGTGTGCTATCGCAGCAGAAGATAACGACTTAGGTAGAGGCCTTAGAGATTTCTATGAGGCTACATGAGACCTGATACAGGATCTTAACCTAGGAGTTCAGTAGATCCACGCACAGCTAAAGAATATGTGCCTTGAGTTGCATAGTTTGAAACAGGATAGGACGGTTTGACCAGAAGTGCGTGAAGAAGTGTGGTGTTTGAAATGCAAGGGTCAGGGTCATGACAAATACCACTGCCCAGTTTTTACAAATTATCTCGCAGGAGGAGGACATATGCCTTTAAGGCCGGAAGCTTAATCAGGACCTAGTGTGGCACTTTCTTTGTGGTGCATGATCTGTCAAATAGCTGGAAAACATGCCACACACAATTGTCACTTGTTACATAAGTATACGAAAAATTCACAAGAGTTGTTCTGCAACTTTTGTAGGTCGGTGGGACATGACGAGCGTAGTTGCAGAAGCTATGAGTTGATGATGGATAGAACTCCCACCTACCAAGTTCAGGCCAAAACGCAGCCCCTTGACCAGAATGCAGGAATGGCGCAAACAATATTTCAGGGGCACGGACGAGGCGAAGGTGGAGGCGGATTTGGAAGAGGTCGCAGATGGGCTTATCGGATGAAATGCAAGAAATTGACAAGACAAACACCTTTTAGGCTTGTCTATAGAGTGGAAGCTGTAATGCCAATGGAATACATCGTGCCTAGTCTACTCATAGCAGCGCTCACATGTATGACAGATTGTGGAGCCATGGAGGAGAGGCTCGTGCAGCTGGAAGGGCTCAAAGAAGAATAATTTTTGGCTAGATTCCACCAGTAGGTCCAAAAGCAACGCGAAAAGGCTTGGCAAGATCGACATATTAAGCTGCGCACATTCAATTGTTGTATGATAGTAAGTTTGATAAATTCCACAGGAAATTTAGAATGCATTGGTTATGGCCGTATGTTATTAAGGAGATTACAGATGGAGGCATTGTAGAGTTGGTCAAGTTAAATGGAGAGCCCTTCATAGGAAAAGTGAATGGCAGTCATTTGAAGCCATACACAGGAGGCTCAGCCACTTGACTAGCCGATGGAAGCATAGTCTTAGCACTCCAAGGAACTGAAAGGAGGCACAGGACTATAAACTACTCTGCTCGGGGACTGCACAATGTCAGGACTGCGCACGGTAGCGAAGTGTCACAGGGTCCGCGACAGCGCGAGGGTACTGTGATACGATGTGGATCTGCTGGAAGGTGACCGTTGCAGTCACTATTCACGATGTGATGCTTGGTTTGAGACCAAATGGAGTGGGCGACAGGCATTTAAGGCGAATTTTATGGGCTAGATTCTTGAAAATATATTTCCTATCGAGCATTAATGGACCGAATGTGGGGGCAACGGTCGAATTCAAATTCAAAAGGTGCTATAAATTACAAATGGTTGTTCAGCAAACAATGCTTGGAAATTTGAGACTGAGTTGTTGTGCACACATATATTCATGAACCGAGACTTGTTCGATCTTTCGAAGGTGAATTCGTTGCTTGAGAAATTACTTGAGACGTTGAGAGAATTGTGAAATCACACTATGGCAACACTTGAAGAAGCCATGGATACCAGAGCAATGACCATTGAGGAAGCCGCACAGGCAATTATAGAAGTGGAAGCCCCAGAGAGCGTCAGGATAGTCGCTGAGATCCCTAAATCACCGCACACGCCAAGACCCAAGAAAGACAAGTAGGCCATGGTACTAGTGTGCGTATCACCTAGAAATCCACTGAGGACCAATCTCACCATGGAAGAAAAGGGGAAGGTTATCAATTTGGAGGTTGATAAGGAAGAAGAGTTCGAAGAAATCTTGGTTGAGGAGGAGGATGTAGAGATGGAGGTCGAAACCCAGGGTGATTACCCTCTCACTAAACTGCCTGCATATGTTCCTTCGTGGGAGGGTAAAGCAAAGTTGCCCAAAGATATAGATGAGAGCAAGAGTTCTTTGCAAACTCCGCTACTCCCAGACGACATTATTTTTGAAGGAGTGCACTTGGGACGAGTGCTCGTCCTGAAATTTGAGGATTGGGACCTCGCGGATCACAAGAAGTTCTCGTATCTCGCATCGGCTGGGATAATAGAGTTGGAGCCACACAAATGGCTGAGAGGTGTAGAGAAAGCAGGGTTACTAAACCTACTCTGGGTTTTGCATTACCATCGCGCCCCGGTGACCATTTTTTTCATCAGGCAGCTGCTCTGCTTGGTGCATGATGGGTGCTTGTGGTTGGAGGAGCCCATCCCCATCATGGACCATATGATTCATAGGATTACATGGCTCCCTTGTGAAGGGGAGGACCCAATGAAAATTTTAGAAGGGAAGAGTGATGATTTGGTCATCGCAGAGGCCATGAAAAAGAAATTTAAATTGGAGAAGAAGAAGCGAGGATACGCCATTTCCAACATCAACAACATTGCGGTCAAGGTCGCGACACATATATTGGTAGGGACGGTGATGCAGAAATTCCGCACGGATGAGGTGCCAACGCCGGTGGTTACACTAGTAACGCAATGCGCAGAAAGGGTCCAGTTTAATTGGGCAAACTATCTATGCGGTGAGTTCCTTGAGAACTACCACGAGGTATAGGAGTAGGGAAAAACCTTTTACTATGCATGGCTTCTGTTGTCACTAGTACTGGTGGCATGGGAATTTCCTAAAGATAGCCAGTTCCCAACAATCACACAGGACCTTCCAGAGGCAATGAAGTATGCTTCGCTGTGGGCAACTAGGGATGCGCAAAGGATAAGGGAAAGAAAAATATTCTCGATGCTCATGCAGATGAATATCTGAATGGGGATTAACGCAAGCCATGGTTATGGTCCATGGTCTACAATAGTCTGCAGAGATTTGCGAAGTTCAAAGCAGACTTCCACCTTGTCTTCATCAGGGCACGGAAGGACCCTATAGAGACGTGGCGTGAGCTACCCTATTTGGCGACCGATTATGTAATTTTTGCGGTCTTTGATTCTTGGCCGCTGGAGTGGTGCGCTCCAGTTGGCTCCACGGTGGAAGCAGATAAGTCCACCACACAGTGGAATAAGGAAGAGGTGAAACTGCGGATGGCGCAGTTAGTGAAAAAACGCAGGAAGGAGGAAGCAATGGCTAAGGCCCAGGCAGCGTGCAACGCTATGAAGTTGGTAGAGAAGTAGTAGAAGAAGAACTTGAAGGACAGAAGTCACCTTCGCCCGAGTTGGAGACTGATACATAACAAGGTGGCACAGACCCATAGACAACGACCACCCAGCTAAAATGTCCTCGCCCAAGAGAGCAAGTAGGGCCGTGAAAGAATACGAAGGCCTCAAAGACTTCGTTCAACTTAATCACCCTTAGTAAGGGGGATCTACATGATATGGGCGAGATGGTGAGGGACGTCACCGCGGAGGTCCTCCAACAGTTTGAGGAGCAACACCAGATGGTGTTGGGGCTCTATGGACACAGATATAGGAGTTGCAAGTGTGCACTCCATAGGCTGGCACTGTGTCAACCAGCCTCGCAGTAGGTACGTCCACAGCTGAGGAAATGCTACACACCCGAATGACCAACACAATAGTGCTACCAGATGGAGCACTTGTTACAGAAAATGAGGTCGACAGGCCTATGGTTAGCAAGTTGAAAGGGATCAGGTTAAACATGGTTGTGCTCCCTCAAGAGACACTCTATACTTTACATGATGGAGTCACTCCAGAGCTTCGGGCTAGGGAGAGCCACACGATACAAGTAATGAGCGAGTAGCGCATCAACATTGAGCAGTTAAGCTTGCAGTGCAATGAGGTAATGGCGCAGAATGGACAGATAGTGCAGGTGGTGGAGGAAGCCTGTCATATGGTCCTGTATTTGGTCATCCCAGCAGAGTAATCAGTGGAGGCGTGCGTATGTAAGTTAGCAGTAGGGGTGTGCGACGTAAGAGAGGAAATGGCCAAGGTTCAGCCACAGTTGAACCTTCAGATAATAGAACTGCAGTTGAAGGCGCAACATTCAACTTCACCGGAGGTTAAGGAACAACGTGCCACCACGATCATAACAACAATGGAAACAGTTAACAGTGCAGTGACAGACTGCATAAAGTTGTTCGAGCAGTCATTCGAGGTCCTCACCATCCTACAGGAGGACCCGAACATAGAGCACCAGGAGATAAAGGTGCGTGAGCTGCAGCAGAGATATGATGAAGTAAAAGGGACCACACAGATGGTTTCCCTTACACAGAGGCTCACGAGGATGCAGTATGCTAAAGCGCTCAAGGAGCAGGTGGGTGCTGCTCGACATAAGGAAGCAGTTTTGAAGGCGTGCCTATAACCATGGATCGATGAGGCTTATACCATTACAAACTCCATTGAAGCAAAGCTCACACAGCTACAAGCAGCAAAAGAGAGGATTCAGGGCAGCAGTTCAGCCACAACGGTCACTGAACAACGCATAGAGGAAGTATAGCAGGCAGCCACTCAGTGCGCTGTCGAACTTGCAACGATCCAGCCAGAGTTGGGAGGTCTTCGCGCAAATCTCTTCGCACCAACAGAGTGACTTGAGGGTGAGTCACGATGTTTGTGTTGGGGGCTTGTTGGGCATGGGATCCCCCAAGGGAAGTTTTGGGGATTAGAGCCCATATTTTGGTCAAAAATTGTAATTCCAATGTAAAGACTCCACACTTTGTGGACGTGGAGTGCGTAGTTTGTTAAAGAGTCATAGGGTTTTCCGCCCCTAATTTTTTGTTGTAATGTCAGCTATAGAGATCTACCACTGGTCTGCGGACCATGGGTTTATATAAATAGAGAGAGGCTCTAAGTAGTTATATAGGATAATGAAAATGAAGAACATATGATGTGTGCAAGATAGATCTGAAGTGTAAAGTCTAGTTTTGGGTTGTAGAGTAGGAGAAGGCTCTACAACTGAGTGCACAGAGGCCTAGTAAGTCGCAGCTGAGTGCGTGGACCCTTGCAGCTGAGTGCGCAAGGCGAGTCGAGTCTACAATACTGGGAAGTATTAATAAAGAGAAGTTTCCTATCATTTCCGTGTATTTATTTCCTGTTTTATGCATCTATTATCTTAGGTATGAAATTCACTTATGATACTTATATGATGCGCGAATGTGTATAATTGTATTGATTAAGTGAATGCAATATAGAATATTTGTTTACGCGAAGTTAACTAAGATCTGTTAAGAAGATAATTAAGATACGATTTGTAGTTTGGGGAAATAGTGCAATTTGCTACCATACCAGCGCGAAAGCATCTCAGCCCTTGGTTAGGGCTGCGTGAAAGATGATTGTAATAGATCATGAAGGTATTGAAGGTTGTAACAATGCGCGAAGCGACTTGCGTGAAAACAGGAATAGCTTGACTAAACCGACATCACATACAACTCAAGGGTGTGGAAACTTGGTTCCAGCATCCCCCATACTACTTCGGGTGAGACTTCAGTCCGCGCTCTGCGGGCTGATGCCGAAAGAGCTAGTAATGTAGGGATTTGTTTGGCTAAATAATTCCAACCCTGGGTCAGGCCCCCATAAGCCAATAGGTTAAAAACCTATAGCATGGATATTCCAAATGGAGCAATTTGTTTATATATACCAAGTGCGAACTTTATAAAAGTTAACTCTTACATCTTTATATCTAGAACCTAGTAAAATTGTCTTGCACCAATGTATTTGTGAATGTAAAAATGATTCTATTCTCTCTTGGTCGATTTTTACAAATAAATTCATAGCACATTATGGGGATATTAAGAGAAAAACATTATATAATAAATTGATAAATATTTAGCAAAGGGGAAAATTATAAAGCATATTCAACAATTTCAAAAGCTAAGTCTCAAAGTAAAGAACATTCGAGAGGATAATTTTTTATATCTCTATATGGAAACATTAAAGGAGATCATTCAACATGAGTTTCATCTCTTGGAACTTAATTCTTAGAGCATTATTTTAGCATGTTAAGTAAATTTGATAGTACAATTATTCTACTAGAAGGGGTGATCTGGATTTAAATAGGAACGCAACAAAATACAGATATAACCATATACACAGAGATGTAGCGGAAATAATACTTCATTTCATTAATGTAAAATACTGAAATATGCTTACAAACAGAAATGGAAATAAGCCAGCTAGGGCGATGGTAGCTTATCTCTGAGAAGAGATGTGGCGGCTACATGCCTTTGAACAGTGTTACAATGAGGCTCAAAGGCCTATTTATTGTTGAGAAATAATGGAACACCCTAAACATCCAAAAACCTAACCCTAGGAGATGAAACGCCAAACTGTGGGCCCTGTTCAAGGTAAATTGGTACATCAACTTCTTGGGGTCATAATTTTGGCATATGATCTTTGTTTGACGCACACAATATATCAATAGAAAGACCTATCTGAGAACTACAACTTTGGGAAGAGAAACATTGGTCCATGGAACCATGTTGCTCCCAATTTTCCCAAAAAACTTCGTTTACAGCCTCAAAACGGATCTGCAAGTTTAGGACCCGAAAAACGACTAAAAATAGTAAATTGTGCTACAATTAAGGAAATTGAAAAACTAGTAGAGACAGTTGTGGGGGTCCAAGTGGGATAGGTGGGTGGCCACCAATATCCACCTGGATCATTCCTCCCCCCTTAAGATGTAATGGTCCCCATTGCATTGAGTTCCTCCATCTGCTGAACTTGGTCCCTAGTGAGCTGTTTTGCAATCTCTGATGTGTCTAGTAATGGTGGGAAACATGGTAGAGGGAGGTCCACATTGAACACTCGGTGCAAGTGAAGGAATGGGGGAATTTTGTGCTCCAAAGAATTGTTCCCCATAGCGTTGGTACTTGTGTAAGGACCATGTCATGGTGGTTTGAGCTTTTGATGGGCTCTTGTAAGGCATTCTTTTTGCAGATGCAACCAAACTTTGTCGCCCACTTGAAACTTTTGTGGTACTCCTGTGGGTGAGGAGAAGATGTTCCTGTCTGATTTCATGACCGTATCCATCTGTTGTTGCTATTGCTGTGTGGAGGAACCCTTCGTGGGGATCATGGATGTGGTGACAATATTTCCCTTAATTTTGGAGCGAACCAGACAGAAAATGAATTTCCTAGTCTGGGAGATAAGCTTGCTACCTTTCTTAGCAACAATAAAATAGGTGGCGGTAGGTGGAGCTACCTCCGGTATCCTAGAAAATGAATTACCCAAAGATATAATAACAACTCGATGCCTTGACTCATACACAGCATGTCGTCTCCACAAGTATGGTTGACCTAATAATACATCACAAACATCTAGAGGTGCAACATCACACAATACCTCATCCATGAAGGGATTGATGCTGTAGGGAAGGTGACACTGCTAGCGAACTTAGAGATCTTGTCCTTGGTGAAGACACCTGATACTATACGGCTACAGGTGTGGTGTAGTCAATAGGCCCAATTGATTCATGGCTCTATTGAAATGAGGTTCTATTAGCTGCCACTGTCGACAATGAATTGCAGCAGCGAACCCTTCACCCACACCTGTGAGTGGAAAAGACACCCCCCTCCTCTGGATATTCAGGCTCATTCTTCTGGATCTTGGTAGTGGTAACAATGGCACTGGGCTCCGCGTCAATGATTTGCTTCCCTTTGCCATTCCCCTTGTCAAGTTCTAACTCAGGATCGGAACATGCATTTGATTCTAAAGCCTTCAACTCAGCCACGAGCGACTACTTGGTCCGACACTCACTTGTGTTGTGAGTGGGGCTCTTATGGAACTCACACCACTTTCCTGTGTCCTTCTTTGACTTTGGGGTGTTGCTCCTTTCTTGTAACCTCGACAAGATGTCTTGGGTTGCCCTGTCTTGGCTTTTTCCTTGGTTTTGCGATTTGGGGAAGCCTTTCCCTTGCTTCGGATTTGCAGATCCAAAGTCTCGCTTCTTCTATTTAAGCTTTTTCTCGATTTTGAGAGTGTATGCTCGAGCGAGGAGATGTTCAGGAACTCCATCTCTTCCTGGATGTATCTGTGTAGGCAGCCGAAATTTGAGTACCAAATGCAGCTCAGAATCCTTGATACCCAACTATGTGCGAAGGGTATGAAAAATGTTTGTGAACTCTAGCACATCTTGTTCCCTTCCTTTTCCCAGCGTGGTCCAGTTTATGTATCTGTCCTCATATCTTTTGATAGGGTAGTACTGCTCCTTGATGGCATCCTGGAATGAATTCCAAGTCGGTGCACCTGAAAATAATGAGCATGTACTTTCATCCTTCTACTCACAGTAGGTTTCCGACTAGTCCTTGATGTGGGGTGCTACTTTGAGAAGAGAAAAAATAATCTTTTCTCGACTGGAAAAATCATGAACAGAAAAATACCCTTCTAGCAGATTCAACCATTTATCTACAACATCTGTGTCTATCTAAACCTTAAATATGGGGATTTCAAAATTAACTTGTACCTTAAACGGTGTGGCATTTCCAGAGTAGCTGTTGGAAGCCGATTCCTCGCCCCTGGGTAGCCACTGAAGGATCTGGGCAAAATTATCCATCATCGCGTTCCTTTGTCGCTCGAGGGCTTCTTTGATCAATATTTTGATAGGATCTCTTGCCCCCTTGTCTTTCTTTTCATTCGCCATGGGAGGCCGTCGAAATTTGTGAGGCTGGTTTTGCAAAGGTTTGACCAGTTCAAGCCCTAACTCCTTATATCCCGACCTCGTTGGGGACATGAAAAGAAAAACAAAGAAAAAGTAGATCGCTCTGATACCACTGATCCAAATTTAAATAGGAACGCAAAAAAATATAGAGATAACCATATGCACAGAGATGCAACAGAAATAATACTTCATTTCATTAATGTGAAATACTGAAATATGCTTACAAACAGAAATGGAAATAAGCTAGCTAGGGCGATGGTAGCTTATCTCTGAGAAGAGATGTGGTGGCTACATGCCTCTGAACTATGTTACAATGAGACTCAAAGACCTATTTATTGTTGAGAAACAATGGAAAACCCTAAACATCAAAAAACCTAACCCTAGGATATGAAACGCCAAACTATGGGCCCCGTTCTAGGTAAATTGGTACATCAACTTCCCGAGGTCGTAACTTTGGCATACGATCTCTGTTTGACGTGCACAATATCTCATTAGAAATATCTATCCAAGAACTACAACTTTGGGAAGAGAAACATCGGTCCATGGACCGATGTTGCCCCTAGTTTTCCCAAAAAACGTCATTTAGGGCCTCAAAACGGCTCCAGAAGTTTAGGACCCGAAAAATGGCTAAAAATAGTAAACTGTGCTACAATTAAGGAAATTGAAAAACTGACAAAGGCAATTGCGGGGGTCCAAGTGGGATATGTGGGTGGCCACCAACATCCACCTAGATCATTCCACCCCCTTAGGAAATAATGGTCCCCATTGCATTGAGTTCCTCCATCTACTGAACTTGGTCCCTAGTGAGATGTTCTGCAATCTCTTATGTATCCACTAATGTTGGGAAGCATGGTAGAGGGCGGTCCACATTGAACACTCAGTGCAAGCGAAGGAATGGGGGAATGTTGTGCTCCAAATCATTGTTCCCCATGGCCTTGGTACTGGTGAAAGGACCATGTCACAGTGGTCTGAGCTTTTGATGGGCTCTTGTAAGGCATTCTTTCTGCAGATGCAACCAAACTTTGTCACCCACTTGAAACTTGTGTGATACCCCTGTGGGTGAGGAGAAGATGTTCCTGTCTGTTTTCATGACCGTATCCTTTTGCTACTATTGTTGCTGTGTGGAGGAACCCTTCGCGGGGGTCATGGATTTGGTGACAATCTTCCCCTTAGTTTGGGAGTGAACCATATAGAAAATGAATTTCCTAGTCTGGGAGATGAGCTTGCTACCTTTCCTAGCAGCGATCAAAGAGCTGGAGGTAGGTGGGGCTACCTCCAGTATCCTGTATAATGAATTACCCAAAGAAATAATAACAACTTGAGGCCTTAACTCATACACAACGTGTTGCCTCCACAAGTATGGTTGGCCTAATAATACATCACAAACATCCAGATGTGAAACATCACACAATACCTCATTTGTGAAGGGATTGATGCTGTAGGGAAAGAAACACTGCTAGCGAACTCAGAGATCTCGTCGTTGGTTAAGACAACTGATACTATATGGCTGAATGTGTGGTGTAGTTAGTAGGCCCAACTGCTTCATGACCTCTACCGAAATGAGGTTCTTTTGGCTGCCACTGTCGACAATGAATTGCAGCGGCGAACCCTTCACCCACATCTGTGAGTGGGAAAGACACTCCCCCTCCTTTGGATATTCGCGCTCATTCTTCTGGATCTTGGTTGTGGTAACAGTGGCACTGGGCTCTGTGTTAATGATCTTCTTCCCTTTACCATTCGCCTTGTTGGGTTTTGGCTCAGGGTCGGAATTTGCATCTGATTCTGAAGCCTTCAACTCAGCCACCAGGGACTACTTGGTCCGACACTCACCTGTGTTGTGAGTGGGGCTCTTGTGGAACTCACACCACTTTCCTGTGTCCTTCTTTGACTTTGCGGTGTTTTTCCTTTCTTGTAGCTTCGACAGGATGTCTTGGGTTGCCTCGCGTTGGCTTTGTCCTTAGTTTTGTGATTTGGGGAAGCCTTTCCCTTGCTTTAGATTCGCAGATCCAAAGTCTCGCTTCTTCTTTTTCAGATTTTGCTCGATTTTGACAGTGTATCGATACGTTGTGCCGAGCGAGGAGATGTTCAGGAACTCCATCTTTTCCTGGATGTATCTTTGTAGGCAGACGCGGTATTTGAGTACCAAATATAGCTCAGAATCCTTGATACCCAACTATGTGCGAAGGGTATGAAAAATATTTGTGAACTCTAGCACATCTTGGTCCCTTCACTATCAAAGTGTGGTCCACTTTATGTATTTGTCCTCATAGATTTTGATAGGGTAGTACTGCTCCTCGATGGCATCCCGGAATGAATTCCAAGTCAGTGTGGCTGAAAATAGTGAGCTCGTACTTTCTTCCTTCTGCTGGCAGTAGGTTTCCCACCAATCCTTGACGTGGGGGGTTGCTTTGAGAAGAGAAAAATAATCTTTTCCCGACTGGAAAAATCATGAACAAAAAAATAACCTTCTAGTAGATTTAACCATTTATCTATGACATCTATGTCTATCTGACCCTCAAATATGGGGATTTCAAAATTAACTTGTACCTTAAACAGTGTGGCATTTCTAGAGTAGCAGTTGGAAGCCGATGTGTCGCCCCTGGGTAGCCATTGAAGGATCTAGGAAACACTATTCATCATCACGTTCCTTTGTCGCTTGAGGGCTTCTTCAAGCAAGATTTTGATAGGATCTCCTGCCCCCTTGTCGTTCTTTTAGTCTGCCATGGGAGGCCGTCGGTATTTGCGAGGCTAGTCTTGTAAAGGTTTGACTAGTTGAAGCCCTAACTCCTTATATCCCGACCTCGTTGGGAGCATGCAAAGAAAAACAAAGAAAAAGTATACCGCTCTAATACCATTGATCCAGATTTAAACAGGAATGCAACAAGATACAGAGATACCCATATACATAGAGATGTAGCGGAAATAATACTTCATTTCATTAATGTAAAATACTAAAATATGCTTACAAGCAAAAAATTAAATAAGCCAGCTAGGGCGATGGTAGCTTATCTATGAGAAGAGATGTCGCGGCTAGATGCCTCTGAACTATGTTACAATGAGGCTTGAAGGCCTATTTATTTTTAAGAAACAATGGAAAACCCTGAACATCCAAAAACCTAACCCTAGGAGATGAAACGCCAAACTGTGGGCCCTGTTCCAAGTAAATTGGTACATCAACTTCCCGGGTTCGTAACTTTGGCATACAATCTCTGTTTGACACGCACAATATCTTGTTAGAAATATCTATCTGAGAACTACAAATTTGGGAAGAGCAACATCGGTCCATGGACATTGCTTGCAGATTTGCCAAAAAACATCATTTAGGGCCTCAAAACAGCTCCAGAAGTTCAGGACCCGAAAAACTGCTAAAAATAGTAAATTATGCTACAATTAAGGAAACTGAAAAACTGACAGAGACAGTGTGGGGGTCCATGTGGGATAGGTGGGTGGCCACCAACATCCACCTAGATCAAGGGGGGCATAAAAACTATAGAGAGCAACATGTTCCCTCTCCTCACCTCACGCAATGGATAAGGTTGAAACCTCACCACATGGATGAAAGAAGAGTAAATGGACTATGTTAATTCATTTGTAACATAATGTATAATAAGTTGTATAAGTGAAATGAGAGGAAAATATTATATATTAATTATGTAGAGGAAGAAGATAAAGAACTAGAATTATTGCAAGATATAGAATTAGAAGAGACTAATCCAATGATATTTTTCATGTAGTGGTTAGCATTACCACTCCCAAACTGTCAAGATATATGGGTATATAAAAAATAAAAAGGTAACAATGTTGATTGATTCTAGTAATAGCCATAACTGCATTAATTGCAAATTGGTTGAACTTCTTAATTGCTTTATTTATCAAGAAATAGAGATTTAGGTGATGATTGCAGCTGGAGGTGGCATAAATTTTCTAGGAAAGTTACATAATATTAAGCTTACTTTGGGGTTGTACTTATTAGATAGTACAATGATTGTAAATCAGGGGGATGGTGTTGAATTCATATTATGGTTGCAATGATTATAAGTTGTGTGCAATTTATGACAAAGTCACACATATTAAGAAAAATTAATGGTTATGGTTTAAGCATAAGAAACAAAGGGTTTTAGAACTAGAAACCCTAAATATTAGCTACATCTAACATTATCAAACATACATTATTCATGAAATAAATTGCGCAAAGCATAAAATAAAATAATTAACATGAACAAAATTTTAGAAAGAGTGAAATAATAAATCCATTATGAAATAAATAATGCGAAGATAACACTTGTAAAGTAAAATAAATGAATATAATGACCTCCATTGCCTCTTTGGGATGGGTCATTGGCTTCCTTTGTGTGTGTAGATGATCCCCTCCTTGGTATATGAGAAGGATACCTAAACAACAAACTTTCTCAAGAGGAATAGGTCCTCAAGAATCTAGTGAGAATTGTGGGATCATAATCTTATTATGACTATGGATGGATGGAGTTACATCAAGGATTTACTTATATGGAAAATAACGGTTAAATTCGGCCATGGCATGGTATTAAATAATTGTTAGATATTGTTATATTAGGGATAACAATACCAAATATGGTTTACAATGATCCACATATAAATACTTTCCCATTTTAGTAAATTTGGCTTAGAAGTAGTCAAAATTGACTTGCTGGTGGAGCGGTGAAAATTTTGAGGTTGTTATCCATACTATCCAAGCACACTTATTGAGGGTAGTATTTGTATTGGCCAATTTTCATCAAATATAGGTTTTGAATTTACATTTTTTAGTGATCCAAAGGTCATATGGTGGTGGAAAAGGATTGGAAGGAGGTTAAGAATGCCAATAGTGTTATCTTTTAGTGGGAATACTTTAAATGTCAAAACTAAGAAATTGTATGGTGATAACGAAATCACTAAGAATAATGGCTCTTAATTTTTAGGACCTTTTCATGATATTTTCCTTATAAGTAAAGGAAATTGAACTCAAAAGTATCTGAGGGAAACCCTCTAAAGTGATAAGATATAATAGCATGAAATATATGTGAAAAAGGTGACAACATGATGTAATTACATGATTGTTCTCTTTATATATTCAACATATGAACCCTATTGTATGGTGTGTTTGGTTACATATGAGTCCTAAATACACCTTCCTTGTAGCTGATTGTTTCATACAAGGAAATACACAAAAAAATGAGTGATGTTGGTGATCAACCATGGACTAATAGATCACTGAATTGAATGGAAACAATGCATAAAAAAATTAAAGTAAACTGAACTAAATAATATAAAACAGGCTTGTAAAGTAAAAAAAATCCAATAAAGGAGTAGGAAAAGGATCCTATTTATTGATTATTGGTAGTGGAAGAGTTACAAATAAGTATCAATGACACTTGAAGAGCGTTTATTGAGAAATGGTTCTCAATATCAATCAACTGGGATTTCCCCTTCTCAATGTCTTTTGCAAGCTCTTGCTCTCTTAAAGAAGCATAAAAACTCTCTACAAGGGTGGAATTTGTTGGATCGTGTTGTCATTGATGTCAACCTTGGGTTTTAATTTGACTAAAACACTAGACATTCATGTCAAATTGATAATGAACACTTCTTATAATTGCCAGGACTACATGAAGTTGGAAGTTCCATTCTTGGATGGTTGAAAGCCCTAGTCCTAGGGTTTGGGTTCCCTGGACTGAGGACATACCCTGACTTTTTCAAGGATTTTTTAAGTTGAAAGTAATTGGGTTTGACTTAGAGATCCGTGTCATTGGATTATCCTCATCGATACATTTAAGGTGATATGTGGTACACCTTGAGAGGCCTCCTAGTTTGAGAGATATTGGAATTTGAAGTTAATGCACCCAACTCTAGGCAACAACCCTAAAAGGTGACCATATGGTATTTTAACCTTGGTAAAATGTCAAAGGAAATTAAATCATAAAGGCTCATAATCAATGGAAAATTAATATTAATCTTAAAATTAAATTTGAAATTGAAAAGAAAAATTATCAAATATAAAAGCCATAAATTAAAAAGGGGGAACTTTATTAAAGCACTAGAGTTTTATCAAAATATTAGTCAAAATTTTAAAAGGAATAATCCTCCTAAATTTACTCCAATTATTCGTATTCAAGAGATATTTTTAGTTATGAGAAGTGTATATAATGACTCCCAATCTATCCTTTAAAGTAAAAAATTATACAACTCATTATCTCTTGAAGACATTTGCTCTGAAATAGAAGCTCAGTCTTGAAAAATATAAGGAAGAAGGATTTATATTTACGTTTCTCGAAGAATGGGAATAACTTGGTGGTTCCGTCTTTTAGGTCATTTATCCAATACAACCAAAAGGATTGAAGATCCTCCTCCATATGGCCATCATCTCAAATATGTAGACTTGTGATGACAAATGGCATGACACTCTTGCAGCTCTTCATAGCATAATATCCTAAAGATGTTATCCTAAAGTGCGGTCTTTGTCCAACAAAATTGTTTCTTTATTGAGCACAAAAGGTATGCACAGATCCATAATTACATACTTATTTGATAAATTTTGTATATTTGCAGCATACAACAATGAGTAAGTAGATTGTAACGAATATAAGTTTTTCTTTTATTTTTAAGTGATATATATGTATATATAATATTGCAGTTAGTCCAACCATAGAATTTTGTCACATATAAAATTTGCATACCTCGTAGAAGTATGTGCATATCGATGGTTTACATTTTGAATCCAATCTTAGGGTTACTCAAGCATTTATATTGTTCCAAGTTTGGTTTAGAAAGTGTTCTATGGATAATCACTTGTTGATCACTGGACGTATTGATAGGCATGTCATTATCTCAACAACCTTTTTGTGACATAAAACTTTTATTTGACAAGAACATTCTTGGTTGTGTCTTGAAATTGGTCATACAGGAGTGATATTGATAGTGTTGTTCCTGCATAATGGTAGTATATGGAACCAATATATGTTGTATGATTTGATGGTATAGTATGTGAAAAGGGCCCGATTGAAACCTAATGACTGATGTATAAGAGTAGTAGTCTTGATTGTAGCAATTATTGATGCTTATTGAAAAAGTGACACTTGGGAACACTGATGATAAGTGACCCTTATGAAATGCCTTGACTTGATTGACAATGACATTTTTTATCCCTTAATTGACCGTCACAATAACTTGAAGCAAAATTTAATCACTTTATGCATATGACACTGTGACCTAGAAAATTGTAGTAAGACATTGACATCCCATTGTTAATAGATGACATTGATTCTCATGATAAGACAATGCAAATAATATCATTATATTAGTGAAAAACTTCAAGGATCAAATGCACTAAGCCAATAACTAATTTCATATTCAACACATTGGTAGGATCAAATGCACTAAACCAAAGATTGATTTCTAAGTTGTTGTGATGACAAATTGACTTTGATTCATTCATCTAACAATATTGTGTGCATCTTGTTGACAAAATTTTCATTGCAATTATGAACCAAATTACAGTGATAACTGATCATCATGCCATAACAGTTACCTTATGTGACCTTGGAATAATACAAAACAATGATATAAATATATATAATTGTGAATATAAAGCATGTTATATGACCTTTGATATGTCATATACCCTGACAAAATGTTCATTGACTATGTCATACAACAATATTGTGTGAATGATAACCTAAATTGACATTTCTCCACATGTGTATTGACTGAACATGATAACTTTCATGATGATGTGACAGTGACACTCGAAACATGTTGTAAGCCTTAAAAATAAAATTAATACTAAACAATACAAAACAGTGATACCTACAATAGTGAAGGTGTTTAACAATGGTTCATGGTTTGGAAAATGACCTTATGATAGTAGAAGTGCTTGATTCATTGATGTGATAGTAATAATATCTATATGGTACAACTATGATATGATTAGACAACAATGATTTGAATTGGTGAAAGTTGACTACAATGATATTTTGGTGTGGCTAAACAGTGAGACAGGGACAATGTTGTATGACAATCTGGAAGGTCCTTCCTAGCTACATCTAAGAAGCCATAAGATGCATGTTGGTATCCCTCCTTAGGCATAGTTTGAGAGAATTGGAAGAAATTCATAGGGATGACCTAAGGATTCCTAATTTGAGTCATCATCAAAAATCAGTGCCTAGTACTTGCAGCAACATTAACAGCTTGGTATAATGATTTGGACAATATTGCTTCATGAGCCTTTGAGTGCATACTCATTCATGAGAAGTGTAGTGCAGTGGAAACAATAGTGACAGTGTATTGTATAGTGATCAATGGATTTAACAATATTGACAGTCAAGGTTTGATGTGTAGTTTGTATAGTGGATTGATTTAGCATTCTGATTAATAATATGTTTACAATGGTCAGTTAAAGCGGTGTTGAATTGTGTGGCTTCCAGAACTTGTTAGTGATATCCTTACCGAGCAGAGCAATAATATCTTCTTAATAGTTTTCCTATATTGATTAAGAGGATAAGGGGATCTAATCTGAAAATTGGGAAATGTGGTCTACTAACTCTTAAGGTGGTAGGGTGGTGCAAGGGAGGTGATTGCAATCACCTTCAGGTTGGAGCTTGAGAACACTTCAGGGTGGTGTTAGGGTGAATCGTAGCTTACAACGGGGAATTTTAGCATCCTTTAAGTGGGTGTTGATAAAGAACAGGGAGTTGGAGTGTCCATACGATTGCAACTCGTATATAGGGTGTAGGAGCATTCATCAGGTTAGAGACTGATATCTAGGACATTGGAACATCCTCCCATTTTCATTTGGTAAAATAGGGCATGGTAACATCCTATAGGTTGGAGGCTATAAATCAGAGGGTTGGAGTCTTCTTCAAGTGAAACTGAAAACTTGATGTAATTATGTATTTTAAAGAGAAGCAGATAAATACTAAGAAGTGTTCAATGGTTTTTGACACAGAGGGGGTTCTCCACCTAAAAATATTTGTGTCTGCTGTCACTATATTGTGCATTGTTGTATGGTGTTGTTCACTAATTTTGATACCTGATACTGAATAATAATAATACTTTTGAATATTAACTAATGGTCTGAAAAAGATCAATAAAATTCTAATTGCAAAGAAATACTAATTCACCACCTCTCAATATTTCCAACAATTGGTTTTAGATCAGGTTCCTTCAGTAGCAACTTAACAGTTGTAAGGAATTTCCCAAAATACAAAGATGGGAAAGTCAAAGAAGAAAGCTTCCAAGAAGACAAAGGAATCAAAGGAAATTCTAGATATTAAAACAGTTTTAGATCTTATTACCATTAATGAAGATGTTGGTCTAATTCCTATGTTCAATACTGAAATAAGTTTTGTATTATGGAAAGATAGAATGGAAGCTTATTTGATAGCTCAAGAATATTATGTATGGCACTTTGTTGTCTCCGAAGATACATATACTGAAGAATCTAGAAGATATAATATAAAATCCATAAATGTAATTATTAGTAATTTGCTAGACATTGTAAAAGAGAAAGTTGGTCAATACTCATCCACCAAACATCTTTGGGAGAAACTTCAAGATCTCTATGAAGGTCAAAAACATATAGGTCAAGATAAAGATGTTGATAATCAATGTAGATCCTCATGTCAAAGAATAAAATAATGATGATGAAGAAGAATCATAAGAGGACAAAGGAAAGGAATTAATTAATATCTTTAAAGCATGGAAGAACACAGAGAAGAAAAATCACACACTTAAAGAAGAAGTTTCTCTATTGAAACTCTCAGTACAGGAATCAGAAAGGAAAGAGAAAGACTTGATAAGACAACAAAAAGAAGCTAGTTAAAGGTATGCATTTGATGTTTATCAAAAGAAAAAGGAATTAGATATAGCTATTTTAGAAATAGAAAGGCTCAGGAAGGAAAATGGAAGGCAGAAGGAGCATATACAAGTTCTCAACAAAGAAGTAGAAAAGGTCACTCTTCTAAAGCTACAAATAGAAGAAGTAGAAAGATGAAGATGAATCTTGATAAGTAGATTTCAAGGATACCTTACTTAAAAGCAAGAATAACCTGACGCAACTTTTAATAAAATCAACAAGTTCAAGGATTGGAAAAAAGGACACCTGTAGGATATTGACAAGAAAAAACAAGAATGGGCTTAGGTGAAGATGAAGGTAGAAGAAGTAGATAAAGCCCCACATGACGAAGGCACAAGATCCAAGACTTCACAGACTTAGATTGATGATAAGGCTAATTAAGATGAAAGACTAAAAAGGATTAAGGATGTTGCAAATCCATATAGTGATGTTGAAGTGATCAAGGGCAAAGGAAAAAAAAGACTACACCACTACCTCTAAAGAAGAATGAATATAGAATACCATCCAAATATGCTAAATCATTTAATGGTTTTTTTTCATGTACTAATTTTGGACATATGGCTAGGGATTGTAAATTTTTTGACAGGTACAATTATCATTCAAAAAACCATAGAAGCAAGTTTGTAGGATCATTAGACAGGTTCCATGATGTTTTTGTCAGCAGAAAATACATGCCAAATGGGTTAAGCATTGAATGTTCCAAATGTCATAATTATGGCCATATACCTCGCGATTGTAGATATATGATGGAGTATTCCCTGAATGGACTCCTCAACATTGAATACTACAAATTCCATAATTATTGACACATAGCTCGTGATTTCAGGTACAACATAGAATCTCTCATGGACAATCCTATCAGGTATAAGAAGGTTTGGAGAAGAAAATAGGTACAAGAAGATCAAGCATATAAGAAATTATGAATAGTCATGCTTTTAGGATTCATAAGGGAAAACGGTCATGATGAATCAATAGGTACATTAGACGATGAAACGAGTTAGGATGATCGAACTGAGATTCAGGTGATACATTATTTTGAAGAATCGAACATGATGACTCCCTGAAAATTGAAAAAGGGAAGTCTATTCAAAAATATGTGGCACAGGTCTACAGTTGACAAATAGGTATCATAGCTAGATTAACATCTTCAAGTCATACATGTCAAGTCCATAGTAGGTTCATGGGGAGAAGAAAAGTCAATGGAATACAGGTCCATAGTGATCTATTATTAGAAGGACTTAAAGAAGTCATTAACATTGATAGCAAGTTAACAACACATAATAGTAGAAGGTCATGGTAAGTTGACCCATATTCAACAAAGGAAATTCATATGAAGCATAGCATGATAGGAGGAGAAAGATCATTGTAAGAAATTATTGAGGAAGGAATTTCTAATTAAACAAGTAATTTCCAGGAAGATAGAAGAAGGATTCTCGTAAGGGAGAGAACAAGCAAGTTACAGGTCCATAGGGAGGAGGCAGATTTTCAGGGGAGTCACGCTTTTCCATTGATGTCAAAGGGTGAGATATATCATGATAAGGATATCAAAATGACGAGAAGGTGATTGAAGCATGAACTTATGGGGAGTTGTACTTGCAGAAGGAGTACATGTGTTACCATCAATGAAAAGGGAGAGATTGTTCGATGGTGTTGTCATTGACCTTGGGTTTGAATTTGAATAAAACACTAATCATTGATTTCAAATTGAAAATGAATGCTTCTTATAATTATCTAGAGTACATAAAATTGGAAGCTCCACTTTTGGATGATTGAAAACCCTAGTCCTAGGGTTTGGGTTTCTTGGACTAAGGACATATCTTGACTTGGTCGAGCACTTTTGAAGTGGAAAGTCATTGAGTTTGGATTGGATATCCATGTCATTGAATTCTCCTAATCGATATGTTTCTAGAGATATGTGGTATGACTCTATAGGCCTCCTAGTTTGAGAGATATTCGAGTTTGAAGTTAATGCCCTCAACTTCTAGGAAATAACCCTAGAGGGTGACCATATGGTATTTTCACCTTACTAGAAAGTTAAAGGAAATTAAAGATATAGGTTCATAACAAAATTAAAATTATTATTATTAATATTAAATTGAAATTAAAATTAAAATTGAAAGGAAACATTATCAACTATAAAAGCCATAAATTAAAAAGGGGGAACTTTATTAAAACACAAGTGTTTTATTAATATTAGACAAAATTTCAAAAAGACTAATCCTCCTAAAGTTACTCCAACAATTCATATTCAAGAGCCTTTTCATTTTCGAGAAGTCTATATAACGACTCTCGATCTATCCTTAAATTAAAAAAATATACAAATGATTATCTCTTGAACACATTTTCTCTGAAATAGAAGCTTGGTCATGAAAAATATAAGGAAGAAGGTTTTATCTCTGTGGTTCTCCAAGAAAGGGCATCACTTGGTGGTTCTATATTTTAGGGCATTTATCCTAAAAGCAGTTTACATTATAGAAAGAAGGATTGAATATCCTCATCCATACGACCATCATCTCAAATTTGCAGACCTAAGACGACAAATGGCATGACACTCTTGCAGCTCTTCATGGCACAATAGCCTAAAGACGTTATCCTAAAGTGCAATATTTATCCAAGAAAAATGTTTCTTTCTTGAGCACCGAAGGTATGCACAGATCTAGAATTACATACTTATTTGATAAATTTTGTATATTTGTGGCATATAAATTGTGGGTAACTATAATAGTGTATATGTGTATATATATATATATATATATATATATATATATATATATATATATCTATATATATATATATATATATATATATATATATATATATATATATATATATATATATATATATACTATTGTAGTTAGGATGACCATATAATTTTGTCACATCTAAAAATTCCATACCAGGTGGAAGTATGTGCATATCGATGGTTGTCATGTTGAATCCAATCACAAAGTTACTCAAGTATTTATCTTGTTTCAAGGTTGGTTTAGAAAGTGTTGTATGGTTAATCACTTGTTGAGCATTGGAAGTGCTGGCATTATGATACAGGTATGACATAAGTGTTGTCCTTGATGGCAACCCTCTGAGATGAAGGATCACAGTATAGCAGGTAAACAACAAGAATGAAGAAAGAAAGGTATACACAGGTTCACTATATACCAAGTCGCATATAAAGGCAGGTTCACTATATACAAAGGTGCGTATAATGTACACATGCACGTTCACAAAAGGAAAGGCGCATACATGTCGGAAAACTAAGTTTTGGTCCATGGTATTTTGGTATTGGTCCATGGTATTTGGTTTGAAGTATTGACCCCAGGTATTGGGTCCAAGGTAACGGTCGTACATGGTTTTGGACCATGGTATTGAGAGAGGCCTAAACGTATATAAGGAGAAGAATATTATTAAGCCAAAGTGCAAGTGTGCAAGTGATGAATATATGATGAAGTGTGAGATATAGTATGTAGGTTATCGGTATGTGATGCTTTGTTAAGGATGCACCTATGTGGCGAATGAAGGTTGATGGACCAGGATCATGAAGACTAAAATGCATTATCATTATATGGTATGATCATGAATAGTTCAGATCTGAATACTGATGCATGTCTTATCCTTTATATTTGATGATCTTGGTATATATAAAGTAGAAAATTGCAGCGAAGGTATAAGTAATTATTTCCAGATTTGTACGCTAGTTCCCTTTGGTGAAAGAGCATATACATGTTGGTTCTACACAACCAAGTAGCATATATATTATTATATTTGATATTTGAGGTTGTTGTTGGTTCTAGTGTTTGTTGCAGGGTTTTGGGTTTTTCTCTGTGTTCTGGTGATTGTGTTTTAACGACAGGGTTTCAGTGATTCAGTAGTTGGGTGATTCAGAGATTGATGATGTAGATATAGTTGATGGTCGTATTGCAGTGGTGATTGATTTTGTATTGATGGATCGAGTCTAAAAATTTATGAAACGTGGTCCCTGGAAGAAAAGAGAAGGTCATAGCCTTCTGTAGGTCGGTGCCTACATACTAGTAAATATATCGGCTAGTACAAGAGCTAGGGGATTGTAGCTCCCTTTTAGTAGAGGCTGGAGAACGAGAGAAGGTTGTAGCCTTCTGCAGACGGGTGCCTGCGTACTGGTATGAGTCTGCACCAGTACAAGATTGTAAACATGTTTTTCTTATCTTAAAGAAAATAGCAGCAGGTGGTTTTTGTCCCGCATTGGGTTTCCACCTTATATCATGATGTTCATGTGTGTGTCTTATGTGTGATGGTCTGATCTATTTTTACTGCACCTGGTTACTATTTATATGGTTAATGAAGTTCTGATGCACTGATTAAATATCAACATATGATGAATTAATTGGATCATAAGTTGCATTAAACACAGTTGTGTGTACACGCAGGTTCCCTTATCTGAAGTAGCGTATATGAATCTAATTATGGAAATGAAAAAACTATTGATTTGTTAATACTAATCCCCCCCCCCAGTATTATTTCCAACAATTGGTATCAGAGAAGGTCCTTCAAAAGAATATTGATCGCTTGAAGGAAGATCCATCATCATGAGTAATCAAGAAAGAGAGGGTCCATCAGACCACCAATCTTCGATGGGACCAATTTTTTTTACTGGAAGATAAGAACCACAACCTATCTACAATCGCTTGGAATGGATATTTGGGAAATCATGGAAGGAGGATATACATTTCCATCAGCAATTCCTATAGATACGGTAGGTAGAAAGCAATATGAAATTAATGCCAAAGATTTTACTATCTTATTGGCAAGTTTGTCAAAATCACAGTTTGTCAAGGTCATGTAGCTCAAATCAGCCAAAGAAATATGGGACAAAATCATTCTAAACTACGAAGGAGATGCTCAGGTAAAACGTGCTAAGTTTCAAACTCTTATAATTCAGTATGAAACTCGTAAGATGCATAGTGATCAAATAATAACTAATTACTTCCTATGTATAGATGAGATTGTCAATTGTATGAAGAATCTGGGTGAAGAAATTAAGGAAGTTGTCTTAGTTGAGAAATTTTTGAGATCCTTGTCTGCTAAATTTGAACCCAAAGTGTCTGCAATAGAAGAAAAGCAGGATCTGCAAAATATCACTATGATGCAGCTTCACAGAATCTTAACTTCTTTTGAAATGAGAAAAGGAGGACCATCATATATGAGAGAAGCCGCATTTAAAGTATCAACAAAGGGAAAAGAGAAACTCAATGAATCAGGATACATTTCAAAAGAAGAATATGAGGTAAATTTTGTCAAGAAGCTTCAACGGGATTTGGAAGGTTCGAAGGTAAGCTACCTTTCAAATGTTTTTCTTGTGGTAGAGTTGGTCATTACACTGCTAGATGCCCTCATAACAAAGGAAAGATGTCTGAAGAAGGTAATAGAATTTATTATACTCATGATAATAGTGATGAAGATAATCAAGAAATTAAACTTCTCATGACATATGAAAATAATGACGTAGAAAAAGAAGAAGTTACCAGATTAAAAGTTCATTTGGAGACAGTAACCAGAGTAAGGGAGCAGCTGCAGGATGTAGTAAAAGATCGGAGCATAACAATCCAGAGACTTGAATCTAAGATCCTCTCTCTAAAAGAAGATCTTTAAGAATCAAAGAAGCAGAATGAAGTAGCTCTTGAAGAATAAGAACATGAAGTGCTCGAATTAAGGCAACAAGTGGAAAAAGGAAGAAAAGCTGAAGAAAACATAAAGAAGAAATACCTGGAAAAGGAAGAAGAACATCAGGTTGAGGTAAATATATTAAAAAGTAAATTAGAAGAAAAGGATAAACTGTTATGATTTCAAGACAGTAATAAGATTTTGGATGATATTCTTAGTAGTCAAAGATCCCCTGCTATCAAAATTGGTCTTGGATTTTATGAAACTGTTGAAGGTGAATCTAGTTCACAGGGTGAGGCAAGGAACTCTAATGTAAAACTTGAAATTCTCAACAAGGAGATAAGAGGTCAACCCCAGCAACAACCAAGAAAAGAAATTCTTCAAAGAAAATCTTTTTCTCTTAACTATGGAAGTGATAGATGTTTATTTCCTCCGATGAATAATGTTGAATGTTAAGAATGTTATAATCTTGGACATGTTGCAGCCTAATGCAGAAGTAGAATGGTTCTATGCCATAACACAGAAAGATCATCACATTCCAGGTAATTTAAGGGATATTTTTTTCTTGCAATATGTTTGGTCACAAAGCTATTGATTGCAATAAAAGGAATAAACATGTAAGATGTTATGCATGTGACAAGTTTGGACATAAATTAAAGGAATGCAGGAGCAAAATTCAAACACCAAAGCAAAAGGAGCATACATCATCTCAATCCCAGGTATTGAAGAAGACAGAATTAGTGTAAGAAATATGTGGCATAACTCAGTTAGCAGAAATAACAGACCTAGGGGAAGCTGAAAGTGTAAACCTTTAGTATTCCAATTTGCATACGCAACTATTATGAAGAGAAGTCACGTATATACACGAGTTAAAGGCTACAAGGTCACATATATGGAGCTCTGAAGAAAAAGCAACAGAACGGATTCAGGAAAAGGATTATGATATGGTTCGATCATGGTTGGTTGGCACAGGTTCAGGGGGGCATATGCTTCGAATAATGCATTGTTGGCATTATGGTTAGAATTCTTTGGTGATGATGCTTATGTGGCTAAATGATACATCTTGCTAGTTATTGTTGGTTGGCCAAGAGAATGGTATTGCAGGTTACAGGTCTAGATGTTGGTGATAGATGCTTATGGTGTAGATCATATATGGTACTCAGCATGTGCTCAGAGGGAGCATGAACGGATTGATACATCTTAGCAGTACAAAGTGGGAGCTCAATCAGAGATTTCAGGGGAGTATGGACAGTAGAATGTATATCAAGGGAGAGAATATCTTGGTCCGCCCTTTACCCTTGATGTCAAAGGGGGAGAGTTACTTGGTGTGGTTGTTGCCATCAAGTCCAAAGGGGGAGATTGTTGGCATTATGATATAGGTATGGCACAAGTGTTGCCCTTGATGAAAACTCTCTCAGATGAAAGATCACAGTATAGTAGGTAAACAGCAAGAATGAAGAAAGAAAGGTATGCGAAGGTTCAATATATACCAAGTCGTGTATACATGCATGTTCACTATATACAAAAGCGCGTTTAATGTACACATGCACGTTCACAAAAGGAAAGGCACGTACATGTTGAAAGGCACGTACATGTCCAAGGTATCGATCCTACGTGGTTTTGGACCATGGTATTGAGAGAGGCCTAAACCTATATGAGGAGAAGATCATTAGGCCAAAGTGCAAGTATGCAAGTGATGAATATCTGATGAAGTGTGAGATCTAGTATGCAGGTTATGGGTATGTGATGCTTTGTTAAGGATGCACCTATGTGGCGAATGAAGGTTGATGGACCAGGATCATGAAGACTAAAATGCATTATCATTATATGGTACGATCATGAATAGTTCATATCTGAATATTGACGCATGTCTTATCCTTTATATCTAATGATCTTGGTATATCTAAAGTAGAAAATTGTAACAAAGGTATAAGTAATTATTTTCATATTTGTACGCTGGTTCCCTTTGGTGAAAGGGCGTATACACATTGGTTCGACACAACCAAGTAGTGTATACATTATGAGATTTGATATTTGAGGTTGCTGTTGGTTCTAGTGGTTGTTGCAGGGTTCTGGGTTCTGCTCTGTGTTCTGGTGACTGTGTTTTGATGATAGGGTTTCAGTGATTCAGTAGTTGGGTGATTCAGAGATTGATGATGCAAATATAGTTGATGGTCGTATTACAGTGGTGATTGATTTTGTATTGATGGATCCAATCTGAAAATTTATGAAACGTGGTCCCTGGAAGAAAAGAGAAGGTTGTAGCCTTCTGTAGGTCGGCGCCTACGTACTAGTAAATATATCAGCTAGTACAAGAGCTAGGGGGTTGTAGCTCCCTTCCAGTATAAGCTGGAGAATGAGAGAAGGTTGTAGCCTTCTGCAGGTGGGTGCCTGCGTGTTGGTATGAGTTTGCACTAGTACAAGATTGTAAACAGGTTTTTCTTATCTTAAAGAAAACAACAGCATGTGGTTTTTGTCCCGCATTGGGTTTCCACCTTATATCATGGTGTTCATGTGTGTGTCTCATGTGTGATGGTCTGTTCTATTGTTACTACACCTGGTTACTGTTCATATGGTTAATGAAGTTCCAATGCACTGATTAAAGATCAACATATGATGAATTAATTGAATCATAATTTTGTTGAATATATGCTAGTTGCATTAAACACAGTTGTGTGTACACGCGGGTTCCCTTAACTAAAGTAGCGTATATGAATCTAATTATGGAAATGAAAAATCTATTGATTTGCTAATACTGATTCACCTCCCCCCTGCTTCAGTATTATTTCCAACAAGAAGTTCTAATAGGTGTGTCATTATCTCAACAACCTTTTTGTGACATAAAACCTTTATTTTACAAGAAAATTCTTGACAATGTCTCAAAGTTGTTCATATATCAATGACATTGATAGTATTGTTCTTGTGTAAAGGTAGTATACGTAACCATTATATGGTGTATCATTTGTTGGAACAATATATGACGAGGTGTTGATTGCAACCTAATGATTGATGCATAAGAGTGATGTAGGAGCATGAGGCTTGAAGACAAAAGACTTTGAATTTTATTCCAAAGATACAAAAAAAGTTTACAAGCAAAGGAGTGGAATCCTTTAACTGTCACTTTACAAAGCTTTCTAGATAGGATTTGAGCTAGAATTCAAGGACTTGGATTATCTTGTAATTAATTCAAGTAGTTAGGCTTAATTGAGATTCTCGAGGAGAATATCATGCAAATTAGATAGAATTAGGCAGTTTTGATCCATTGATTGAGGATCTGGTTGTTGTATGTAATGGTATTTATGTAAGTTTTGAACTAATGTAAAGGAATTTGGTTGTGGAGGATTAGACTGTAACATTTAAAGTCTCTCTGTATTTATATGTATTTTGTGCATGAATGGTCAATCCCGCAGGTTTGAAGTTCCTTCGAAATATTTCTGAATGTTGTTGATTTCTAGTTTGGGCCCTTTAAAACTAGATTTTATATAATCTTGTGTAATCGCATTTAAATATTCATTCATTGTGTATTGAGTTAATTCGAATGTATTTCGAAACCATAGAGTTTAATTAGGGATATCCTGAATATAACTTAGAGACAGATTAAACTTGGCAGAAGCACTAAAACCTTGGCGGAATGAGGAAAACCTGATAAATTCGTAAGAAACCCAGGAAAAAGGTCTGAACCGTCCGATTGATAGATCCAATATATCTAACAGTTATCACCTGCTAACAAGCATAGAAGTTAAATATAATAGAAAGGTGGTCTTTGTAGGCGAAAGTTGTTTCGTACGATCTCAAGGTGGTACTAGTTGTATTTGGAATTTTCATGCGATTAAACTAGGCAGTCGACATGTAGCACGGGAAAACTTTTTTTCTCGCGTTCTCTTGGCTCATTAAACATCACGCAAGAATCCACACGAGATTACATGTCAACCGTTGGATCAAGCAAGATTAATCGATGGTAGAGATCATCTTGCTAGTTTACGAGCGGGGAAAGTGATACCAATCGGATTGAGTGTTGAGATCGACGACAGAGAATTAACATGATAAAGGTTTGTGGAATGACAGACGTGACAAGGTTATAAACCAAAGTTTTAATTCTTTTTTATTCCATGGGAAAAGTGAAGGTTTGCCTTATTTCGGGTAAATTCAACAGTTCTGTTGTTTTAGCAGAATATCTAAAATTAAAGGTTGATGACTGATATTCCAAAGGAAACCCAAGAAGAAGTCCCACCTAAACGTGAAGAGATCATTTCTAGTTTTGAACGATTATCCTTAACACCTACAACCAGCCCACCATTATGTAGGAATTTACAGGGTAAGTTCCTCAGAAAGAACACCAAAAGGACACCGCTCACAACCAGATCACAGATCAATACACCAGTATTTTTGACGTGGTTAAAACCCTCAAAGAGGGAAACAGTCCACGGCCTGCACCAACGTGGCTACTATAGGCAATTTATTAATCAAAGAATGAAAATTTACATAAGCTTCTCTCATGCCCAAATTACCCGAACAATGACCCTCCATGCGCTTTAAATAGAACTCATGGACCAATCGGGTGTCAAGCCACGGATCAAGTGTCGGTAATACCGAGGAGAGAGTGAACCGTCGGAAAACTACATATCGTGACCGTCGGATTGTAAGTTACAAAATGTACAACGGTAAAGAAACACACTTTACCTAACTCTATACTAGACCAAGTTGAACTTAACTATTTCCTATGTGTCGGAATATCCTAACATCCCCCCTTAAGAACAACTTGGGATAGGATTGAAGGATTTACAAATATGACACAATAGGAGAAGGAAGGAGGCACTAGAGCCTATCCCCCCTTAGTGACAACTTCCGGAACTCCAAGCATATATCGAATTTTAGTGAACTTCGCCTCTGTGAGAGCCTTTGTGAAGATGTCTGCAACCTGATCATCTGTTGAACAATATTGCACTTCAAGAACATGGTCATGAATGAGATTTCTGATGAAGTGCATGTGTAGTTCAATGTGTTTGTTGCGCTGATGCTGGACTGGATCTTTGCATAGCTGAATGGAACTTTGATTATCACACCAAAGTGTGGTTGGATGCTACTGCTCAAAGCCAAACTCTGATAGGATCTGACAAAGCCACAAGGCTTCCTTACTAGCTTCCACGGCACCACGATACTCTGCTTCTGTTGACAAAAGAGAAATGGCAGCCTGTTTCTTACAAGACCATGTAATAGGTCCTGAACCAAGAGTGAAGACATAACCGGGAGTAGACTTCCGATCATCAGGGTCACCAGCCCAATCAGAATCAGTGAAACCAACTAATAGAGGAGCTGCTTTGGAACTGTAATGAATCCCAAACTGTACTGTACCTCGAACATAACGAAGTATTCTTTTGGCTGCTTTCCAATGACTTTCACGGGGGTTTTGCATAAAACGAGCAACAAGGTCAACAGCAAAGGAAAGGTCAGGACGAGTATGGGTTAAATACAAGAGTTTTCCTACAAGTTGACGGTATAAGGTAGCATCAACTTCAGGAGAAGTACAAGAGACTGAAAGTTTGACTCCAGAATGAAAGGGAGAAGGGGATGGCTTACAGTCTTCCATGTGAAAATGACGAAGAATATCACAAGCATACTTGGACTGGGAAAGGGAAATACCCTCCTTGGATTGCAAGACTTGAAGACCGAGAAAATAGTATAAGTGTCCTAAGTCTGTCATTTCAAATTTCTTTTTAAGGCTGGACTTCACATGGTTTATAAGGTTGGGATCACTGTTATAGACATTTTTGTGCCTTGCATCACTGAGCATGAAATGTCAATAATCAAGGGATACAAAGTCCCTAAACATGTTGTTCCTACCCCTAGAGGAACACGGCCAGCAAACCACAACAATTCACTGAAGTTCTCCACCTGAAAACACTCAAAAACAAGCCAATTCTGGATCATGTCAACTGCTCCACTAAGCATCTGCGCTGAATGTCAACTGCTCCACTGTTTACCTACGTTGAATGTCAACTGCAACAAAGGCTACCTGCGCTGGGCGAGTTTGGACAAGTGGCAGAGTCATTTCTCAAGGTGTCAATGCCCAGGAAGCTTCCAAAATGACACTTGGATCAGGGAATTCGACTGGTGATGAGTAAGAGGTTCCAAATCTCCAAGTGGAAGCAAGAACCTCCAAGTGGACTCAAGAACTATGAGAGGGAGAGGACACTAGTCAGTTTCATACCAGTCTCAAGCTGACTCATCCTCTCTCCAATATCCCTATATATAGATCTCTCCTACAAGAGGTCAGGGAGGCTGGAATTTGGTATTTGCAAAGAATTGTTGTTGGTTTGTGGCTAGAAACATTGGGTGTGTTATGCTTTGAAGGGAATTGAAGAAGGAATTCCATTCTGCTGGGAAGGAGATGCTGGGTTGGAGCCCTATGGGTTGTATCTCTTCCTGAATCCTGTTACTTTCAATAAAGCTATCTTGATTCTTCCCTATATGCTGGTGTATTTTGTATGATTGCATTAGTATATTTGATTTACTTCTAATCCTGAATCATTTATGAATATGTATATTTGCCCTTGTATTGTGTTCTTCTCTTGTTGCAAGTAGTTGTTCTCTTGTCACAGTTAGCTGTTCTCTTGTGATCTCGTGGGATTCAAGTAGCTGTTCTCTTGATCAAGCGAGGAGGCAAGTAGCTGTGGACACACAAAGAGGAGAGGATCTAGATCGAGGGGCAACTGGAAGACAACGGTAAGTCTGCCAATCTCCCCTCTTTCACATTTCATAAAGGAAGGAATCATAATAGTTGTATTCGTTTGTTGCTAAGGCGCTGTCACACCTTAGGTGGATAGGATCGTCCTAAATAGGCATTTTTCCCCACAACAAATTGGCGACTCCGCTGGGGAAAACTTGTTTATTCATTTCATTTGTGTTTCTGTCATTTGTTTACTTCATAGACTTGACAGCAATTCTTGAACTGCATCTTTCCCGGATGCAAAGTAAAAGTTACTGCTTTGATCCAGTATGTTGGACTTGTATATGATCTAAACTAGATCCACAAACGATTTGATTGATCCTTGTGATAGTCTTTAGTACCATATCAAAGCATCCCTCTGTTTATACCTTGCTTGTGTTTCTGATTTGGCCTGAAACAGTTGATTTTTTAGCATTTTGTGACCCAGAAACCAAGAGAAACGAGAATTTCTCTCTTCAGTGCAGGCACTGTGAAGGCAGTCTGCATTTCAACGCAGGTCCCGAAGGGGCTACCTGCGCTGAATGTCAAACTGACAGTGTTGGACCTGCGCTGAACCAGTGTGGCCTTGAGCAGCTGGGGTTCTTTGTCCTTTGTTGCCCTGTTTTGATCTCTGTTTTTTGCAGCCTTTAACCAGCATAGGTACTAGCCTGATAACCCTTTTCTTTGCCTGAATTCCGCCCCATTTTTGTACAAAAAGATTGTGAATGTTTTTATGTGTTTGTGGCATCATTTACAGTCTTCCTTTGCATGAGTAAAGTAGTCTTTCTGTAGCCTTTGATTCAGATCTGATTGAGATTGATCTTAGAAGAGAGTTCATTGGCTGTTTGTTCAGATTGATCATAGTTTTACTTTTTCTTATTGGTTTGAGTTTGTTCTTTTCAAAGTATCAAAAACGAGTCTTTATTTCGAAAATCGCAAAGTGATTGTAATCTCCTCTACCTTTGTTGATTTCGAAGAAAGAGAACTTTTTTATTTTGATCATTGTGAAAGCAAATTAAAAGTTGTGCAAAAAGCTTTCTTTGTAGGCATTTATACTAAGAAAGTGAAAACAAACACCTGCATTGTGCATTTTGCATTTGATAAGTTTGCATGTTGGATTTAGGGAAAGTGCATTAGAGTGTGCTGATTGCTCTTTGAGAAAAGATAGTCGCTCTCTTTTCCCTTAGTAGCTAGGATTTTCAAAGTTGAAAGATTGTAAAGCTTGCTTATCATCTTAGACTGCATTTAGGAATTTGTATCATACATCTCGTGGTGAACCTTGAAAGGCAAACTTTAAAAATATCAACCTAAAATAAACTAAATGAACCTAACAACGCTTTGTAACATAATGCACAACATAGAGGTCTAGGCTAGAGACGTGTTCCGGCGTCGTTAAACATAGTGACTGTCGATCTCGAAGAAGGTGGGTGATTCCTCCTGAGAGTCGGTGGCGCTAATACAGATTGTGCTCCCACGTACCGTCGCGTATATATTGGGAGACCCCTATAGGAATATATCTTTTATCCTTAGGAAGCCATGTCGGCCGCCCTACTGATCGCAATGCAGTGAACACAGCATTCACGAAGATCGACCACCCGTAACGTAAAACGTATTCTGTGGTTTTGCGAAAAGTTTGGCACACCCTCTGCCTAGATCTCCAGAGCAGTTTCTTTTGGCCTTTTTCAGACTCTATAACAGAAAAAGTCCATCCAAGCATTTGTCACTTCGGGCTCGTTAAAACATCGAAGGAGACTAGAGTCATCTTTAGATTTTTCTCGACTCTTTAAAACTGAAAAAGCAAGTTGTGTCTAAAGCGTCGTTAACAATTTATTTTAAATGGAACAATCACCCTTTAATCCTGCGTTGATCTTTAGGTTGAAAAGATGGAGCACACCAACCAAGGAATTCCCTTGGGTGGAAATCCTAGTCCCTTCTCCTCTTGGGGAGATGTTGGTGTGCCCCACATGGCCACATTGTCGCTTCCAGGACTGACAATTGGCCTACCAGTTTGGCTCTTTTCAACCAATGTCGTTCAGAATTCCACCGTTCCTGAACAGTCTAGTCAACAGTTAGATCAGACAAGAGTTGCCTCCCAGCCTTCAACTTCATCTTCCTCCCCTCCTTCCTCTTCGCTTGACGGAACTGGTCGAATTAAAAACCGGGTTCCTAAGGAGAAGAAGGAGAAGAAGAAGAAGAAGCCCAAGGCGACTAGGGGCAAACAAATGTCATCTAACAAAAATCCACACACCGCACTCGTAAGGCCTAAATCGCCATGCGTCATCTGCAGGGGAGACCACTTCCATAGAGATTGTCCCTGTATCCCACGGATACTAAGAGACTGGTCCCCCCGTTTGCACAATTCGGGAGCATCGACCTCTGATAGTCATGTCGATTGCTCGCTGTCAACTAGTGGGAGTGAAGCTCCAGGACAGAGCGGGAAAGCTAAATTTCCCTGCAGACTGTGTGAAGGCGATCACGCCATCCACCGTTGTCCCTTCTTAGACAAGGTAAAAAGAGTTCTGGAAGATCGCCCGATTTTACGAGCGAATCTCCCTCCTGGATATCAAAGACTCCTGCCAAGTCCCTCACTAGTTGAGAATCCGGCTGAGCCACCGAGATGGTCAGCCGAAGCATCTGTCATTGAAGATGAACTGTCTGGATCCATGCCTCATGAAAGTCAAACGGTTGATACAGTAGTTGACCCGGTTTTGCCTTCAGAGGCTCCATCTTCGAATGACACCGCCACAGAGGAGAATCAAGACGACACCGTCCAGATTCTCTTCATCAGCACTGACTCTGATGATCAAGGGGGCAATGCCACCATTCCTTTATCGCAGGAAGGAAGTTCATCAGAGCGCTATCCGGCCATATATTCGGTCCCACCACCAAGCAACCTAGTTGTGTCCTTTGATTGGAACCAACTAGGCAGACCCCGGTTGCCAGCCAATATTCCATTCAGAATTATTTGTCAAATATATAGAATGGTAATGGTTGGCACTATCATTGATGAGGGGGCATCTGTGAGTATCCTTTTCTCTATTTCTTGGGGAGCACTTGGTTCGCCAGCGCTCTTGCCTGAGATGAGAAATCTATCAGGTTTTGATAAAGGAACCAGTCGACCTTTAGGGATCCTCCCCAATGTGCCTATAACATTGAAAGGGAAGACCGTTCAAATGAACGTGATGGTCATTCAAGGACCCTTGGATTATAACCTACTCCTTGGACGAGACTATATATATTGCATGGGAGCTGTAGTCTCCTCACTCTTTAGAGTAATGTGTTTTCCGCATGAAGGAAGAATGGCCAAGCTCGTAGACCAACTTTCGTTTCCCGGATCACGTATCGCAAATAGTCATGTGCCATCCCTAAATGGTCTATTCATGCAAGAAGTGTCTCAACCCACGGTCTGTCCTCCTGATGAGCACGAGTAATCCGGGAGGATACGACCGGAACCCAGGGGGCATGCGTCATGGCCTGCTTCGGCAGGGAAACTTTGGGTATAGGATAGGTTTCCGCGGGAGAATATGACTAGTCCGTACCCCATCCGTGGGTGGAAGAGGGGTTGTTCTAGAATAAGATTCTTTTATCAAAGTTACGTGTCTGACAAAGGTCATTCACCCTTGTCTATTTCGGTAGACATTGCCGAGGAAGTGTTTTGTTGAAAAGATAACAGGACAATCTTTGGGTAACCTGAAAGAGGTAAGCCTCTCTCGATTAAAACCAATGTTTTGGCGGAGGGTAAGTAGAGGTAACCTTGAAACTCTGTTTTATACCTGGGGGCATGCAACCTTTTGGAGTGCAAGCAAGGGGCGACTATTTATTTTTTAAATTTTTAGGTCCTCCCTTTAAACCTGTAGGTCTAACCCTTTAAACTCGTAGGATTAGCCGTTTCCAAACTTGCATAAAGAAAGGATGAGTGAGCATAGCTTTGGTAAGGCGCAAGCTCTATAAAAAATGGGATCTTTCATGGGACACTCTTATCTTATGACTGGGTAATCGAGCAGTTTTAGCATAAAGTTCATGCTCGTTAAAAAATAAACGCAAGATCCGAGCAATTTTAACGCGGTCTTCATGCTCGTTAAAAAATAAATAAAAGCAGTGAGCAGAGTTTCCTCCAGTGTTTAAGCTCATTTTTATCTAAAAAATGAACCTATTCTGGTAAATAACCACAGTGATCGTAAATTTATCATCTGTTAAAGCCTTGGTCGTGTTTGCACCTGCCACCTCCACTTTTCATTTGGCCGATCGTTCACCCCCATATGATTGTTTACCCATTTTGAGGAACAGCTGCAAAGAGTGATTTCACCTAGCCATCCTTGTGACACTGCCGTGATTGGAAAATTCCAACCTGTACCTGGAATCAGTTGCTATCCCTGTTTATCACTCGTTCCTCAAAAGACGAGTCTTCTTTAAGCTCTTTTCAATTGACTCGTAAAATATGAAAAGATTGCTGAGTTTTGGCCTTCCAGCTCGTTAAAGTGACCGGAAGAGCTATCCCTCCTCTAGATTTTAATCTTTTTGGACCTGAGGGATTATTGCACAAAAAGGTCGAGCGCTTGTTTTATTCGGCTCGTTAAAGTTATCGAAAACTCATCCCTTCTGTATTGTTTTATACTTTTTCGGACTTAAGGGATTAGATGACGAAAAAGGAATTTTGGAGTTAACTTTATGTATCTTTTCAGACTCTCTAAAAATGAAAAGAACCGAGTTATCCTTGTCGTTAGACTCGTTAAAATGATTAAATAGCGACAAACTTGTCTTTAGACGAGAACGAGTTTCCCTATCGCTAGGCTCGTTAAAACATAGCGATGGGCTTGCCCGAAGGGCAGGTTATAGAACAAGCATATGTTATCCTCCTCAAGCTTGAAAAAAATAAAGAGGTACTGGTCAGCAATGACTGGGGAAAAATTGGGAAAAATCAAGAAAACTTTGATGGTAGCAGGTCGCTCTTGAACATGACACTTTTCCTCCATATCACATTCGGGTTGGGTTGTTTCATTCACCGGTCACATCACCATGGTCTTGCCATACCATCCATATTTGGGGTAATTCTACCGATCCATCGCATCAGTGTCGCCATATGTTCAAGAGAAGTCATTCATAAAGAGTCAACCGGGTTCCATCCACTGCCATACATTATCCTTCATCCATTCATGACCGCCACCCTGAATCATATGTCATAGATTGTTTTCACCTCCATTAAAATCATTAGCTCCATTCCGTGTCACTGATGTGGGATTCATTAAGGCCCTCCTTTGACGGATCGCTCCTTGTCGACATCAGCTCATTATCCAAGGAGTTGATCTAGGAACAACCCCTTTCAATACTTTGAAGCTTGCATGCCTCAATGGCAAGTTTCTCACTTCCGGCGACAGGTATACATCAATGACCTTCGACCAGAAGATTTTGCGTGGTGTTTGACGCCAAGTCCTTTATTCACACCATGTGAATTGTACTGCAGTACCTTGAGGGTCATTATCATTATCGGTGATTCCTCTCGCGCTTGTTAACGGTTTACATCATTGACCGGTAATCAAGCGATGTCTTTCCATGTTCGACTTCAACGCAATTCTCACATGGATCGACTTGTACTTAGAGTGAAGATCGAACGAGTTTGAAGACCCCGGATCTAGTTTCATCCATCCGGGCTGCGATATATATTCAGGAAAAATAAAGACATTTGACATGTACATCATTGTAGCAGATGATCATCCTATTCAAAGGATGATAATTTCATCAAAATTATCAGTCTACCATCAGACGATCGTCTGTTCTATGTACAAAAATGAATTTATAAAGCTGAGCATGGGAATGCCCGCCTCAGCTAGATCATGAAAGCAGTATGAATCATAATGTATTGTATTGTATTTTATTACAGGTCTCCTCCCAGCAGATGGATGAACTTCGGACCCTCCTGGATAAAGCATTTCACCCGATAAACAGCCTCATACTTTAAGGGCAACTGTTATAGACATTTTTGTGCCTTGCATCACTGAGCATGAAATGTCAATAATCAAGGGATCCAAAGTCCCTAAACATGTTGTTCCTACCCCTAGAGGAACAAGGCCAGCAAACCACAGCAATTCACTGAAGTTCTCCACCTGAAAACACTCAAAAACAAGCCAATTCTGGATCATGTCAACTGCTCCACTGAGCATCTGCGCTGAATGTCAACTGCTCCACTGTCTACCTGCGTTGAATGTCAACTGCAACAAAGGCTACCTGCGCTGGGCGAGTTTGGACAAGTGGCAGAGTCATTTCTCAAGGTGTCAATGCCCAGGAAGCTTCCAAAATGACACTTGGATCAGGGAATTCGACTGGTGATGAGTAAGAGGTTCCAAATCTCCAAGTGGAAGCAAGAACCTCCAAGTGGACTCAAGAACTATGAGAGGGAGAGGACACTAGTCAGTTTCATACTAGTCTCAAGCTGACTCATCCTCTCTCCAATATCCCTATATATAGATCTCTCCTACAAGAGGTCAGGGAGGCTGGAATTTGGTATTTGCAAAGAATTGCTGTTGGTTTGTGGCTAGAAACATTGGGTGTGTTATGCTTTGAAGGGAATTGAAGAAGGAATTCCATTCTGCTGGGAAGGATATGCTGGGTTGGAGCCCTATGGGTTGTATCTCTTCCTGAATCCTGTTACTTTCAATAAAGCTATCTTGATTCTTCCCTATATGCTGGTGTATTTTGTATGATTGCATTAGTATATTTGATTTACTTCTAATCCTGAATCATTTATGAATATGTATATTTGCCCTTGTATTGTGTTCTTCTCTTGTTGCAAGTAGCTGTTCTCTTGTCACAGGTAGTTGTTCTCTTGTGATCTCGTGGGATTCAAGTAGCTGTTCTCTTGATCAAGCGAGGAGGCAAGTAGCTGTGGACACACAAACAGGAGAGGATCTAGATCGAGGGACAACCAGAAGACAACGGTAAGTCTGCCAATCTCCCCTCTTTCACATTTCATAAAGGAAGGAATCATAATAGCTGTATTCGTTTGTTGCTAAGGCGCTGCCACACCTTAGGTGGATAGGATCGTCCTAAATAGGCATTTTTCCCCACAACAATCACTACCGATAAGAATAAGATCATCAACATAAAGAACAAGGATGATAAGGGAGTTGCCCACTTTCTTGGTGTAGACAGTATTGTCAGAATAACACCTAGAAAAGCCAGATTCTAAAAGAAAGCTATCCATTTTGGCATACCAAGCCCGAGGAGCTTGCTTGAGACCATAAAGAGATTTCTTAAGTCGACATACAAGGCTGGAGTCTGTTTGGATGAAGCCAATGGGTTGTTCCATATAGATTTCTTCATGCAAGTCCCCATGCAAGAAGGCGGATTTAACATCCATCTGATGGACTTCCCATTTTAAAGAGGCAGCAAGGGAAAGAACAAGGCGGATAGAGTTCATTTTGGCAACAGGGGAGAAGGTTTCAGTGTAGTCAATGCCTTCAACCTGTGAAAATCCCTTAGCAACAAGATGAGCTTTATGTTTATCAACTTTCCCATCTGGTCCATACTTGGTTCTGTAAACCCATTTACATCTAACAAGTTTGCATCCCTTTGGTAGAGGAACAAGATCCCATGTATCATTTGCCAACAATGAATGATATTCTTCATTCATAGCTGCTTCCCAATGTGGATGGCCTGAAGCTTCTGCAAAAGTGTCAGGATCATGATTTACTGGAGCTTGAGCCAGTAAAGAAGAGGCTCTTTCAAACTGAGAACGTGTACGTCGCTGATCTGTATGATCACCGGCAAGATCACCTGCTGCATCCCGAGTAGCACGGACCCATCTTGGAAGTTGAGGATCCTGAGAAGGTGGGGGAGGATTGTCATCCTCACTTTCATCATCTGAAGAAGAAATGTTTTCAAAAGTAGAAGAGATAGGAAGAGGTGGCACATCCGTCGGACTAGGCTCGCAGGCCGATTTATTTTCATCAAATTTTACATCTCTTCTAATGATAAGATTTTTGGACTTAAATGGAATAAGTCTATAACCTTTTACATCTTCAGAATATCCAACAAAAGTACATTTCTCACTCTTAGGTTCTAAAGCTTTATGCTTTTCATCTGGAATATGGGCCCATGCTTCACTTCCAAAAACACAAAAGTGACTTACATCTGGTTTAATGGAACTCCAAGCTTCTTCTGGAGTGATATTCTTTAGAACCTTAGTAGGACTGCGATTGATTATATAATTTGCACAATTAATTGCTTCGGCCCAAAAACTAAGACTGATTCCTTTAGATTGCAGCATACAATTAGCCATTTCCTTTAAGGTGCGATTTTTCCTTTCAGCTACACCATTTTGTTGTGGAGTGTATGGAACAGTATGTTGCATTTGAATTCCATTTTCGGTGCAAAAGTTGATGAATGTGTTTTTAACATATTCTCCACCATTATCAGTTCTTAGCTTAAGAATTTGATGTCCATATTGTTTTTCAACAAAGGCTTTGAAGGCCAAAAATGTGTTAAATACTTCGCTCTTGAGTTTTAAGAAGTATACCCAAGTGCGTCTAGAGAAATCATCAATGAAAGTTAAGAAATACTTGCAGCCAGAGAATGAAGCAACACGAAGTGGACCACATAAATCACTGTGCACAAGCTGTAAAGGGGCTGAGGCGTGCCAAGAGGCACGTTTTTCAAAACTGTCCCGATGATGTTTTCCGAGTACACATCCGGAACAAACACCATCTCTGCAAGATACCATAGGAAGACCTGTCACCATATTTTCTTTACATAGATGCTGAAGGGAGCGATAGTTTAAGTGACCAAATCGCTCATGCCAAAGTTTGCTCACTTCATCATTATGAGCAACAAATACTGAGGGAAGATTTGATGACCCAAAGTTGTGAACCTTATACAACCTTGTGGAATCATCAGCAATACCAGTAGCTAGAATCTGTTTAGGATATCTCAGATCCTTGATTACAACATCATGAGGTGAAAATTCAACAATTTTACCTTCACCTGAATGAGTTATCTGATATATAGATAGAAGGTTGCAAGATAAGGTTGGAACACATAATACATCATTAAACTGACCATTGTCTAGATGAACAGTTCCAGTCCCTACAACATTAAGAGATCTATCATCACCAACATATATATTTTTGGTGTTACAATCATTTAAAGAAGAAAACATGGCTTGGTTTTTGGCCATGTGATAAGAGGCTCCAGAATCAATGAGCCACTCATGAGAATGAGAAGAAGAAGATACATTTAATGCATAACCAGACTGAGATGATTGACAGCGACATGCAGAAAGTGCCATTCCTGAAGATGAAGTTGAAGTTGAAGTTGAAGAATGCTCCACATGGATGTTATGTTTCTTCATTGCGGCTTCCAAGGCTTCCATCTTCTTAAAGCATTTAGATTCTAAGTGGCCATCTCGATTACAAAAGTTACAATGTCTATCAGTCTTCTTCCATTTGTTTTTATTGGTCTTATCATTTTTCTGAAATGATATTTCATTTTGAGACTGAGTTTTCTTAGGACCCTTGTTTGGTTTAGGACCATTCTTTTTAGGATATGACTTCTTAGGATTCTTTGAATTTGGTTGCTGCTGGGCGGCTAACGCTTTCTTGGAAGAGTTTCCAAGATTAAGAAGACCAAGGTGTAAGAGTTTTTCTTGTTCTCTTATTAAAGAATCACAAAAAGAGTCAAAGGAAGGGGCCTTGTAGTCTTTTCCTTGACAAATGAAAGCTTCCCTTGTAGAATGGAAGGTGGAAACAAATACAGAGTAGGCTGGTCCCAACTTAGTAAGGATGGAATAAATAAGGTTACTATCTTCTTTCTTAACCTTAACACCTTCCAAGAGATATCTAAGGGTCTTGAATTTGGACAAGAAATCTTCAATGCAAGAAAAATTATTAGGATCCAATGTAAGCAACTCATTTTCAAGTTGATGGGCTCTAATTTCATTTTTAATCCCATAAACTTTAGTGATTTGTTCCAATGCTTCATGAGGAGTTTCAAGTTTTGCAATATGGAATCTAAGATCAGGAGAAATAGACATCCCTATCAAACCACATGCTTGATCTTGTCTATTTTCCCATTTTGCAGCCTTGTCTTCATCTTTTGGTTTCTTCTCTTGGCCTGTGGCTATTCTGTAGAGACCTTTACTTCTAATTAAATCTTCCATGTAGGATATCCATTGGAAGTAGTTAGTGCTGTCAAGAATGACTTGGTATGGACTTTCCATTTTTTTAAAAACTGAAGCTGAAGATGCTGAAAGTAAGTGTTCCAATGGATAGATCTCGAAAACTTAGGCTGTTTTAAAAAAAACGGCTCTGAAAAAGGCTTCCGGATGAAGAAGTTATGGCTTTTTGAAAATAAATTTGTTGAAGTTGCCGGCAAAGTGCGCGAATGTGCGGGAATGAAATAATCCGCCCCCACAAAATGGAGACTTGAACCCAAGACCTCTACTCTCTTAAAATAGCTTTGAACCAATTGATCTATACAAAAAATTAGAGAGAGAGAGAGAGAGAGAGAGAAAGAGAGAGAGGGGGGGGCCTTGGTTTGCGTGCTTTGCCTTGAGAAAGCTCTTTTTCCCTACAAAACACAAAACACAAAACCCAACACGGACATGCAAAGAAAACGAACCTTATGGCTCGAAGTTAGCTTTAGCCAAAAAACTAGATATTTTCAAAAATGAACCTTGCGGCTCAAAGTTATCTTTAGCCGAAAAACTAAATATTTTTCTCAATGTTTCTGATTTTCCGAGATCACACTAAGGTGCAGGGAAAAGAGCATACGCATGAGAAAAATCCTTCCTTTCTGTTTCTGATTTGCCCAGATCGCACAAAGTCGCAGGGCAAAGAGCATACGCAGAAATGAAAGGTATAGATCCAGTTAAAAAAAAAGCTAAATAAACCGAAACCGAAATAAGCAGAGAGAAAATAACAGTAAACTGCACATAAAGACTGTATACCTCCAGATCTTAAAAATGACGCAGCTAGGGCTACCGGAAACCTTTTCGCGTGAAACGAAAGGGGTTCCTCACTGGAACAGATGCTCTGAACACAACAGAGCAGTCCTCTCGGCCCGAAAGCAGTTAGAAACAGCAGATCTAGGAAACGACAGTCGGATGCAGTTCTACCGGCTTCAGATTTGGATCACCAACGGACGCGGCCCTCAAATAGCTCCGATACCATGTACGAATTTACAGGGTAAGTTCCTCAGAAAGAAAACCAAAAGGACACCGCTCACAACCAGATCATAGATCAATACACCAGTATTTTTGACGTGGTTAAAACCCTCAAAGAGGGAAACAGTCCACGGCCTGCGCCAACGTGGCTACTACAAGCAATTTATTAATCAAAGAATGAAAATTTACATAAGCTTCTCTCATGCACAGATTACCCAAACAATGACCCTCCATGCGCTTTAAATAGAACTCATGGACCAATCGGGTGTCAAGCCACGGATCAAGTGTCGGTAATACCGAGGAGAGAGTGAACCGTCGGATCACTACATATCATGACCGTCGGATTGTAAGTTACAAAATGTACAACGGTAAAGAAACACACTTTACCTAACTCTATACTAGACCAAGTTGAACTTAACTATTTCCTATGTGTCGGAATATCCTAACACATTAGTGGTATCAGAGCAGCTTATTAACACTGATCAAGATCTCAAAGATCATAAAAAAGAAATCCAACATGGATTTTAGAGTTGGAGGAAGATGTTGTGGTGGTAGGAGAAGAGGAAGACTAGTTGCAAATGCTAAAGTGTTGGAAGCTATGGAACAGATGCAAGCTAGACTAGAAGCAGTGGAAATGGGAAATCAAGGAGATGCAGGTGATGGAGATGTCAGTGAGCCTAAAGTTGGAGTTGCAGAAGAAGAGGAACCCACAGAAGTTACTATTGAAATGAGATTCTTTAAATCATTGTTGGGATCCACATCTAAATCCAAACTTGAGGGTTCAGTTTATACAGGAGGTTTAAACCCTGAGGAGTTGATAGACTGGATTAATGACATGGAAAAATTCTTTGATTATGAAGAAATGGAAGAAGGAAAGAGAGTGAAATTTAGTGGCACAAAATTGAAAGGACATGAAGCACTTTGGTGGGATGGAGTGCAGGCAGAAAGAAAAAGACTTGGTAAGAAACCAATTAAAAATTGGAACCGGATGGTGGAAAAGTTGAGAGGTAAGTTTTTGCCAAGTGATTATCAATTTTCATTATATAGATATATGTAGGACCTTAGATAGAGGTCTTTGACAGTGAAAGAATACACAAACGAATTTTACAAAATGAGCATAAGAGCTGGAAAAATTCAAAATATAGATGAGAAGGTTGCAAGATATATAAATGGTCCCATAATGGAGATCCAAGATGAGATAAGTGTGTTGTTCCCTAAAACAGTAGAAGATGCTTATCAGATGGTATTGAAGGTTGAAGAAAAACTCATGAGGAAGCAATATGCCAGAAGTAGAGGTACTTTCTGAGGAAGAGGAAGTCAAGGTGGTAGAGGAAGATCTACAGAACCTAGATATGGAGCTAGTAACAGCTCGAGTGAGCATACACCCACAGAAGGTGATGTAAGTGGTAGAAGGAGTTTTTTCAGAGGAAGAGAGATCAGATGTTATAGATGTAACAAGCCAGGACATAGACCCTATGAGTGCCCATAAAACACAGGAACAAATCAGAGAAATGTAATTGTTGCTAAGAACAAAGAGGAAACAACAAAAGTGCCAGAAGAAGAAAATGTACCAGAGAAAGGGGAATCTTTGGTAGTAAACAAAGTTTTGTTAAAGCTAGCAAAGGAAGTTGTTGAACCAACACAGAGAAATACGTTTTTCAGGACTGTGTGCAAGGTTCAAGGCAAATGCTGTCAAATGATAATTGATAGTGGCAGTACTGATAATTTGGTCTCTACAGAAGTGGTGGAGAAGTTGAAATTAAAGACAAAGAAACATCCAACATCTTACAAGGTGTCATGGATTCAAAAAGGACACCAGTTGATAGTGAATGAATAGTGTGAAGTGGAGTTTCAGTTGCGGAAATACAAAGACAAAATTCTGTGTGATGTGATGCCTATGGATGTGTGTCACATATTGCTAGGAAGACCTTGGCAGTATAACAGAGGAGCTATGCATGATGGGAAAAAGAACACATACAAATTTGGTAAAGATGGTATTAATCACACATTGTTGCCTATGGAAGAAGAGGATGCATCAAGAAACTCTGATCCAAAGACTCTATTGCTGAGTGGAAAGAATACTTGCAGCAGATTGAAGAGGATGAGGTAAATTTTGCATCGATTTGAAAACCCAAGGTAATAATTAATTCTACTAAGATTTTTGATTTTCCAATTGAAATACAAGAGATGTTGGAGAATTATTATGATATCATTGTAGATGATTTTCCTAAATTATGAGTTGCCACCGATTAGAAAAATAAGTCATAATATAGATTTGATTCCAGGGGCAAATCTACCAAATAAAGAAGCTTACAGGATGACTCCCACAAAAAATGAAGAAATCAAGAAACAGGTTCAGGAACTATTAGATAAAGGACTGATTAGAGAGAGTTTGAGTCCTTGTGCAGTGCCAACAGTGTTGAGCCCAAAGAAAGATGGAGGCTGGAGAATGTGCACTGATTCAAGAGAAATCAACAAAATAACAATCAGGTACAGATTTCCTTTACCTAGAATTAAAGATTTGATGGATTATTTAAGTGGAGCAAGATATTTTACAAAGCTGGATTTAAAAAGTGGTTATCATCAAATAAGGATTAGAGAAGGTGATGAATGGAAAATTTCTTTTAAAACAAATGAAGGACTGTATGAATAGATGGTAATGCCTTTTGGATTATCAAATGCTCCTATTACATTTATGAGGCTTATGAATGAAGTGTTGAAGGAATATATTGGTAAATTTGTAATAGTATATATGGATGATATATTAGTTTACAACAGATCTAGAGAGGAACATATGAGACATCTGAGTTATGTCTTATAGAAGCTACAACAAGAAAAGTTACTGTTAAATTTAAAGAAATGTCCATTCATGAAGGAAGAGTTGGTATATTTGGGATTTGTTGTTTATGCTAATGGATTAAAGATGGATCCTGTGCTTCCCTAAGAAACCAATTTCCTGGCTGTAGGGAAATTGTGCTTAAGAAATTAATAATAATTGCTTACTGTCACTTATCGTTTATTATATTCCCAAATGAAAGACTTGGAAAACTTGGCCTTAGACTCTTAATACATGTATGACCAAAACATCTCAGAATGCCATTTGTTGCTAAATATAAATGATGAATGAAGAAAGTTTGAAAGGGAAGTTAAAGACAATATGTGGATATTTCATAGGAACTATTATTTGTAACTTAGAGGAATTATGATTATGAGAAATAAATCATAGATAATATGCTGGTCTTTCATAGAAACTACTATCTATAACTTAGAAAGGAAGTAAGGACTTTAAGTATAGGAGCGCTCTTTAAGGGATTTTACCCTACAGCTTCATTACTATACTTAAAAAGAAGAAAACATTGCATGACACATGATAGCGATACTTACAAATTATATGTAACAACTCCTGGAAACTTCTGGTTGTTTCATTAATCAATGATGTTACCAGAAATACAGTGGCCTGATTGTCCAAAATTCCAACCCTTTCTTAGTAAAGTTTCCACTTTTTATACATTGTGGAACAGTTATTGATTTATAAAACCTATATAACTACTTTCTAACTATATGAAATAAATATATTACATAATTTAAAAAGGGTGAAAACACCTCGAAGAACAAGAAATAACAAAACAAAACTGAATTTAGAAGGACTATTGGCTTGTTCTATTTATTTGTTTCCGAATTCCTCTGTGAACACTCTAATGATGTTTAGTTCCTCTTAACCATAATGCAATGTGTTTAGTTTGTATAATCCTGGGCATTCTAATTGGCCAAAATTCCAAGAAATATATATTAGATCTATTTTCCTTTTCAACCCCGGCTCTAATCCTTGATTTTCCACATTACAAAGTGAGATTAATGTTTCTATTTAATCTAAAACTCAACAAGAGTAGATCTGGCTTTATAACTGTCAAATATGCTCGTTCAACACTTTGTCGTCTTCCATTGCAAATCACAATTGGCCCCAAACCCCTATACAAACTTAACTTATGCACCCGACTGCAATAACCATAAAAATACTAGAATTATGCGTTTATCACGAAAATATATGATTAGGTGTATTTTCCTTCTCAATACAGACTTAGTGCAATTCCCAAGGCATCCTTCCCACCAATTCAAATCCACCGTTGATCAATGCTTTTCAGATCAAATGGTCTATCAAGTTTTGATATAACACAACATATATCGATATCGGGTAAGGCCCACAATCGGCATGCTGTATATATATATATATATATATATATATATATATATATATATATATATATATATATATATATATATATATATATATATATATATATATATATATATATATATATATATATATATATATATATATATCTATATGTATATATATGTATATATATATATGTGTGTATATATATATATATATGTATATATTATGTGTATATATATATGTGTATATATATACATATATATCTATATACATATATAGATATATGTATATATACATATATATATATATATATATATATATATATATATATGTATATATATATACATATATATATATACATATATATATATATATATATATATATATATATATATATATATATAATGTGTTGCACAAAGATGGCGGACTTGCTGAGCTTTAAAATATAACAAATATATGTTTTCAAGTCTGATCCTTCTATTATAATCCATTATAATAAAACTTTATATAAAACTGTGTCAATGCAATATATACGAATATCACATAAACCTTTATGACCCATAATATAATCGGACATGAGGGATTATCAAATACAATACATCAAATATCGGGTCCAGAATCAATAAATCACAATCGACTTTTATCAACATATATATGCATAAAGGGTGGACTCGTCAGACTTTAAAATATGATATATATGCGTTCGGGTCCGACCCTTATCGCATATCGCGATCGGTGGGTTCACATGCATATAACATAAACGTTTCACATTATCTTGGACCCGTCACTCTTATAAAATACGCCATATAAGTTTTTGGGTCCAAAACCCAATCACTGATCGCAATCGGCATTTATCTGTGATGCCACCATCCCTGACGCGGACTTGCCGAACTTTAAAATGTAGCATATAATATTTTGGGTCTGGTCCTTTTAACACTTGTTTTCTTCGAAAATGCGCTTTATTTCTTCACTTCTTTTGCATTTTGATTTCCGATAGATCTATTTTTTGTGACATACATATATACATGTACGCCCAGGCCCCATATAACCCTTGACCTCCAATATATCATTATTGCTTCCTCATTTCACTTTCTCTCCTTTTTTAAAAGTATTTTTCAAAAGATTTTTGAATGAAGAATGTTATAAACAATAAACAATTACATGTTACAACATCTGGCTCCACCTTGGGATAGTGCTTTTGCCACAGAAGCACTAAGAACCACATATTAGTGCCTTCACCTCGGGCATGGAGTCATATATTTCTCTGCATAAACTGAAATACTATGGTATTTGTACAATGGCTTCACTCCAGTATTCACAGTGAAATGATGTTTACTTTTAGAACTGGAAGTAGTGCTTTAAATATTTCCCATTAATAGGAAATTGGAGAGTCTCGTCATCAAGATTTTCAAGGATGAAGGTCTTATTGAATTTCACTTCAGAAATTCTAAAAAAACCATACCAAAGAGGATCAAACTTCTCATGCTTACCCTTATCTTCTCTTCTGGTATCCCACCTCAATACCAAGTTTGCAACTTTAAAATTGATTTCCTTGGCTTTTCTATCAAAAATATTTTTCATTTTGGATTGATATGTAATCAAATTTTCCCTTACCTTGTTCCTGTTTTTGCTAAGCTCCACCGCTTTGTTCATTCTTCTCACTAAAGCATTTGGCTCTTCCTTTGCCTCCTGAATCATCTCAATCACTGGCTTCACGAGTTGACTTGGAAATAGAGCTTGAGTGCCTTATACTAATTCAAAAGGCGATTTCCCTGTGGATATCCTTGTAGTTACTCTAGCAACCCACAAAGCAAACTTTAACTTAACATCCCAATCTCTTTGATTTTCTGCAATAGTCTTCTTTAGGATCCTCATCAAAGTCTTGTTAGTGGATTCCGCTAGTCCATTTCCCTAAGGGTGGTAAGCTGTAGAATGAGACAAAATAACATTATACTTTTGACAAAAAGTGATGAACTTACTTGAGTTGAATACTTGAGCATTGTTTGTTATAATTTTAACAGGGCATCCAAATCTACTGAAAATATTTTCTTCTAGGAGCTTCATTACTGTCTAGTGATTTGCTCTCTTAGTAGGAACTTATTCTACCCATTTATTGAAGTAATTTGTTGTTGTGAGAACCCATATCTGTTATCTGCTTGAAGTTGCATTGATTTCTCCAACAAAGTCCAATCCCCATTGTCTAAAAGCTCCTCTATGAAGATTGGAATTAGAAGTAAAGGAGCTAATCTCTTTTTCTCAAAAAAAAATTGACATTTTTGACAACTTCTAACAAACTTATAGGTATCCCAAAATAAGGTAGGCCAATAAAATCCAGCCTGAAGGATCTTGTGTGCAGTTACTTTCCAACTGTAAGGCCCCCCACAAAACCCCTCATGATAATCTTTGATTGTTTCTGTAAATTCATCTTCTATTAAGCATAGTAATAGAATTCCAGCAGGATTCTTCCAGTACAATCTACCTTCTACAATCGCATATGGTTGTGCCTTGATCTTTAGCACCCTATAATTTGTTCTGTCTAAGGATTGAGGACAAGAAAGAAAGCACAAATAATGAATTATATGTTTATACCATTTTGAAAATAATAATTTATACTTGATTTTCATTCTTGGATCTTGCTCTCCTTCATTTTCTTCAGCTGCTTTCTCATTTACAAGTTCCAACAAATTAATTCCCAATGCCTGAAAGTTTGATTTTTTTAACATTTTCGCCAGCCCTTTTCCTTTTACCAACTTTGTGGGTTTTATATCCAAATCATATTCTTGGATCTTGGCAATCCACTTTCCTCTCTTACCTTCTACATCTCCCTGTAATAATATATCTTTCATTACAACATTAGGCACATAAGAAACGATTTGGGACTGCAACACATAAGTTCCAAAAGCTTTCAGGGCTTTTACCAAGGCATACACCTTCTTCTCAAGAATATTATATTTCAGCTCAGAATCTCTAAGGATCTTACTGAAGAATGCAACTGGTTGCTCTCTCCCTTCATCATTCTTCTGAAGTAAGACAACTGTTATCGAACTTGATGAGGCAAATAAAAAAACTTGGAAAGGCTTCTGATAATTAGGACTAATTATGACTGGAGCTACCTTCAATGCCTCTTTAATTCTGGAAAATGATTCTTTAGCTTCCTTGGTCCAGTGCACTTCATTTTCCTTCTTCAGCATATTAGTGATTTCTTTCAGGATTTCTGCATAATTGGATACAAATCTTCTCAGGAAATTAATCTTTCCCGGGAACTTTTGAATATCTTTTTTACTTTTGGGCAATGGTATTTTCTACACAGCTTGTAATCTGGATGGATCTATCTTCACCTCTTCTCTGGAAACAATGTGTCCCAACAATTTTCCTTCCTCCAAAGAAAAAAATGATTTCTTAGGATTTAAAGAAAGTCCAAATCTTCTACATTTATCAAAATTCCTTTTCAAATGATCTAAATGTTCTTCATCAGACTTAGAAAAAACAATAATATCATCTAAATATATTACTACAAACTTATCTCCAACAAAAGCGATGTCCATAGCCCTTTGAAATGTAGCTCTGGAATTCATCAATCCGAAAAGCATTTTGGCATACATAAATGTTCCCCAGGGAGTTGTGAACATTGTTTTCTTTTGATCCTCCTTGTTGACAGCCACCTGGTTATAGCCAGAAAATCCATCTAGCATTGACATTCTAAAAGATCTTGTTACCTTTTGCAACACATGGTCCATTTTAGGCAAAGAATAATTATCTTTCAAAGAATATTTATTTAGATTTCTGATGTCAACACACAACCTTATTTCTCCATTTTTCTTTCTTACAGGTACCAGATTAGCCACCCAATCCGAATATTTGAGTGGGAATATGATTTTAGCATCAAGCAACTTCTTGACCTCCTTCTCAATTGATGGTAGAAGTAGAGGATTTATCTCCCTAAGCTTCTATTTGTGGGGTTTAACCGCCTCCTTCACAGGAATTTTATGTTGAATAATATTTACATCATATGTTTTGAGATCTTCATAAGACCATGCAAAGACATCAACATAATTCTTGAAAAGTTTAATATATATTTCTTGAATGTTAGATGGAATTCCAACATATAATTTGACTAACCTGGGATTCTCCTGATTGCCAATGTTGTGATCTTGAATATGTTCATCCTGTGAGATTTTCTTTGAGTCCACAACCACATCATTTGAATTAAAAATCCTTTCAAGAGGAACAAGTCCCTTTGGCAGAAAATTGTCTTTTAATTGAAAGATCTTCTAATTTGTTATTTAATCTCTAAAACCACTAGCTCCTGCAATTTCTGCTGCCCCTTCTTCGTCTTGATCAATTTTTGTACCCTGAAATTATTCAACCATATTTAAAAACTCCTTAATCTGCTAGCCATCTTCAAAAACTTGCCAGTTCTTAACATTATCAAGAACAGAAGGTCTGTGTCTCATTTCTACCTCATATCTTAATCTTGGATTAATAGGAGGCTTGAAAGTGCTAGCAACCACAACCAATGAATCTGCCAATCTATTTTCATCCCTTGGAATGAATTGAATGTTAAAAGCTTCAAAGAAATTTTCAATCAAATCCCATACCTCATTTCTATATGCTCAGAGTCTAGGATTCTTTTTTTGGTAGTGATATTTTATTTGCTTAATAATTAGCTACGAATCTCCAAAAGCAGAAATTGATTTAACTCCCATCTATTTAGTTGTTTGTAGTGCAATAATCAAAGACTCATATTCTGCCATGTTGTTAGTTGCCTCAAACTCTAATTTGAAAGAAAAAGGAAACAAATTACCTCTAGGTGCAATTAGAAGAAAACCAACACCTGTTCCTTCCTTGGAGTAAGCTCCATCAAAGAAACATTTCCACACCTCTTTTGTTTGCAGCTTTGTAATTACATTGGCTGAAGCAAGCTACTTCTGATTATCTTCAACCAGCTCTGCATTATCATGCAGTGTGAAAGAATCAAAATCATCCTTCTCCTGACTATACACAAGTGAGTTGCTTGCTTCGCTTTTTGTAATTGTTTTTACAAACCTAGTCTCTCTGTACAATCTCCTCTCCTCCCCACCAAAAACTAGTATAGCAGCATATGTAAAATCCAACTTCAAAACACCTTCCAATTTAGCCCCCCAGGACCTAGACAAAAGCATTCCCAATCTAGAAGGAATATTTGCTACTACAACATTCATGACCAAACTTCTAGATGGAATTTGGGCTAGTGACACTGCCAAATCTTTAATAACCCCCAGACACTTGACCTTGTTTGAATCAAAAGAATACAAATCTCTGTAAGTTTTGGTCACTTGTAGATTTAATTGCTTCATCACTGGTAGAGGCATAAGATTGTGTGAAGCTCCTGAATCAAACATGCAGCTATGTAGAAGGAAATCATGAACCAATAGGGAAATATAGAAAGGAGGTATTGAAAAATCTACTTCCTCTACATGCGGGCCAAAAACCACTACTGGTTTATCTTCATGTAGATTTATAGTATCACTCTCACTTTATTTTAAATTAATAAGCTCAGCAATTTCCTTTTGATAAGTAGGTGTTCTTGCCAATTCTGTAAGGGGAATTTGTATTCTTACCTTTTCCAGCTCCTTCGTAAGACTAAACAAGTGACCCTATTTAGCAATCCTTTCATTCTCATCTTCACCTTTATTTATGACTGGAATTTTTTAAGGAATTGAAACAAGCTTCTCCAAATGAATTTTTTCTGCTTGATTTTGATAAGACTCACCTCGAAGTATCTGTGCTTTTCTATTCGTATTTTGATGTTGTTTTCCTTTATCTACTTGTTTTACAGACTGAGATTCTTGTGGAGTCACCTTCAATGAGGAAGTTGAAACTTGTTTCTCACCTTCATTTTCTTGATTTCTCAATCCTAGATCTCAGTCATATTTTTTATGTAGTTCAGCCTGCATAAAATCAGAAAATTGTTTCCAATATTCATCGATTTCATTTTCATTATGAATAGAATCTACTTCATCATACACATATTCTTATCCTTCAATGCCAATTTCATCTTCATCCACTGCATATAATGTAGAAATTTGATCTTCAGACTGTTCTTCACCAGGATCTACTTCTATGTACAATGGTGCTTGAATTTGATTTTGATCTTTTCTTTCCTTTTGCAAGATTTACAAAGGTTGTCTTCTGAATTGGGGATTAAAATTCTTATTATATTGCATTTGTCTCTGAGAGTTATTATTCTCTAACTCTAACCTATTTAACTTATCTGACATGGTTTTAATTATATTACACATATCCTCCAAAGATTGACTTTGGGGGGATTCCATCTTTTGTTTTCCTTTGTCTTGGGAAGCTGTGTTTCTGGTGCTTTTCCAATAGCCACCAGATTCACTTCTATCTCTAAAGAATCTCTTTGGATCTGATCAAGGGTTGGAGCTCTCCTTTCCCTTAATGTAAATCCAAAATTTGATTCAAAAGCCCCTACAAAAGTGTTTTTTGCACTAGCGGGAAGAGGTTTTATCTTTGCCGGTAGACTATTGTACAATTTGTTGAATCTTCTAACAAATTCAGCCATAGTTTCATCAGAATTCTTCTTTATGGCATTAAATTTTGTTAATGAATATCCATGGTCTATTTTTTCTCCCCATCTTAGAATAAACACACGCTCCATCTCTTCCCAAGAAGGAATAGATTTATTGGGAAGTCCTTTGAACCATTTCCTTGCTTCTCCAACCAGGGATTGAACAAAAATCCTTACAATGACATCTAAATGTTCAACATTTAGGCTTTTTGAAAAATTAAAAAATACTAATACATGATTCTCTATTGTTTGTGTATCTTCTCCTGAAAAACGAGGAAGAATTTTGAGGTAATCCTCTGGCATTTGATTGTAAGGCTGTGGTAGTTGAAGAGTTGCATACCTATTGACTAGGAATGCAGGGGTTGCCATGTTTACTGAACTTTGATTACCTACAGATGTGGAACTTGATTGAAATGCAAATGGACTATGCAAAGGAGGTAATGTGGTTATTGGTTGAGGTTGAATAATTACAACAGGTAAATGAAAAGTAACAGACTCAAAAGATTGGTCTTGACAGCTAGGTTCCTGAAATGCAGATGATGAAAAAGATGACTCTATATCAGATGAATGTTTAGATAAGTTGCTGCTTGATGCAGACAATATAGGAATTGGTCTATTTGAGGTCCTAGACTTCCTAGCCCTCCTTGAAAACAGCCTTTCAGGATCTGAAAAAGCTTGAGCCTTCTTTTGTGAAGTGTCTAATCTTGTATGGGGCCTTCTTGAAGCCAGAGTTATTGTTTTGATTCAAAATAGCCAAATATTTCCTCCTCACTGAACAACCAGAGGAAAATATTGAAACCCAGGGAAAAACCTTCTTCTCTTCTCTCCCCGGCAACGGCACCAATTAATGTTGTTCCATAAGAAACCAATTCCCTGGCTGTAGGGAATTTGTGCTTAAGACATTAATAATAATTGCTTACTGTCACTTATCGTTTATTATATTCCCAAATTAAAGACTTGGAAAACTTGGCCTTAGACTCTTAATACATGTATGACTAGAACATCTCAGAATGCCATTTGTTGCTAAATATAAATGATGAATGAAGAAAGTTTGAAAGGGAAGTTAAAGACAATATGTTGATATTTCACAGGATGGCTCAAACTTCCATGGCCTAAATGGCCATAGTCCCTCTAAGAAGCTGGCTACGAAGGGGAACCTCCGCATAGCTAGTTAGTAGGCTGAGGTCTCGTTTGTTATCAGAATTAACCAGACAAATCGCTCCACCAACTAAGAACGTCCATGCACCACCACCCATAGAATCAAGAAAGAGCTCTCAATATGTCAATCCTTACTATGTCTGTACCTGGTAAGTTTCCCTGTGTTGAGTCAAATTAAGCCGCAGGCTCCACTCCTGGTGGTGCCCTTCCCTCAATTCCTTTAAGTTTCAGCCTTGCGACCATACTCCCCCCCGGAACCCAAACACTCTGATTTCTCAGAAGGTGCTGGCGGAGTCCTTAGAGCAACATCTGCCGATCCCTGGTCGACATTTTTTATGGTTGAGACTGGGACGGCATTTGATCGTCTTCGAGCCCCCAACTTTCGTTCTTGATTAATGAAAACATCCTTGGCAAATGCTGCACAAATATGGCTGACACGCCGAGCTTTAAAATATAACAAATATATGCTTTCAAGTTCGACCCTTCTATTATAATCCATTATAATAAAACTTTATAGAAAACTGCGTCAACACAATATATATGAATATCACATAAACCTTTATGGCCCATAATATAATTGGACGCGAGGGATTATCAAATACAATACATCAAATATTGGGTTCAGAATTAATAAATCGCAATCGATGTTTATCAACATATATATGCATAAAGGGCAGACCTGCCGGACTTTAAAATATGATATATATGCATTCGGGTCTGACCCTTATCACATATCGCGATTGGCAGGGTCACATACATATAACATAAGCGTTTCACATTATCTCGGACCCGCCGCTCTTATAAAATACACCATATAAGTTTTCGGGTTCGGAACCCAATCGATGATCGCAATCGGCATTTATCTATGATGCCACCATCCCTAACACGGACCCGCTGAACTTTAAAATGTAGCATATAATATTTCGGGTCTGGTCCTTTTAACACTTGTTTTCTTCGAAAATGCACTTTATTTCTTCACTTCTTTTCCATTTTGATTTCTGATAAATTTATGTTTTGAAACATACATATATACATGTATGCCCATATAACCCTTGGCCTCCAATATATCATTATTGCTTCCTCCTTTCACTTTATCTCCTTGTTTTAAAGAATTTTTCAAAAGATTTTTGAATGAAGAATGTTATAAACAATAAACAATTACATGTTACAACAAATCCAGAGAAGATAAAGGCAATCCTAGAGTGGCCTTCACAAAAATTGTTTTTGAGGTAAGAAGTTTTCATGGTCTTGCTAGTTTTTATAGAAAATCATAAGGAGTTTTAGTAAGATCAATGTTGAGGGACTAAGTCCCCTAGGGTTTTGGGTCAACACCCTAGCAGAGTGGGGGTTATCTACAGTAAAAAAAAAGCATTCCACATAGCCATGATGATGCACCTGAAAAACGCTGGGCGCACTCCTATAATATCACAAGCAATCTGCGTTCAGGAAATACAACAAAAAAAAAACTTCTTGTTGACTTTTTAAAAGGCTGGAATGCTGACATAGAAATCCTATTTCATATTAAAACACAGGATCTGAATCCCTTTGCTGCATTTGTACAGGGCGCAGCCCATCCAAATATTTAATTAACATATAACAGGTACAAACATGGTTTTGAAACAAACACTTGCAGTATACACATCTTCCACTCGCGGCAACTAACAAATAACAACCATGTTACAATTGAACCAGTCCGATGCAACCTATTTGCATCTGGCCACAACACCAACGCATGCACCAGTTAGGGTCGCCGATTCACTGCGGTGGCATGTCACGTTTTTTTTCTAGAAATTAGAACGTCGATCCATAGATTTGGAACTGCCACCATTTAAAACTGAGTTCAATCCAACTTCCGGATTTATTTCGATATGATGGAGCATGTCATTACTTCCGCTCCGATGTCGATTTTGCTGAACAACTAACACGATTGTTGCCGGTTGACACAACGCCAATCCAGACCTCCTCATCAACTTAATTCAAAACTGGATTCCTGTATTAATGTCTTCAACTTATCGAACTCAACAGCGTTAAAAGTGAACAAAAACGTTGAATCCTGGATCACTTCCAGATCACGATTTCGTACCAAGAATCACACAGACATGTCCTCATCCTCGAGCTATTCACCAGATCAAAGAAATGATCTTCATCTACTAATTCAAGATTATACTTATTTCATGCCAGGGTAAAATACATTGCACCATTTTATTATAACTACTCAAATTGCATCAACTCTGTGATAGGTTTGCACTAACCCGAAAGAAAAAAAATCAAAATAGAAATCTTTTTCATTCGATCTGGACATGATATGCGACCACTAAGAATACGACTCAAAATCAACATCGCTCAATTGATCATGGATCTGACCACGAGCTCAATTCCAGAACCCTCAAGCACTAAATCACGTGTTTCCTCCATGATAATTGCAAGCACTAATCCATCTCACTTGATCAGATCACACACTAATAGAACATTAACTTACTACGTGGATTCACAACTATGTACATTGATTGATGCTACAAACTTTACACAAAAAAACTCTCTCTACGAAGAAAATCTCTTCGTTTTTTATTACGATTTCTTATCCTCTCTCTAACTACTCGATACATAATCTTCTAATTATAAAAATTCTAAAAATAAACTCCTATCTGTTTGTGCTCGCATACACTTGTTATAACAATCTTAACAATAAGATAGACACGCCTATTACAATAATAACTAATTATTTATGAAGTCGACCTCTTTAGCAACCTGGATTTTAACACACAGTAACAAATTTCACCTTGTCAGGCCACAACATGTGGACAGTCTTCCACATTGCTGGCCAGGTCCGATGCTCCTGCATCACATGATACTTAAATAAGCAAACTACATGAAGAGAAGTGCACCTGGGGGTCCTTTGTTCAGGTAGATCCAGCTAGGGTCCAAACCCTCTTGGAGTTCCTCTCGATCCTTGAACTTGCAAAACAACCAATTCAAAGAAGCATAGCAATATATGGACAAAGTATCATATAGAAATCAACTTCATAACTTATTGAAATATGGTTAGTTATACATTGAAACAATTATTCATATGTAAACCATAACAATAACATCATATGCATAAAGAAGATTGATTTTGAGAACAAGACAAATGTTTCTTTATTGCAGAAAACTAAAACAAAGCAAGGAATGATATCACCTAAATCTTCCTCTTGTTGGCTCCAAGCAGAACCTCCTTCGGGTCTGTCCAATCCCAAGTCTTCAAAAGGCTCCTTCCTTGACTCACACAAAGATATCTCAACTAGTGAAATGACATCAAAACTCAAGGAAACAAGGGTTTCCTGTGATGGGGAAGTGCTGGAAGCACAAAGGTCTTCAGACTTGATCAGGGATAATATCAATAGAGTAATTCTCTCTCCTCTCTCCTCCCTTAGGCCTTCCCATTGAAGCCTTTTTATACTTCTCCCAAAGTAGTTTTTTAGTTGGGAATTCGTTGGGAACAGTTGGGCCATGGGCACTAATAGGTAATCAATAGGTAAAACCCGTGATCTCCACCCGAAATTAAGGAGATTTAATTTTTTTAAGTGTTTTAAGACATATACGCGAGTTGGGTATACATTGACCCACGTACACACGTGTTTAGCTCAGGGCAATGTCGCGTACAGGGAGTAAAACATTGTTTTTTTAAGTATTTGGACCAAGTGTGGAAGGAGGGGTTTCCCTAGGCCATAAATGCAGCATCACAAAGATCAAGAGTGAGATTTGGAGCTATAAAAATCAATGCTTCTATTATTGACACTATAAAGAAGGATAAACATCTATTTAAATGGATTGTTGAAGCAGAAAAGAACTTCTAGCTGTTGAAAAGAATATCATTGAAAAACCTATTTTTATTTTGCCTGATTTTAATAAACCTTTTCAAGTGAAATGTGATGCTAGTGGAGAAGCCATTGGTGGTGTTTTAAGTCAGGAGGACAGACCTGTAGCTTATTTCAGTGAAAAATTGAATGAATCAAAGAAGAAATATTCTTCTTATGATAAGGAATTTTATGCAGTTGTACAATCATTGAAAAAGTAGAGACATTACTTGATGTCAAAGGAGTTTATACCTTATTCAGAGAACGATGCATTGTAGTACATTATGCAACAGCCAAAGCTTAGTAAAAAACATGCAAAATGGGTAGAATATCTTCAAAGTTTCAATTTTGTATTAAAACATATAAATGGCCAACCAACCAAGGTAGCGAATGCCTGAAGCAGAAAAAGTTATCTTAGTTCAAGAAAGTCAAATTCAAGTGTTGGGTTTTGATTTTCTTAAAGAATTGTATGAGAAATATTTAGATTTTTTTGAGGCATTTGAAGCTTGTAAAAATCCTGTTTTGTTAGAGAGAAGTAAGTGGTTGGATTTTTCCTTGCAAGAAGTATTGTTGTTTAAAAGAAATCAGTTGTGCATACCAAATTTTTCTATGATGGAAAATTTAATCAAGGAGAAACATAGTGGTGGACTTGGAGGACATTTTGGTGTAGACAAGACTTATGAGTAGGTGAGTCGGTTTTATTTCTGGCCAAGGATGAGATCTGAAGTGGATAAGTATGTGAGAAATTATAAAGTCTATTAGTATGCAAAGGGAAGGATCCAAAACATAAGTTTGTATGTTCCATTACCTATTCTAGATTAACCTTGGGGTATGGTAAGTATGGGTTTTGTTTTGGGTTTCCAAAAAACTCAAAGAGGAAGTGATCCAATTTATGTTGTAGTTGACAGATTTTCTAAAAAGGCACATTTTATTCCATGTTATAAAACTAGTGATGCTAGTCACATTGATAATCTGTTTTTTAAGGATATTGTAAGGTTGCATGGGTTACCTAAGAGTATTGATTCAAACAGAGATACTAGATTTGTTCGTCATTTCTAGAGGACATTGTGGAAGAAACTTGGTACTAAACTTAGTTTCAGTTTAGCTTATCATTCTTAGACTAATGGACAGACCGAAGTTGTAAACAGAAGCTTGGGTAATCTTCTGAGAAGTCTTGTAGGTGAACATCCAAAATAGTGGGATCAAATTTTGGTACAAGCTGAATATGCTTATAATGATTCTCCTAACAGGAGTACAGGGCAGAGTACATTCCATATAGTTTATGGAATGCACCCAAGAGGAGTGTCTGAATTAAGAGACTTGGGCAAAGCCAGGGAAAATTTTAAGAACCCCCCCTAAATTTACATGTATAATAAATGGGCGAATCTCCATGGTATATAGGAAAAATGGAAGGCGATTTTATCAATAATATGATATGTATATATAATTTTTTGGCGAATCTCTCACCAGGCATGGCGAATATTTTACTCAATTATAAAATCTTGGGTTTATTGAATACACAAATGAAATCATTGCATTTCTTTAAAATATATTTTGAAGTCAAAATTACCGAAATTACATATCGATAACCTAGTGGGTGTAGGATAAAATTCACCCGTGCCATTCACAGAAAGCATGAGAAGAAACCTAATACTATATATAAAACCAAGAAAAATTCAAATTCATCACTTCTAGGGACCTCGTAACCACCCTGCCAATACACAAGTATGTTCTTGTTTGCAATTAGGAAAATTACCCAAATTACAATCTGTTTACTCCAGATATTTTGGAAAGTTATAGAAGGATGACTAGTGCAATCAATCCATTCCTTTTAGCTCTGGATTTGTTTCAGTTTAAAACAGAAGCATACAAATATACTTGTCCAATGTCTATGCTTTAACCATTCACCTTAAGATGTTTTTACAATATAATTTCCTAAGTCTATTTAATATCTTCATTATCATAAAAACCAACATATATCCATATTAACTCCACATCTACCACTCATAGGGGGATGAAATCTATTTATCCCTCTGACCACTTGGTAGACCCAGAATTAAGATGGATCTAAGATGATAGAATTTCCCCTTTAAATAGTCTATGCTCACATGAATACCATGGTATTACCATGGGTCAATACCATGGGTTGTCATAAACCTGGAGCTTAAAAATTACTATTAGTAATTTATAAAAATTAATAAAATTAATAGTTGATTTTTATTTTATTTTTTATTTTAACCAAGCTAAAATGTTTAACATACATTAAATTACAACGTCCATTTTTACTCTTGATTGGATCAAATATTTTTTCACTCTATCCTAGTTTTCATATCATGATATTTGATACCTCTCGGGAGTTAGTAGATCCAGAGTAAAGATGGATCTATGCTGGTTTAATCCCCCATTTAAATAGGCTACATTCCAGGTGAATACCATGGGTCAATACCATGTGCCATTTTGGTGAATACCATGGGTCAATACCATGTGCCATTTTTATGTTTATTAATACTAATATTAGGGTTAATAATGTTTTTTTGCATGGTATTAATAACAATCTAGTCCATGGTATTTGTCCCTTAGTATTTTGCCCATAGGTTTCACCTAAATATAACACATTTTTTTAGTGTTCGTAAATATAAGGTGACTTATGGAGTAAATATAAAAAAATGTTTTATTTGTTTACCATACCTCTCGTTTATTTATATTTTTATTAATTTACCATACCTCTTTTACAAATATGGTATTTGGCCCATAAGATTCACTTAAATAAAACCTCTTTCTTGAGCCTTCATAAATAGAACGAGGGTTATGGACTAAATATAAAAAGAGGTTTTATTTATTTACCATGCGTCTAATTTATTTATATTTTTATTTATTTACCATACCTTTTGAGTAAGTATAAAAAGACGTTTTATTTATTTACCATACCTCCACTTTACCTATATTTTTATTTGTTTACACCCTTGCATGTATATAAGGTGACTTATGGAGTAAATATAAAAAATGTTTTATTTATTTACCATACCTCTCATTTATTTATATTTTTATTAATTTACCATACCTCTTTTATAAATATGGTATTTGGGCCTTTGGCCCATAGGATTCACTTAAATAAAACCTATTCTTGAAAATGGGCGAATGGATTCACTTAAATAAAACTTATTCTTGAAAATGGGCGAATGGAAGGTTTTAACTCCTAATTTCAAGGGCTAAATTTACCTTTTTTACCCTCTCCCTTAAAATAGGGTGGGCTATTTGAGGTGATTTGTAAAAATGTACTATGATACAAAATATTCGCCCACTAAAAATTTAAAACCCCTTAATTTCGCAAAAGGGCGAACATTTGCCCCTAAAATTATCCTTGGGCAAAGCTGAAATGAGAATTTCTAAAGGAGAAGATTTTTCTTCAGAGATTCAAGCAATACATGAATAAGTAAAGCAACAGTTACAGGATAGAAACATAAAGTACAAGAGAAGAGCAGATTTGAAGAAGGGAGAAGTTAATTTTGAGGTTGGAGATTTGTTTTTGGCACACCCGAGGAAGGAAAGATTTCCAAAAAGGGAGCATAACAAGATAAAATTTAAAAAAATTGAGGAAATTTTCTTCAAATGCTTGTGAAATTGAATTACCCCCTGATATTGGAATATCTCCAATTTTCAATGTTTTTGATTTTTACAAGTATGAAAGTGGAAATGTGGATGATACATTAGAAGACAAGGAAGAACAAGAGGTTGGTTGGATAAAATAGTTACCTACAGCAAAGGCATTACATCCAAAAAAGATATTGGATAAGAAATTGTTTAAAAGGACAAGAGGACAGGAGTATTTGCAGTATTTGGTCAAGTGGAAGGATCAACCAATTGTTGATGCTACCTTGATGACATATGCCATGCTACAGAAGTCGGGTAGTTCTATAGAAGAGCTCATGGATAGGAGCCCATGAAGAATTTTGTCCTCAAGAGTTTGATGCAGGAGCATGAGGCTTGAAGACAAAAAAAATCGAATTTTATTCCAAAAATACAAAAAAAGTTTACAAGCAAAGGAGTGGGATCCTTTAGTTGTCACTTTACAAAGATATCTAGATAGGATTTGAGCTATAATTCAGGGACTTGGATTATCTTGTAATTAATTCAAGTATTTAGGCTTAGTTTAGATTTTCGAGGAGAATATCATGCAGATTAGACATGATTAGGCAGTTTTGAAATAATGGTATTTATGTAAGTTTTGAAATAATGTAAAGGGATTTGGCTGTGGAGGATTAGACTGTAAAATTTGAAGTCTCTCTATATTTCTGTGTATTTTGCGCATGAATGGTCAATCACAGAGGTTTGAAGTTCCTTCGAAATATTTCTGAATGTTGTTGATTTCTATTTTGGGTCGTTTAAAACTAGATTTTATATAATCTTGTGTTATAACGTTTAAATCTTCGTTCACTGTGTATTGAGTTAATTCGAATGTATTTCGAAACCATAGAGTTTAATTAGCGATAATATGAATATACCTTAGAGACAGATTAAACTTGGCGGAGGCGCTAAAACCTTGCGGAATGAGGAAAACCTGATAAATTTGCAAGAAACCCAAGAAAAAGGTCTGAACCATCTAATTGACAGATCCAATAGATCTAATGGTTATCATGTGCTAACAAGCGTAGAAGTTAAATAGAATAGAAAGGCAGTCTTCATAGGCAAAAGTTGTTTCTCACGTGGTTTCAAGGTGGTAAGTTGTATTTGGAATTTTCACACGATTACACTTAGCAACCGACATGTAGCACGGGAAAACTGCTTTTCTCATGTGCTCTCACCTCGTTAAACATCGCACAAGAATCCATACGAGATTACCCACCAACCATTGGATCAAGTGGGATCGATCAACGATGGATATCATCCGACTAGTTTGCGAGCGAGGAAAGCGATAATCGTCAGATTGAGTGTTGAGATCGATGATGGAGAATTAACTCAATAAAGGTTTTTTAATTCTTTTTGATTCCGTGGGAAAAGTGAAGGTTTTCCTTATTTTAGGTAAATTCAACAGTTTTGTTGTTTTAGCAGAATATCTAAAATTAGAGGTTGATGACTAATATTCCAAAGGAAGCCTAAGGAGAAGTCTTGCATGAACTTGAAGAGACTGTTTTTGGTTTTGAATGATTATCCTTAACACTTGCAACCAGCCCACCAAAGAGCAACAATATCGATTGTAGTACTTGTTTATGCTTATTGAATCAAGTGACTCATGGTAACATTGATAATAAGTGACCCTTATGTGATGCCTTGACATGATTTAAAATGACATTTTTTGTCCCTTAATTGACAGTCACAATAACTTGAAGAAAAATTTAGTCACTTTCTTCATATGAGACTGTGACCTATAAAATTGTAATAAGACATTGACATCCCATTGTCAATATATGACATTGATTCACCATAAGAGAGTAGTAGCAATATCATTATATGAGTGAAAAATTTCAAGGATAAAATGCACTAAGCCAATCATTGACTTCATATTCAACACATTGGTAGGATCAAATGCACTAAACTAGTGATTGATTTCTAGGTTTTTGTGATGATAACTTGAATTTCATTCATTGATATAAAAATATCATGTGCATATTCTTTACAAACCTCTCATTGCAATTATGAACCAAAGCATAGTGACAAATGATCATCATGCCTGTTGGCTTAGTGTGTCCTAATCCAGTTTCAGAGTTAATTGTGCCAAACAAAACCCTACACGATTAGCCCTTTCGGCATCAACCCACATAGCACAAGCCGAAGTCTCACCTGAAGCAGTATGGGGGGATGCTCGAACCACGTTTCCTCATCCAGAGATAAGTTTGATGTCTTTCATTGACCTAGATCTTTCTTCACATAGATCTATAAGCCCCTAGGGCACGGTAATGCAACTTCCTTTAAGCGGTCTCTAGACTTTCGTGAACGTCTATGATAGGTCTTTGTGGACCCTTAACAGTTGAATCATCCACTTATGTGCATTAGAAAAAAACCCTATATCAGAGCTCGCGCATATCACTCAAGTATTTAATAAACATAATAGAATGTATTATAGTCTTCGCGAAATAATTTAACATGCATTGCATATAGTTATCAAGGCGTATCCCATAGAATCACGCATCAATAGATCAATATTTCATAAAGACATTATTAAATCACAGCATATATCGCAACCATAATTAAACATAAGTAAATAATTCAACAATCTACTTTATTGTTCTTCAACATGGGGTTATAGACTCAAAACTGCCTTGCGCACTCAGCTACAGGGGTCTATGAACTCAGTTGCGGACACTACTATAGGCCTCTATGCACTCAGCTACAGAGCCTCTCCCCTCCTCTATGACTCACTTCTCTGTGCTATTTTCTATCGACCCATTACATCCATCATCCTCAGATTATGCCTTAGATTTTCTAAGACACCTATTTATACAATCCCATGGTCCGTGAACCATGGGCAGATCTCAAAACTAACTCAAATTTTCATAGACAAGGGGCTAAAACCCCTTTTACTCCTAATTACTTACACACTTTGCATCCACAAATCGGGGAGACTTTGCATTTTTTCACAAAAATTACATAAAAGCTTAGGTTTCTAACCCCAAAAATGACCCAGGGGACCCCATCCCAAGAGGGCCCCAACACAAAGGTTGTGACTCACCCTTGGGTCACTTGGATGGCACTGCAGTCTTGTTGCAAATGTCCCCCACCTCCACCTGCACGACTGCAACCTCGGCAACGCTTTGCATAGTTGCCTGCTTGACCTCTTCTACTAGTTACTCTGTAGTTGGTCCTTCTGTGGCCAGCTTCATCATTTGTTGTGTTTGTTGCAAGCCCATTAGCTTCTCTTGAATGTTGGTTGTGACTTAGTAAGCATCTTCTAACCAAGGTCCCAACCTGGCCTTAAGCACAGCCTCCTTCTTCTAAGATGCTTCTACCTGCGCGAGGAGCTTCTTTCCCTCGTGCAACTTGGTGAGGCGTTGCGCTAGAGAAATTGAGTGCATCATTACCCTGACCTCATCGTACTACTTCTGCAGCTTGTGAACCTCTGTATTCATGATCTGTAGGTTTGGGTCTTCCTATAGAGTCATTACCAATTCGATTTCCTGCTCAAATAAGGTTGAGCAGTCAGCGACTGCGGCATCCAAAGTGGCCATCCCTTCTTTGATGGCGGCTCCACGCTACTCCTTGACCTCTGGTGGAATCATAGGCTACAATTTTAACTGTAGCTTAGTGATTTTCATGTTGAGTTTGAATTGAACTCGTCGAACATCGGCCTTTACCTCACACACTCTAGTGGCTAGCTTCTTGATCTTAGCTTCTCATTGTGCGTCCTATGGAATATGAAGCTATGGCATGGTTCTGCATGCCTCTACAACCACAGCCTCTAGCCTGGAACTCTGTGCCTGCATTGTTTCCTTTTCCTTCAAAGCTTATGTTTTCTTGGTGAACATTTGTTCATTGTTCACCCTATATTCACTGATCAAATTGAGAGTGCGCTACTCCCGAGCTCTCAATTCCTCCGTCACCCCTACCTGAAACACATGAAGAAGTTCATTGGGGAGTGCTGCAATGTTCATCATGATGTTCTTAAGGGTGCTTAAGATGATGTGGTCATCGATTGACTCTATGCATAGGGAAATTTCCGGTAAAGAAACAATGCAAAGGTCCAGGGTCCTTACCAATTCCGCAGCATGACTCGTCCTCGGTGCCGGGCTCACTTGGGCTGCGCTCACTTGACCTGTGGCAACTCGTATGTTGTTAGCCTTGATCTGTAGCTCACGTAGATCCTTCTAGATGCTCCCCAACGTCTGCATATACTGTTGCTCAAACTGTTGCATCACTTCAGTGGTAGTGTCCCATATTTTGCCATCGATCTGATCGAGATCGCCCTCCGTGAGTTTCATGGGATCACCCTGTGATTTTTCTGCTTTTTCCTTATTGCGGGGACCTTCCTGATGATCCTGTCTGTGCTTCTTCAATTGAAATGTGGTTCTCTGCCCCTCATCTCCTTCGCCGCCCTGTTCAGACTATTCTTCCTCCTCGGTCGTGGGCGAGGGGAATTTTCCGCTTCTCTCTAACTTGCAATCATTTTGCTCAGCCTGCTCCTTAGCAGCACGCTTCTTCTCCATCCTAGCATTTTTTTTGGCTTCCTCTTTCCATTGTGTGGTCAAATTTTGTGTAGCCTTCTCGGCTGCATCCTTTATTTTCTTTGTTGCTGATCTTTCCACACCCTTACTGGTTCTAGAATCCAAGTCTGATGGGGTAAGCCACTCTATTGGCCATCGCTTGAATACCTGCTATACGTCTATATCTGTGACCTCATATGGTAAATCATACTACTTCTACTATGGGTCCTTCCGTGCTTGAATGTAAACTCGGTAGAAGTCAGCCTTCAACGCGGCATAAGTGGACAACTACTCGTACAAGGTCGAGGACAACCTTGGGCATTGGTTGATGGTCATGTGGAGGCTTGATTCCATCAGAACCCATAATATTTTTTGTCTCTGTGACCTGTGTGGGGTCGTTTGTGGCCCATAGGGAGGAAAACTATGTGGCCTCCGATAATCCTTCTTTCAATGGAGGAAACTCGCTATCCTCCAACAGCTCCCATGCGACCAACACGATGGAGAGCAATAACCAAGAATAATGGAATGGCTTGGTCTCATCCTAGACCTCACGAAAATTCACGAGGAATTCACTACACAGGTACCTTGACCAGTTGAACTGCACACCCTTCGTGCATTGTGCAGCTAGAGAAACTATGGGCGCCAAAACTTTATCTGCGTGACACTTCCTCCTTACCTTCTCGACTAATATTTGTGTGGAAATTTTCACTGCGGGGTCATTTATAGAAGTAATTGAGTATCCACATGGCTTTTTCATGAGGGAAAATTCCTTCTTCATCTTGTCTGCCAAATCCTTTTCTCTTGTCTTTTCGCCAAACTCCTTTCCCAGATTCAAACCCTCATGTGGCAGGCGTGTGATCCTATGGATGAACATGTCAGTGATGGGTATAGGCCCTCCTATTCATAAGCACCCATCATGCACTAGAGTAAGTAATTAACGCACAAAGGTTGTGTTGATAGTGGTGCGGTGATAATGGGGCACCCACAACAAGTTCAACAATCCCGAATTCTCCACTCTGCGAATCCATTCCACCGTCTCTAGCTCGGTGACACCTAAGTCTGGGAAATAGATGCACTTCATATAGTTAGCTGTCACTAGGTGGGAGAATCAATCAAGATTTGTCAGGTCCCAATCTTCCATTTTCAATAGGGGGATCCAAGCAAGGCGCGAACCTTCAAAGGGAATTTGCTCTGACAACAGGGGTGTAGAAATGACAAATTTGTCTGAGTCTGGGTCCTTGGTGACCTTTACCTTCCCCTTGCATGGAGGGATATAGTCAGGAAACCTAGTAAGGGATCCATTCCCTCAGCATCTATGTCCTCAGTGCCCTGTCCTTCCTCAACCTCCAAATCGACAACCCTCTCAGGTTGCTTGCCTTTCTTCTGTTTTTGAGTTGCAAAGTGTTTTCTGGGTGATTTGTGTGCTGGAACCGACTTATTTTGTTTATCCTTCTTCGATTTCTTTGTATCTCTAATAGGGATAGGCTTCGGCCTTGGCGATCTCAATGTCGTAGGCACAGGATTCAGAGCTTCCATACTCACTACCTCTAGAGTAGCTCCTTCAGACACAACATCTCCCCTAGTGCTCACAGTCTCAGCAAAGCTTGGTCCTAACATGGTTTCAAGGATTAATTTCCTATTCAACTCCGGTAACTTGGAAAATGTAGGGCTTGTGACCAAATCCTCAAAATATGAGTGGTTCATAAGAAACAAATAGCACAGCTCAAAAACTCTAAGGGTTCAAAGTGTTCTCTATTGGACTAGCACACATAATTTATAGGCATTTTTGAATTCAAATCCGACCGTTCCCACAAAAATTCAATCATTAATGTTCTTTTGGTGGCAAATCTTCAAATATTTTGGCCTTAAATTCCACTATCTCGCTACTCTTAACTATCTTCTAGCTGTCAAATCATGAATAATGACTCCAACGGTCACTTTCCTGTTGTGTTGCGCGGCACCTCCCTTCATAGCGCAACTTCTTATACTAAAACTTCACCATTTTTTGCGCAGCCTGCCTACCACGTAGTCCTCCAATCCTGGTAGTGTATTTAATAGTCCTTTGCTTGCTTACAACTGCCTAGATAACTAAGACTATCCTTCCATCATATAGTCATTGAGCTAGATCCCCTGTATATGGCTTCAATCAGCTTCCATTCACCCTTCCCCGAAAAGGTTCTCCATTTAGCTTCACGAGATGAAATGTGCCTCCATATGTAATCTTTTTGATAACATATGGCCCAAGTCAATGCATCTGAAATTTCCCCAGAAACTTAGTGAACTTGCTATCATATAATAAAACCATATCATTTACTTTAAACATGTGCAGCTTGATGTGTTGATCGTCCCATGCTTTTTCACGTTCCTTATGTACTTTCTGATGGAATCCAGCCAACAATTTGTCTTCTTCAAGCTCCATCAATTGCATGAGCTGTTATTCCAAGGCTTTGCAATCTTCTATACCAATGAAAGCTGCTATACATAAAATAGGCACGATATATTCCATAGGAATCACAACTTCTACAACATTGACCAATATAAAAGGTGTATGTCCTGTCATCTTTTTACAAGTAGTCTTGTACACCCATAAAACTGCAGGTACGCACACATCCCAGTCATTCCGCTGCGCGTTACAAATCTTCGTCAGCACATTTTCCAAAATATTATTAAAGGCCTTTACTGTTCCATTAGCCTAAGGTTGATACGGGGTTCTCTTTTGATGATAGACCTAGAACTCCTCAATCAACGTGTCGATTGTCTCATTTAGGAAGTGCATACCTTGATCACTCATCAACACATCTGGGCAACCAAACCTAGTTAAGACATATTCAAAATTCGTTGTTGTAGCTCCTGTGCAATCTTTAACCAGCTGTGGCTCGACCCATTTGGTTAAATACTCCATCACAGTGATGATATAGAATGCACCTGTCTTCTTTCCTGGGCACTGAATTGGCCCAAAAAAATAAATTGCCCATTTTTCAAATGGCTGCAATGATACTTGAGGATTCAGTGGCAACTTGTCCCTCAATGATGGTCTTCCCATTCATTGACATGCATCGCATGCCCTATAATATGATTTAGAATCTTTATGCAGCATACACCACCATAAACTTGCGTGCAAAATATTCTGTGTTGTCGCCTTTCCTACATAATGTCCTCCCACAACCCTGCATGAGCTTCAGCGAGGATGCTATTCCACTCAAAATCTCGAACATATTGTTGCAATATCTTGTCTACACCCATCTTATATAAATGTCCTGCAATCACTGAGAAATCTTCCGTGCGCACTGTTATCACAAAACCAGTACTAGGGGCTGCAACCAAGCAAAGCTTCATGTAACTGTTTCAGACCATACTTTAGATTAGGAATTAGCCTTCCTAATCAGAGAGGGCTCTCTCACAACTCTTGATAAAATCCTTCAAACACTAGATGGCTAACTCTTTATTCACTTATGAAAACATAACTGGTTGGAAACACATCAAACTAGCTCTCATTGGGCTATGGAGTCTATAATATCAAGTAAACAAGGAAAACACAGTGACCTCATGGAAATCAAGGCTCTTAGCATTACATGTCAAATATATTCCACCAACACATAGCTTGCTGTATACACAGGAAGTCAGAGCATATAATTATGAATTCTGAGTGATTGCATACAACAAAACCATAAAATAACATAAAGTATAACACATCATCACTACATTTGATCATGACAATCCTTCGAGAATCTTGAGAAGAGAATAACTCTGTTTTACTATTACTGTCAAAAAAGGTCTTACAATGGCCCAAAACAACACTGTTTTTCTATTAAGTATCCAACCCTTTCTACATCTAACCTTGGCCCATATATAGGCAAGCAAAACTAAAACACCTCGAGCTTCCTCCTCCAGCATGAGGGGAGCCTCGAAGGTGGCTATTAACTATTCCTACATGCTACTAACTAATGCATTAATTACAAACATGCTGAACTATAATTACACACAATCCTAATCAAACTAAAATACTAATTTCATTCTCCTCGTATACTTGATACTTTCTTGAATGCTTTGGCAGCTGTCCTCCTTCAATTAATCTGATATGGCTGAGTTACGGATGCAATGAACGCTGACTTGGGATGCTTGAAAGCGCTGATGGCTCATTTAATGACCAGAAAGTGTGCTCCTATTATAATGGTCTATGTCTCCCAACCTTCTCCGAAAGTGTAGCAACATGTTCCCAAATCATTTAACAACCCCAGGCATGAAGTACTACCATGTTTTTGAATGTACTGTAGGTGGCATAGACAGATGTCTCTCTTTCACAAGTCCTGCTCACAGTATTACACTAGCTGCTCTGTGCTTTTTTAAAATCATCACCTACAGCAGTTTCGTAGCGCGCTACGAAACTGCTGTGTGATTTAAAGAAAACACACTCTTCCTCTCTGGTTTTCTAAATAATCATCAGTGTTCATGGCTTAAGCACTTGATTGTTTTGAAAAGGTTTGCTTGCAACAAATATTTCTCCTGAGGAAAAACTTGTCTCCTCTGTTAAAGGACTCTTGGAACCTTCCACACAAAACAAGTCTTCTAGCTCTGCCATGGTATAACGATACAGAAAACACTGCTAATCTGGATTGCCAAACAAGTCTTCTTTGCATGTTGTAGACAGTCAGAAGCACAACACCCTTTCTCCAAAATTGTTCTCTATGATTGCGCTCAGTATTGATTACACGAACCACAGCATATAACAACTCGCCATGCAACCAAAACTGCAGACTTGTGATACAAGACATAAAACAGAGGGTTATTAATTCATAAAATCACTAATTAGTTAATCCTCTGTGTAGTTCTACTTTTCAAATCTCGGTAACTCTCTTTGAAAGTTCCATACAGTGAAATAATCAATACAGCTCCTGTGAACTAATAACTAATAACCAAAGTTGGCAGCCAAAGGTGGTTATTAGTTATGGTTATTAGCAGGCGCTGCGAAAATTCACTCATTTTATCTCGTGAATAAGACAACAAATAGCTGAAGTTCACACTGAAACTCGGTACTTTGCATCTTGCCACAAGGAGAATGGGTGAGCCTCTCTTGATGAAGAATTAAGATAAATGGAGACTGGACCAAAAACCTTTTGCCACGCTTCTCCAGAACGAAACTTAGGACATAGCTTTTCACCCGCATAATGAGCACTATGAAACATTGCAAGCGATGTTGGCCCAACATGGGATGTCAAGTTTTGTTTTATTGGACCTCCATTATGAAATTCATCGCTAGGAGTGACGACCCAGAACCCAACCATGGGATCAAAGCTGATCCATCCATCATCCTTCAGGTATAATAAATTCAGCTTGTAGACACTCTGTTCAAACAACCACATGACAATCAACCATATAAACACCCCAAACTGTCTGTAACACTTGAAGCGCTGCAAATCCTCCATAAACTGCTTACAACTCCTTTCCAATGCTCTGTAATAGTGTTTCTCACTAAAAAGCCTGATGCAATCATCAGATTATTTTCTATAACACTTCGCTCTGTATCTTATAGCATTTCTTCACCATCTAAATGGTTACTTTGCTTTCAATTATTCTATTTTGATCTCTGAAGTCAGAGGAAGCTTATGAGGCATTTTGAGCTTGAAGAGCGACGGGCACTTGGCTGCTCCGACCAGCTAGGCAAAACTAGAATAGTTAGTTCTTTGTTAAGTCACAACAACTTCAAACAACAGGAGTGGCACTGGGTAGCCTCCGATTGCAACATCAAGGGAACATTTGCATTCTTCACATATTGAACCTCTGAAACTTCTTGTGTGTCCTTAAAACAATGAAATGTATAACCCGGGCCAACACACAAAGTATCTACATCTGCTTCTGGTCTATGGACCCTTAACTGATAAGACACAAACTTGAATATTTTTGCATTACTGCTCGATTCCCAGCAAGGCGCCCGAATACTCTGCACTTGGTTGTAGCAATTCTATGACAATTTGGTTTCTTTATCGGCATATATACATTACAGTACTCTTTCATTGTAAGAATATTTGAAGCCGCATCTGTATGAGTTACATTTGGCATTAGATGCTCTGCACGTGCCTCTCTGATCTGCGCAACATATTTACAATCTCCGAATACTATCTTAAAACAAGACAGATGTGCCGCCATGTCACCGACAATACATCATTAATTAAAGCATTCGAAATTGCCACAGGACAGAGAATCACTTGGCCGTGGTTAATCATTCACACCTGACAATAAACAATGATTAAACCTTCAAAGCATGACCCAGATCAATGAACATTTGTTTATTCCCACATCCTGGTCCAGATCAACACGCGGGAGCATCTGCATCAATTTGATTTCATGACCAGATCAATATAATAATTTCATTCCACAATTAGGACCCTTGGATTATCATTTTGCCCATGCAATCAACAAGATAAACACGTCATCGCTCAACAAACAATCTGCCACTACGTCGGATTGCATTCCTTCATACACAACAACACATTAATTCATCATGCGCTCTCGACCTCCCTCATTCACCGGTACCATGATATGCTCCATTCAATGCATATAACAACCATAGGTCCACAACGATTATACCAACAACCGACAGTAAACGCACAGTAATCAAATCGACCCCAATCCATCAACAACTCTCTGGTATTCAACTGACATTTAGGGAATCGACCACCTATTATGTAGAGCGGTTTACATTACAGGCTACCCAAATTGCTATGCTTCTGACTTTTGTATTACATATTTAGCATATTGATTTAACCTTTTTGTTACAGGTGCACAAAGAAATCAATAGTCCAATCTGTAAATCCTCCATGCTATTATGTCCTCGAGCGCGGGTTCCAGCAACTGCTTTACTTGAAACAAGGTTATCATTCCTATAAAATAGTTTCTCTGGCGTGCTTCCAATAAAAGCCGATAATTTGGGAAGCTGAAAACAGAATTGATACGCATTTTGATCATTTTCCTGGAGAGAAGATATCAACTCAAAAGGATCAATGTTTCCATCTAAGAGCAGAACCTCAATATAAACCCCTTCATAACTCTGGTTTCTGGTTTATAATGTAAACATTGTTTGCGCTGTATTTAAGGGTGCATAATCCTTCCCTTAGTTTCATGCCAAACTTGCTGAGTCATTGCAGATAGATATATAATGCTTTGAGTTACTTGAATTGCGCCTGCGGAGTGAGGAATTGTTCATCATTTACAACTTTAGTAATACCTCTCTCGGCCCTTTCCAGAGCAGGGAAAACAATTCTCTCTTCCACTTTGAGCATGTTCCATTAAAACCTTCAATTCTCTAAGAAGTGGACAGTCCCCCGCGCAAACATTATGGCAACCATTTTTTGAGACACTGAATGCGAGCTTCCCATCTGTAAGCACTCGAGCCAATACTCCAGCTCCTATGGACAGCAAACTACCTTATAGGCCCTTCATGCTTCACATGTCTCGTGACTAATTTATATGCCTCAACAATTGAGATTGCAGGTTTTTGACTGTTCTTTGAAATACTTCATAGATTCACAACAGTTTGCATTACTTTGTTTGGTGATTGCTCATGTGTACTTGTAAAGGTGTTCCTTGTTTCGCTAACTGCCTTTACTCCAGGGATCACAAGTAATCTTGGGTCAAGACCATCTGCAACAAGCTGGGAGAAATAGCCCAGTAAAAGAACCATATGTATCCTGCCTATAGTTAAGAACATCACCGGAATGTCTGTTTACTTCAAGCCTGCACTCATGCATAACCCAATAGATTTTAATAAACATGACAACTGGGTGAAAATGGCAATGATTTCAGACAAATTCCCAATTTGGTAGCGCAGCCAATACAAGATCAGTGTTTTCGCTACGAAATCACTAAAACAGATGACGCTGCGAAACTGCTAAAAGAATTCAGGCGCTGCGAAACTGCTCGATCTTTAAGCTAATCTAGAAAAATTTTGACAACATCATTTTCAGTGATAACACGCACTATTAGTCCTTTTTCTGACTCATATACCCTTCTCGTGCCATTCCTGTAGTCAAAAAGTGAATAATATTTGCAAAGTGGTTATTTGCTATGTACACCATGAAGAGTTGCACTTCGAGCAACCCTTCCTCCAAATTGGTAGGCTCCTCTCTTGTCTCGATCCATGACAGATGGTTAGGTCCTACATTCAACCTTCCTGGCTTCACAATCACCTCAAATTCATACTCCTAGAATAACAACAACCATTGGCGGATATTCCTCCCAAACACAGGCTTATTGACCATGTATCTCAAGGCAGAATGATCTGTGTACATTTTGAAATATCTGCCCAACAAATGCTTCCTGAAATTTTGAAGTGCATATACCATAGCTAATCCTTCACGCTCTGTCGTTGAGTAATTCGTGTCGGCCTTTGATAATTTCTTGCTTGTGAAGGCTATAGGGTGATCCATCTCTCCTTCATCGGCTTGTGTTAGCACTGCTCCCAATGCAATGCAAGGGGCATCGACATGTACATGGAATTCCTTCTTCTAATCGAGGAAGACCAATATCAACACAATGACCATCTTTTCCTTCAAAACATCTAAATTTCACTAACATTATTCATCCCAATATAATGTAGTGTCCTTCTCCAATAGTTTCTCCATGGGTGTGGAAATCTAAGCTTAAGTCTTGATGAACTTCTTGTAATATCATGTAGGCCTGAGCATTGCATGCAACTGTTTGACACTTCTTGGGGCCTCCAAATTCACTATTACCGCGATCTTGGTAGGGTCCACCATCAACCCTTTCTTACACACCACATGACCCAGCAAGATCCCAAAGGGGACACAAAATAGAGGCTTCTTAATATTCAAGGCAATCTGGTATCTATGGCACGTATCTAACATCAGGCACAAACTTGCTACATGTCGCTTTACTAAACTGACCACCATCCAGTCATCAAAATACACCTCCAAGAACTTATGAATGAACTCCTTAAATGTTGATATAACTATGCAAGAGAATATCATAGGTGCATTCTTAAGTCCAAACGGAATTACGATGTACTTGAAACAACCCCATTCAACCACAAAGGTTATTTTTATCCTCTGGCATGATCTTGATCTGATGGTACCCAGAAAATCCATCAGTGAACGAGTAGGCCTCCTTCCCTCTAATGTTTTCCAATACCTCATCAGTAAATGGTGTCGGAAAAGGATCATGGACACGGGCATCATTAAGCTTCCTTAGATCTATGAAAATCTTTACTTCGCCATTTTGTTTCCTCTCTTGAACCACCATCGGGCTCACCCAATCAGATTTTTCCAAAGGTTCGATGATGCCTGCTTCTAGCATCTTATCCAACTCCAAGTGAACCTTTTCCTTGTGTTTCGGCTTAAGGCGATACGGTCTCTACTTAATAGGCTTCACGTCTAGTTTCAAAGTGATTTTCATCACACCCAAGTCGCCTATGATGCCCTTCAGGTTCAAAAACTTGGTAGGAAAAATATCCTGGTACCCGCGGAGTAACTCAACAACTTTATCCATTGTGTCATCATCCCATTAATCCCCAATGTTCACTTGCTTTGGTTTTCAACGGTGTAGTGATGTCTAAATTTTCTATTTGTGGACCTTCAACCTCTTAATGACCTTTTTCCTCTAGAATATTGATATTTCTTGGATCTTCATCCTCCCCCTCAGCGGTCACATTATAACATTCCATCGCATCGCATAGTTGGGTGCTCCAATATATTTGAACCAACTCCAAAGTTTCCTATGGAATTCTGAAGATTGTTGCCTTAATCTCCTGTAGAGCTTCATCAATGCTCTCAAACCCATATTCAAAACTAAAGGTCATTAAGAATCCTTCCCTTAATATACCCCACTCTGTGATTCCATGGCAGAGCTCCATTTCCATATACCAATTCATAGGAATTGTATCCAAAGTATGACAGAATAAGTGCACCCACTCCAGCTGCGGCTCCGTTCCATAAGCTTTAGTATACTTCGCTAAATGATCACGTGGATCATTTCTCCCATCATATTTATGTCAGTAAAATTTTAGGATGATTAAATCACAACCTCATCATCCTTCTGTAATCTCGCCATCATCAAAGTTATCATTGTGCATACCCCACCATCGTGCGGGCATAGCACATAGTGCCAAATATAGTGCTTGGAAGCGATGATCCTCAAGGACTTCTCATTCAAAAAATCCAAAAACTTATCTACGTTAGTCAAACCATCATAAGAGTGTAAATTTCTTACCTCCAATAACACACAATGCAACGATTTAATCATCATGTTGCAGTGCAACGTAGATACTTCATGTAGCCTATTCTTCGAGTGCTCAAAACTTTTCATCTGAATCCAAGGTACATGAATTTTCTTGGTCCATGCAATCCTACCATCCTCCATTAGATTAACCCAGTCCTGGTCTCACACATTTATTTTGTAGATCTGATCCAAGTCTTCATAGTCATGGACCGGTTCAGTATAGCGTGGTCCTTCTGCAGGGTCCAACGGTACTACCACCCGAAGTGATTTCCTCTCAAATGACATTGTCCTATTATTCAAGTTGATGACTCCATTCATATCTATGGCCTAGTCAATTCCAAGGAGAGCGGGGTATCGGTTGTTGTCATCAATGATCTCTATTACTTCAAAATCAGCTAGTGCGCTTGCACCTTCTATATCCACCATTACTCCATGTAGTCGTCCCATAGGGATGATCTTCTACTGGTTTTCGATTCTAAGCTGGATCAAAGACCACTATAGTGCGCGTCAACCCATTATTTCCCATGTCTGTTTAGGAAAATGTTTGCGTCAGATCCCGGATCCCAAATAACTTGGTCCATCTCATAATCTCTTATCTGCACGACCAGCCTCATTTCGTGCCTTGTTCTTACCTTATGTTTCCCAATCTTTCTGACTACACAGTGTCCATTAGGAGTGTTTTCCTTTCCAACATACTTGTTTATTAACTCCTATAGGCCCTTCACATCTTTTCTATCATGCAACAATTTCATGCAGGTCTCCAAGAACATGGTGAGAACAGAGGGATTGACATTTGTAGTCGCGCTATTTTCTAGTACTCTGTTCTGGCTCCCTGAGGTGGATGTTGTTAGCCTCCTATTGCAATAGTTTTCATATTTCATGATTGACAGTGGAAGTTCCAAAAATGTTCATCTTTTCCATGCTGCAAAAGTTCCATTTTTGAAAGATTTCTCGATTAAGGGAAGGCCAAATAGCTTAATCTTGGCTTCCCTAGGTTTAAATTGCTTGTTTTAGAGATAGAGAATAAATGTCTGTCCAAACTATTTAATCTTGGCAGATTGTTAGATATGTAGAGAAATGAAGGAGCCCAACTGCTTAATTTGGGCCCTTGGAAGATATAAGACTAGATTTAGATAGGAGGACAGCCAGAGGAAAAGTTAAAAAGTTGGGTTTGCTAGTTCAAGTGCACCCAAACCAAAAAGAAGGGAAAATGCTAGGTAAGTAGGCTGGGTAGGTAGTTTTGTGGTGGAAGAATGAGGAATTGTGATCCATTTTATGTTTTCAAGTGTTATATCCATTGTGATCACAAGTATGAGGCAATTTTCCCTTGGAGCAGCTCAAGCGAGGCATGTCTAACTTTCCCATTCTTACTTTCCCCAAATCATTCACTAACTTCCCCTAAAGAGGTCAAGATCTGCTTGATATCTCTTAAATTCATCATTTTTCATAATATTTGCCTAAGTAAAGATCTGCTTTACTTAAGGATCTCATATTTCTTCTACAAGTCCTATTTCCCCTTTAGAGCCTAAGATTTCCATACTTAGCGCTTTCTTCATCAATCCCATATTAACTTCTAATTCTATTTATATAGCTCCCTAGCTACTTCCCCATCCCTAATTGCTACAAAAACTATATAAAATCCCAAAAGTATTACATATCCCACCCTATAACACTATAGCTATGTACAATACAGTTCTAGGAAATAATAGTCCACCTGGGACTATTATGAACCCATCCGTGTCATAACTCTGGGATTGGTCTAAACCTCTGGTTAGGCCAATAACCGATATCTACCCCTTCACCCTTAAAACCTTACTATTCTACCATTTCGCGCTCATTGTTTAAAGTTCAGTGTTTAAAAGTTTCAATTGAACATTAAACGTTACCCCTGCATAACACATAAAACCCACATTTCCAAAGTTTTGGACCCCCCCTCCGCTTGCAATAAAATATTAATAAAAGGCGGGCCCGCCCCAAAGTTGCGCGCCACCCGAATTAACCCGCCAGCCGTCCGATGGCCAGCGCTCCAGATCCAAGGGTGGGTGGTCATTCTTGCTCCCCGATCCGTCGGAGGTTAATGTCCGAGGGATGGGCGGTTTCCCTACCATACCCCCGCCACGTGTCGGCCTCCCGGTGTGTTCGGAGGCCCCTTCCCCAATACCGCCTGCGCTAAAAAGTGGTGCGGGGAAACCGGAAACCACTCCCCCGCCCCTGACATCAGCACCACATCCTCGTGACGTCATCAACCTGCGTCCCCACCACTATGCCACGTCATTGCCACTTCATCTGCTGCATCCACACCCTGCCACCGTGTCACCACCACGTCACCCTGCCGTACTGCCATGTGATAGAGTGAATTACTCCCCTAGGGCTTTTTGGGTTGAAACCCTAGCAGACTGAAAGTTATCTATTCAAAGAAACATGCATTCATACAGCCATTATGCTATTATAAGCAAATTCTATGATAAGGGTATGTACCTTTGGTCCTATGTTTGAGAAGGCCTTTAGGGTCCAAACCCTTCTTGGAGTTCCCTTCTTCTCTTTTGTCCTGCAAAACAACCTTTTATATATGAATTCTAAACATGAATATCATTAACATAAAGAAGATTCATTTAGGGAACCAAGACATGTGTGTCTTTTATTATAGACAAATAAAGTACATAAAAAGAAATATTTTCACCTGAGTCACCTTCAGCAGGCTCCAAGCAAAGCTTCCTTCCGGATCTGTTCCAGCCTCAAGCCTCTAACAAACTCCTTCCATGACTCTCGCCATGATGTCATAAATGGTGGATGAACATCAACACACAAGGAAACAAAGGTTTCCTGTACAAAATGGGGGAAGTGCAGAAGGCACAAGGGACTTCAGACCTGGTCCAGGGAAAAATCTCAGCATAACCTTTCTCTCTCTTCTCTCCTCCCTTAGGCCTTCCCTTTGAGGTCTTTTTATACCATCTCCAAAGTATTTTTTTAGTTAGGAGTTGGTTGGGAACAGTTGGGCCACGGGCACTAACAGGTGATCAGCAGGTAAAACCCGCGATCTCCGCCCGAAAATAAGGAGTGTTATATTTTTTTTAAGTGTTTTAATACATACACGCGGGTTGGCTATACATATTACCCGCGTATACACACGTTTAACTCAGGGAAATGTCGCGTATAAGGGATAAAACACTATTTTTTAAATTTTAGGACCAGGTCTGGAAGGAGGGTTTGTCCTAGGCCATGAGTACAGCATCACAAACCATAAGAGTGAGATTTGGAGCTATAACAGATGCCCCCTAATATATGAGGTCATAAGGGGTACATGATGGCCGAAATATATTATGCGAGTACATGGAAAGGAAGTCTATCAAAAACCGAGGAGGACTTCACCAAGCCACCAAAGGAGATCAGAAAGAAACACTGTCTGAGGCGGGCATACCCATGCTCAGAAAAAGTAAAGCATGTACGCATATCAAGTACAAGCGGATCCACTAAGTATACAAGTATAAATGACTGAAAGATACATAATGGATCATCTGACCATAATGAACAAGTACATGTCTGAATATCACATATAAGACTGTCAATGATGCTGAAAGATGCAATGGATCGTTGATATCAAAGACTAATCCATAAAAGGTACCAACTGAACATGATGGAATAGGATGGTACTGCACTGAAAACTCAAGTACTAGCATATAGAATGTCGCCATGACTGACTGCAACATATAAAGTGGAGTGGTATCAACTAGCAGCAACAGGAGCAACTGTCAAGTGAACCAATGAATGCTGATACAACCTGAGGTATTCACCGACCGTCGTGGTACATTTCTACACCATGGGAATAAATGATCTGAATTCGACCATGTAAGAAATTGTTTGATTACTGGTCATTGATGTATACCGTTAACAAACGCGAGACTACTCACCGATAATGATAATGAGCATCAAGGTACCCAGTACAATCTAACAAGTGTGAATAGATGAGCTGGAGTCAAACACCTGTAAGAATCTATCGATCAGGAGACAATGATGGTTTCCCACTGTCGATAGCGAAGGATCTGCCACTAATGACTGCAAACCCCAAGGTACTGCCAAATGGACTCTAGATCTTCACCCCAAAGCAATGAGTCGGAGTCGATAGGGAAATATCCGCTAGAAGGAAGGCATTAAGGCATCCTTCATCAATCTAGTGCGAGTGTAACCCGTAGGCCAATAATGTAGAAGGAATCGGATGAAAAAGATGTAGTAACCCAACTGAAGTACGTTTCCGGTGTACACAAGATGTGGCTAGTGCACGACAAAAACCCTCTGAACCAACCAATAATGAAAGCTGACATAGAGGCGAGGTATCCACCAATAGGGTCAAATGGAAACCAAGGTACTGCACGAATCCCAATGTGTGATAATGTAAGCTGACGTCGAACACAAGGGAAACCACTCAGTCAAAGACCCATGATACTGATCGATGCTGAGCACAAGGTGACCGATCAATAATGAAAATAGGGCAGGGTGTGGCTCTAGGCCTGTCCTCAGAGCAATATGTCGTCGTCGATAAGGACAAGACCCGCCAGCAAGAAGTCAATGAGGACCTTCTCAAACCGGCACGAGTAAAGGACCAAAATAACTGATGTGATGATAGACATGACACTGACAAACAGGGATGGACGACTGAAAAATGAGTCAAGAGACACCGTAGAGAAGCCGACTCGGGTTAACTTCCCTTGAACAAAAGCACTACTCAGTGTGACTATGTGGCAACATATGATGACTCTGTATAAGTTCGCTATGCAGGAGGCACGAATGAACCCTCCATGTGATTGGAAGAGATAACCAATCGGTGGAGAATTGACTCAATAACAAGGTTATGGCGTACCTAAGTCAAACAAAATCCCACCCATACGGAGGAGACTTTGTTTTGAGTGTTTTGTTCAAGGGCGACACGACTGACTCTAGCTGCCAACAATAAATGGAAATAATGTCCCGTTCCTTCTCTTTTTGGAATATTTAATTTTTTTGTCTTTTTCTGTTAAGCCGGAAAAAGAATAAAAGAATGCTATGGTACAGTGGAAAGAACGAGTGTCGGTGAAACAGATGATCTAGTTCCTACGAAAGGAACATTCCTATGCTCAATGCAGGGAGGTGAAAACCGGTCAGTGACACTCAAAGGTATGTTCCTTCCATGGGTCAAGGTGTGTCAAGCTGCAAAAGTCAAAGGTATGCAAGGTTGATTTTGCAGATGTCATGGTCAAAAGTTGGCTTAAACACGAGTCCAAGTGAAGCCGGCTCTAGGCCAAAAGGTGCAAGTGGTCAACATGCAATGCAGTAATACAACTCAACACAAAGGAGCCTCTAGGGTATATGGCCAGAACAAAGCGGATAAGCTAAGAGGAATGAGTCTTTAATGCATAAGTCATGGCGGGACTATAGAGGACTCCCGAGCCTACTCAAAACGGAGCAGCATGGGCAACAAATGTCAGTGAGGTGCTAACTAGGATGCCCATGTAAAGGATGGCTCTACCATCGTGTCATGATTTAAAGAATTAGCGAGTGAAGATGGCTTATGAACCATAACACGATGGGATCAACCCTATGGCAGATGTATCGGTCAAATGGAGGCTAGTATGCATAATGCAACGGAAAAAGGGTGTCCCTAACCTATATGCCAGTGAGAACACAATACCTGCCATGACGGGTCAGCAATCATGGAACCGTCTCGAACTGTCGAAAAACGTCCAAAATGTCCTGAGAAATAAACCAATCTCGACATTCCAAGCTCCCAAGTTAAAAGTCACATGAGGCCAAACAAAATAAAATTTTGAAAAATTTTGCATTTTCAAAACTTATAAAAAGCATTTTGGACTCACCATTTTTACCATTTGAGTTTGAGAGCAAAAGATTTGGAGAAAAAGGAGCAAACTTCCCACAGCCAGATTCAACTGTTCAAATTCGTCGAATACCTCCAGGTAACCCTTATAAATAACTTGCAATTGATTGTGACTAGTTTTTTAAGATCTTTGATTGATGTTTCACCGTTGAACTTTTGTCAAAAATTCGCTCACGGCGTATACGCGGGTTGGTAATATTGAACCCGCGTACACGCGGGCCCTATACGCGACTGTGTGCACAGGGACCCGCGTATACGCCGCGAATCATTTTAAACAAAAACTAACGGTTTAAACTCGATTTTTTCTCAGGATGCCTGTCACGTGGCATGAAAGAGAACATGCAGCGGTAGACAATGAAGTTATGAACAGTCCAGAAGCATTAGATGCACTCCGAGGATGCGGTTTGCTTAAATTTTTCAAATTGCCAAATATGAAAGCGAACACGCGTTTGCTGGAGATGCTCATTGATTATTGGGATGTCGATGAGGAAGCTTTTATGATCGATCAGATGCCGCTCAGGGTAGAAGTGGAGGATATCTATTTTATCACGGGCCTTTCCCGAAGGGGAGAGGTAGTACAGTCCCGGGGCAGGACACGAAATGCCCTTTCAATAGAGGACTATGTACAGATATACTGCCCGGGACATCCCAAGAAGGTTGGGAGCCAGATTTCCATCACACGTGTGGCGAGTTTATCACTTAGGATAATCCTGTTTACCATGGCTCGAGTGAATGGATCATCCTCTCTGCATCAGGCATCACGGAAAAACATGAGCGTGGCAGTTGACTGTCTCACTACTGTGTTCGACTGGTGTACTCCTCTTCTGGCCATCATGAATAGCCAGCTCACTTCTATCAGGAGGGGTCAGACTATAAACTTTGGATATGGGAGCATCTTGTGTACTTTCTTTTTCGAGAAGGTTCCCGCACTCCACCCAAGGGTAGCAGTTTCCATCAGCACCCCACACGATCCACGCATGGGCCGGTGGGCTGATCTGATGAAACGTCTGGGGGGTGGGAAGGTCCCAAGGACTACCTTTGACGATGACTTCTTCACCTGGTGGGATCAGCAGATCATTGCCGTGGATGACTACCCCTATGTTGGGCTGGATTTCGGAGGAGATCCTGATCTAGAGTTACCACCGAATGCAGCATTGGGCGAGATTGGTAAGATTTTTTGATTTTATGACTTTTTGGATTTTTCAAATATGATGAATTTTAAAAAATATTTTTGATGAGATTCAAATGACTGATATGATGATCATGTTCCAGACATAGAGCCGGTATGACCAGATGGATTCCCGCGGCATAGACGGCGCGGTCGGGGAGCCGAAGAGGCGGCTGCTGTGTCAGGCTAGGGTAACTCCAGAATGAGCAGAAGAAAAACTGATATATTATTTCATTAGAGAACTATTGTTTATATACACAAAGGAGACGAAACAGTTCATCTTCTTGATGACTGTTCATGTTCCAGTTTACCCAACCGCCTTCGGATTAGGTGTGAACATTCCCCCCCTTAATCTAAAGGGATGTTGGTGAGTCCAAGCATCGTTCTGAATCTTTCAAGCTTTTCTCTTCCAAGCGCTTTGGTGAAGATGTCTGCAATTTGCTCATTTGTGGAACAATGACGGAGATGGATTGTTTTGGCCTCAACATGATGTCGGATCAGATGATATTTAGTATTGATGTGCTTAGTACGATCATGGAACTTTGGGTTCTTGGCCAACTTTATTGCAGAGGTGTTATCAATCATGAGTGGAGTTGATTGTACTTGTTTTACCTGCAAATATTCAGGAATTTTCCTGAGCCACACAATTTCTTTCGTAGCTTCAGCTGCTGCCACGTATTCTGCTTCTGTTGTGGAATCTGCTGGAACTGATTGTTTGCGTGATCTCCAGGAGACAGCTCCTGATCCAAGACTCATAGCATATCCTGAAGTAGATACCCCAATTTCTTTGTCTCCATCGAAGTCTGAATCAGAGTATCCAATCAAGTTGAAGTCGTCCACCTGTGCATACTTGATTCCAAGGTTTTGAGTTCCCTTCAAGTACCTTAGAACTCTTTTTGCAGCAGACCAATGTCCCTCACAAGGCTTTTGCATAAACCTGGAGAGGATTCCAACAGAAAATGAAATGTTTGGTCTGGTAGTAGTGAGGTGGATGAGACTTCCTACAAGCTGTCTATACTTTGTTGCATCCTCAAATTCCTTTCCTTCAATAGATGTGATATTCAAGTTTTGTTCCATTGGAGTAGAAAGAGGATTTCACTCTGTCATGCCAAATCTGTTTAACAAGTCTCCAATGTATTTCTTTTGAGAAAGAAATATGGATTTTGGATGTTGGGTTACTTCAATGCCAAGATAGTAATGAACATAGCCCAAATCAGTCATTTCAAAACTTTTTCCTAATTCTTTCTTTATGGATGCAATATAGCTTTCATTGTTCCCTGTCATTAAAAGATCATCTACATATACCACAAGGTATACAACTGTTTTGCCAACTTTCTTGACAAATAAAGTTGCATCATCAAGATCAAAATGTTTGAAGTTGAGTTTCAGAAGATGCTCAGTTAGTTTTTCATACCAGGCTCGTGGTGCTTGTTTGAGGCCATACAAGGACTTCACAAGTTTGCATACTTTATGTTCATGTCCTTTCACAGCAAATCCTTCAGGCTGGGACATAAAAACATTCTCTTTTAGATCTCCATTCAAGAATGTAGTTTTTACATCCATTTGATGGACTTTCCAACCGTTCTGGGCAGCTAGTGCAAAGAGTGTCTGGATGGTGGCCCATTTTGCTGTGGGGGCAAAAGTTTCCTCATAATCGACCCCTTCCTTCTGTGCAAAACCTTTTTCCACAAGCCTAGCTTTGTGCTTGTCAAGTGAGCCATCAGCTTTGTACTTGTTCTTGTAGACCCACTTGCAGCCAATTGGTTTGGTTCCAAATGGAGGGTCAACCAACTTCCAAGTGCCATTCTTTATGAGGGCATCATACTCCTTCTGCATCGCTTCTTTCCATTCATCATGAGAAGCAGCTTCTTTGAAGGAAGTTGGTTCAAAATCTGTAGACAAGTTCAATTCACAATCATAAGTAACATCCATATCAACAGGTGAATTAGAGTCATCTACATCACCTCCATCTTGTCGGTTTGTATTTCTGGTTCCTGTTTTTCCAATTTCATCAGGATGAACACTTTCAAGTGTCTTTTTCAGCCACTTTGGGGGACCTTTCTGAGATGGTCCAGGCTGCTCTGTTGATTGAGTTGGGACTGAATCAAGATTGAGTCTCCCAATTCTATCAATTACATCACTTAAAGGATCATCCGGTGTTGGAGTTTCATGTAAGGGAGATTGTTCTTCAGAAGAAGATTCCACATGTTGATCTAGTATAGGAATCCCCCTTCAAGATGTGGAATTTGATTATCAAACTCTTGAAATGATTTTGTTTTTGTGAATCTATCCAAGCGATCAAGTTGCCGCTCAACAACATTGTCAGATTTGGATGATTCAAGAAAAATGACATCTCTAGATACAACAAACTTTTTATTTACTTCATCATAGAGACGGTATGCTTTAGAGGTGTTTGAATACCCCAGGAAGATACACTTACGACTTCTAGCACCAAGTTTGTTTCTATGTACCTTTGGTATTAAAGCATAACAGGTGGAACCAAAAATCCTGAGATGTTTTACCAAAGGAACATGTCCATACCACAATTCATAAGGAGTCTTGTTTCTTATAGCACTAGATGGACATCTATTCTTTATATATGCAGCACATAGAACAGCATCAGCCCAAAACATTGTCTTTACATTTTTGAAGAAAAGCATGGATTGTACCATATTCAAGATTGTTCTATTCATTCTTTCTGCTACACCATTCTGTTGGGGATTATAAGGTACAGTTGTTTGATGTTTGATCCCATGTTGGCGAAGATAGTTTTCAAATTCATTTGATGTATATTATTTTCCATTATCAGTGCGAATAGACCCAATATGAGATTGTGCATCATTTTCAATCCACTTATGAAAATTCTTGAATGTTTGAAAAGCATCAGATTTGTTCTTCAATAAATAAACCCAACACATTCTGGTGTAATCATCAATAAATGTCATGATATATTTATTTCCATTTGCAGAAGGAACAGGCATTGGACCACATAAATCTGAATGAATGAGTTCAAGCTTCCTATGTGCTCTTGAATGTGAATCATGAAAAGACTGTTTGCTATGCTTTCCTAGAATGCAAGCATCACATTGCTTATGTTTTCTAGGAATGGTAGGCAAACCAGCAACACCATTTTTCTTCAACAAGCGGAGACTATCATAGTTTAAATGTCCAAATCTAGCATGCCATAATAAACTTGACGGAAGTGTACCTTCTTCATGATGAGAAATATATGAGAAATGTGGTGCATGAGCAGAGGTTCCTTGCAGTTTAAGAAGTCTTTCTTATTCTATTCCCCTCATGACAAGTGAGTGGTCAGATGCCTTTCTTACCTCAAGCTTTCCATCAAACATATGAATGGAGTGACCTTTCTGGCGGATGTGGACGAGGGACAGCAAGTTTCTCTTGAGCTGTGGGAGATATAGAACATGATCCAGAAGAAAGTCTGGAAGACCAGGCAGTTTAAGCCTGATTGTGCCAAGCCTTGATGGCTTGATTTTTGACTGATCTGCAAATTATACTGCTCCATCAACATTGTCAGTGAAATCTTCAAAAAAATCTTTCCTATGAGTCATATGACAGGTTGCTCCTGAATCAAGCAACCAATCATTTTTCGAAGAGGCAAGTGAAGCATTAAACAAATCTTCATTTACTCCAATGTTACATTGTGCCTCAATATAGTGAGTGGATTCAGGTGCTTTACCTTTGTCTGTGTCATCAGTTTTACCTTTCTGCTGATTTCTTCTCTGCTCAATTTTGTTCCATGGTAGCTTGCATGTAGAAGCATCATGTGATCCATTTCGTTTGCAGCGAATGCAATGTAGATTTGCTTTTTCTTCTTGAGAATGTCTGCCCCCCCTGCCTCTGAAGTATCTTCCTCTTCCTCTTCATCCACCTCTTCCTCTTGTAGAATCTTGAGCAGGATGTTTTTCTTTATGAGCAAGGCAAACCGTCTCTTCAGAAGATTCAGGGACTATCTTCTTTCCAAAGGCTTTCTCTCTTTCAGCGAACTTTTTCACAAGAGAGTCAAAGGTTATATCTTTAAGATTTCCATTTGCTTGTAATGACTCAAGATAATTGGAGTAGGTAGGATAGAGTGCTTTGAGAAAGGCAATAAGGGAGATATCCAGCTCAACCTTAGTGGATTTAATGTCATGCATTATAGACTTTATTTCAGATGCAAGAGCAAGAGGATCATTATTTTTCAGTTCAAGAGTGAAGAGTTTAATCATGAGCTGAACAACTTCAAGTGCAGAATGTGTATCATAGCGTTCTTTTAGCTTTTGTAAAGCTTCAAAGGCAGTGGAATAGGATGAAATATGACGACTTACTTCTTCATTTACAGATGCTGCGATCAATGCATAGGCTTTGTTGTTCTTGTTTTCCCAAATGACAAGTTCTTTATCTGATGTAGGCTGCACAGGGTCTTTGTCTTCTTCTCCGACACACACTCCTTTCCACAACTCATTGTAGATGAGGGTGTGTTTTACCATCCGAGACCATTCAGAATAGTTCTCCTTGCCAGTGAGAACTATTCTGACCATAGAGATGATTGAATGCATTCTGTAAAAATTACTTTTGCTGATAAAAAATCCTTACGTTACAGCCTTCAAATCCTTCTGATATTTGCTAAAAGCATCAACATTTCATTGTACATACCAATACAATACTACTATGATTTGAAAAAAATGTGCAAGGGATCACTTCAATATATCACTTCAATGTATATCAATTTATCATGCAACACTACAAATGTTTTGATATATAAAACACTCTGACTGATATAACTTGAATGCTTTGAAAACTGCCTTGAATGATATATATATAAACACTTTGAAAAACAGTGCAATACACTGAATGCTTTGAAAAACTATTTATATAGGTGGCACAAACCCTAGCTCTAGGGCTTAATCAGTCAAATATCTTGTTGCCTGCTTTGCAACCGCACATAATCCCCAAGTATTCCGAAGCGTTTCTAATTGCGAAAAGGAGAAGCGCAGTATTTGAGAGTTCAATTACAGGGGGTGTACAAAAATTAGTGCCAATTTCGGCTCGATATGTATGCTCGTTAAAAACCAGAGAGAAAGAAAATGATGAATTCGTGCAGGATTTGAGAGTTCCAGAAGAATGGATGTTACCGTCTTCTGCACTTCAGGAATCTGAGTGGTTGAGAATCAATTTGAAAAAAATGGTTGGATGATGAGTACTGCCCTGAGATTGCCAATGAAGAGATCAGCAAGCGCTGTGCAAAAGTCTATTGTTGTCGCTGTTTGGAAACGCCTTTGTGCATCAATACACAGTCTTTCTTCCTTGCGCCTCAGGACAAGGGCTACTTTGTTTCAAACGATGTATTCAGGTACTTTGTATCCTGTGCAACCAAATGTGAATCTTTATCATATATTCTTCTTGGGTTCACTGCCGGTGAGAGCAAGGAATCGCATCGACATCACTGCCGGTGAGAGCAAGGAATACCATGGTAAAGAGATCTACCGGATGCCCACCAAAATCAAAACCTTGCGTAAACTACAGCACTCGAAACCTTCAACGAATCCGACTAAACTCTCAGGAAAACCCACGGGAAAACGTGAAGACGAGCTCCACCAGAGACAGCAGCAAGACCCGGTCAATTCGTGACGCTGTCAAGAGCAAAACCCGCTGCCTTCAATGGGAACAGAGGCCTTCAATGGTTTTACAAAGATTTTTAGAATGGGAGCAACACTAGATTCTTCGCCCAAGCCGTCTACCTCCTCGGACGAAACAACAGCTAGCGAACCGTCTACCGCCTCAATGAGCGTTGGGTCCAACGCATCTCTGGGCAGCGACAGAGGTGGTGCAGTGCACCATCATTTCTGGACAGGCAAACGTTCAGGCAGAGGCGCCAGGCAAACGTTCAGGCAGAGGCATTATTAGAGGAGTTACAAGGAATCTGGGACCTGCGCTCTGATACCATGTCAGGCCAGGGTAACTCCAGAATGAGCAGAAGAAAAACTGATATATTATTTCATTAGAGAACTATTGTTTATATACACAAAGGAGACGGAACAGTTCATCTTCTTGATGACTGTTCACGTTCCAGTTTACCCAACCGCCTTCGGATTAGGTGTGAACATGCTGATACAAAACGAACTCTGAACAACATCCAGCGACACTTGAAGAGACTGAGCTGCCGAGTACTGATGGCCGTCATAGAGGACCTTCCTGAGGATATGCAGCGTCATGTGGTTGGCATGCCACGTGACTGGGTTCGCATTTTTCAGCGTGTGGCCAATGCTATAGTGACATACTTAGGCACTCATCCTGAGCTGAGGCATTAGATATGCCGGACATGATTATGGGCATTTGAGTCCCAATTTTGTATATTTTTTGGACACACATATGTACACTCGAGACGTTTTACGATATATATATATATATATATATATATATATATATATATATACAGTTTGACTTTTTGATGCTTGATTTTATTGTGATGAATGATTGATATGCCAGTCTAATGCTTGATTAGCGATAGAATTAGCTAACCAATTATGAGATCTTGGAATATGCAAATAATTAATATAAGTAAATGATCTTTGCAACAACCTCACCCTTAAATACTGGCGATATAAAGATGGATCCCATACTCGATAAATGTTATTTAATTGAGACATTATCAATTGAGAATCAAGATATACTACCAATGAGTCGATCCCATGAGAGATTGCCTCGGATAATAAATTAATAACAGCAGTATACTTGGCCATATTGTTTGAAGCAGGACCGATGCACACACCTCTTGATGCCATCAATTGACCAGTTGGATAATAGAGTACCCAAGCCGCGGAAGCAAGATTCCGAGTGCGCCGACTAGCACCATCGGCGAACCCAAAATAGACCAAATCATCCATCAACACCTGCCACAGCAAGCTGCTGATGTCAGAAAACTCTCGATGATATATGTACAAATATACATAAAATACAAAGAAGCCATTGCCTGGTCAAAACTAAGCAAAGTACTTCTTTAGGTAGAGCCCGTTTCAGGGCTCCACCAACTTGTTTCCCTCGAAATCAATTAACTCATACGATCCTTTTTCTAAAACTCATTTAATAATGAAAGGTCCGTACCACATAGGCTTAAATTTGCCTGCCCCCAAGGCGTCCTTATCTTGGTCATAGACCAGGACAAGGTCACCTTCAGAAAAGACTTGAGGATGGACAAACTTATCATACTACGTTTTAACCCTTTTCTTATGGGCCTCATTCATCATGGCGGCATCTCGACGCTACTCATCGAGATGTTCCAAGTGAACTAGGCACTCTTCGAGACTCGAAGTCTTAGGAAGAAGCTCAACAACTAACTTAAGAGATGGAATTTCACATTCAACCGGAAATATAGATTCCATCCCATAAACCAACTGAAAAGGAGTAAAACCAGTAGCCATTTTGACGGAGGTTCGGTATGCCCAAAGAGCTGAATACAACATAATGTGCCAATTGGACCGATTTTTATTGATTGTCCGTTGGAGTATCGTCTTAAGAGTTTTATTGACTGCCTCGACCTGTCCATTGGCATGAGGATAATAAGGGGACGAATGCTCTTGGTGGAAACCTAATTTAAGAGCCAATTCGAACATCAGTTGATTCTAGAAATGACTGCCGTGGTCAGTGACAATCTCTCTTGGGATACCGAATCTTGAGATAACCTGATTGAAAAGAAACAAAGTTTCCGTGTCACTATCGTTCTTATAAGTAGGCATGGCCTCAGCCCACTTCGTAAAGTAGTCTAAAGCCACGATAATGTACTTGTGATTTGCCGCTGAAGGCGGATGACAAGTTGTAAAATCAATACCCCACTTAGTAAAGGGACCGACGGTGACAACGGGAAAAAGGGGAGCTGGGTGCGCGCGCATCTTCCGAGTAAAAATTTGACATAGGTGACAGCGTTTGACCGCTTCCACACAGTCTTTAAAGAGTGAAAGCCAAAACTAGCCGGCACATAAGATGCGTTGGACTGTAGCAAGCCCTGATAGATGACCGCCACAAGCTCCACTGTGGTAATCATTGAGCACGGACTCTGCTTCCTCTAAGGTTAAACAATGCTAAAGGATTGAATCAACCCCTCGACGGTATAATGTGTCACCAATGATAACATAGTTTTTAGCCAGGTGACGTAATTTGCGACGTTCATCCTTGGAGAAAGTAGAGGGAAACTTTGAAGTCTGAAGATAGACAATGATATCTCCATACCAAGGGTCGAGTGAAGAGATGAGGAATAAATGTTCGTCGGGAAAACTTTCCTCATAAACAGTATCCTCTCCACAAGGAAGCTCAGAAATTAGCTCCGCGAAAACCATGGATTTCTTAGACTTGGCAAAAAAGAACTCGAGATCGAATTCTTGCAAAATGACTATCCATCTATTATATTTTCCCCCAATCACTCGCCTACTAAGGACAAATTGAAATGGATTGACCGCCGCTAAGACAAAAGTTTTGCGTAGCAAGATATAATGACGGAGCCTCTGGACAGCATGGACAACTACCAAGGCCAACTTCTCAACCTGAGAATAGCAAAGTTCAGGACCTATTAAGCCTCGACTCAAATAATAAATCACGTGCTCGGCGAGAGCATCGTCCTCCTGAACCAGAACCATACCAATGGTTGATTCTGCTGCGGCGAGATATAAAAGGAAGTCTCTACCATAATCTGGTGGACTCAAAAGCGGGGCAGAGACTAATGCCTTTTTCAAAGCATCAAACGACCGCTGCGCAAAGTCATCCCACACAAATGGAACTCCTTTCCGTAGCAAACACATAAACCCTTTAGTGATCTCGGCATAGTTTGTTATAAACCGTCTTAAGAAATTAGCCTTCCCTTGAAGAATTTGAAGTTTTCGAATTGAGGACGGGGGAGGCAACTGAATTATTGCCTCAACCTTGAAGGGATCAACTCAAATCCCTTCATTAGACACAATGAACCCTAACAACCGATCGGACGTAACCGCGAAAACACACTTGTTGGGATTTAACCAGATTTTATAAAAACGACATCGTTCAAAAACCAATCGAAGATGACTAGGATGATCGGTTCTCTTTCGAGAACGAGCAGCGAGATCATCCAAGTATGCCTCGATGACATGTTTGATGTCGTGGAAATCATATGACATGGCCCGCTGAAAAGTGGCTCCAGCATTTTTAAGACCAAAAGGCATCTTTCTATATGCAAAGGTACCCCAGGGACATATAAAAGTTGTCTTATGTTGATCTTCAGGATGGATAGAGATTTGATTATAACCTGAAAAACCATCCATGAAGGAAAAAATTTCATTACCCGCACACTCGTTGATAATCTAATCAATGAATGGTGTGGGGTAATTATCTTTCGGACAAGCCTTGTTTAGGTCCCTAAAATCGATGCATACTCGGATTGTTCCTTTCTTTTTGTCCACAGGGACTGGATTAGAAACCCAATCAGTAAGAGGAACAGGGTATATAAAACCTGCCTTTAGCAGCTTCTCAACCTCAGCTTTGATAGCCGCAACTTTCCTAGGGTTAACCGGCTGAAGCCTCTGATGAACTGGTTTCACGTTTTCATATGTCTTGATCTCATGTTGAACTATAGAAGGATCAATGCCAGGCATTTCTTCATAAGACCAAGCAAATACATCACGATATTCCTTGAACAGGTCGGTGTAGATTTGAATTTCTTCAGGGGAACACTCAATTCCGATGAAGATATTCTTGATGACGCTAGGGTCCCTAGAGATGTTTATAGGTATCATTTTTGAAATTACCGACATATTACCTTCGGCACGAATGTGTGCTGGAGCCAAAGGGTTTGACACCGTACAAACATCACTAGTGAGGAGCTCGGAGAATCTAGATTCGACTTCTTGCAATGGAGGAAGAAAGTATGAACGATGGTGTAAGTCTTCCCAAGGATGATCTATACCCATCATTACTTCGAGGATTGCTTCTTCAGAAGGTAAAACCGAATCCAAGCAGTCCAAGGCAGAGGTAGAATCAAGGCTCCAAGCCGGGGCCACATGACCATCTAACTCCTCTTCGAAAAAAGGAGTAGAATGGTTGTCTGCAGAGTCTATGATAGACTGATATCTAAGCTCAGCTGCAGATATAGGGAATGCCATTCCATTTACTTGTCCTTCAACTAATGTGGTTGTAGGTGAAGGCAAGGTCCAAGGGTCTGAAAAATAACGAGTTCGAAAGAACTCTTCTCGAGGAGACTCCTTTGATGATGAAATTGCATTGTTTTAGCGAAAGGAGAGGGAAGATCAAATGTACCCATCAATTAGGAATACATCCCTACTCCTAATTTCTCAATTGGCGGGCGAGGGTTATCCACTAAAGGGACAGTAGAGTCAGAGCTTGCTTGAGGATTGACTGGACAATAGTCCAATTGATCAACCTTAACGATTTTCCCCTCATGAGGAAAGCAAATGACACGAAACAGAGTCGAAACAATGGCATCCATCTCGTATACCCAGTTCCTTCCTAATAGGAGATTATAGTCTAGGTTAGCGTCTACGACCTCTACTTCAATATTGACGACCTTTCCCTAACACATATAGGAAAGGCCGGGATAATCCCATGCGGCTTATGAGAATGACCATCAAATGCAGTCAAGATGGTGGGTGAAGGAACAGCCGAAGGTGATCCAATAGCCTTCCAGCATGACATCAACATAACGCATGTGGAAGCTCCTTCATCTATCACGGTGCGAAAAATATTGATTTTTCGGTATGTAGACTTTATTTGGAAAGCCATATGATGAGGGAGTCGCTTTTTGACATTTAACATGTCAAAAGTGAGCACTAAAGAGTTAGCTCGATCGACTGCTCCAATTGCGGAGAGTAAAGCACTTCTCTGAGCCGGACACGACTGGAGAACCTCTAAAGCGGACATAGCGCACGGACTTTGAGCCAGATCCTCCACAATGGAGTAATTCTGGGTGGCCCTAGCATTAGGATTAATCGTCGCGCGTTTAGCAGAACCTTTCGGTATCTGTGGTATAGTCTCGACAGGGGGTTGCTCAATATGAAGGTCAGTACTTCCGGGAACAGTCTTGTCCTTGGAAGTTTCGGCTTCACCATAATCACGTGACCGAGTATCCACATGGACATTAGAACCCATCATGAAAACATTTGACGATTTTTCCCCTTCCTGGTTGCCCTCAGCGGAGGTTCCAGGGTTTGAACTCGCGCCAGCAAGAAGTTGCTGCCCTTGGGGAAACGGGTTGGTTAACACAGCTTGATAACTAGAAGTCCCTTGCAGTCCTAACAAGCGTTGAGCGTCTTCAATCTTAGGGTAGAGATGAGTTAGATGGTCTCCACTACACAATTTGCATGGAAACTTAACTTTCTTTCTTGACTCATTTCTACCACCACCACCGTTGTTGCCGGATTTATTTGCATCAAGCTTCCCATCCTGGTTCTTTTTCTTACCTCATCCTTTCTTTTTTTGTGTAAGTCAGATGTTTATATTATATCACAAAATATAGTACAAAAAATCCGCAGAAGCAGATCGAAAGCAGGGATGTACAATAGACCATAACTTATCACCTGCTCAGAGAATTCAGAAAAAAGAGACTGCAAAATGCACACCGCGCAGGGTGGCCCGAGCTAAACTTGTGCCTAAAAACCGAGACTACCGAGACATTACAGTTCATGACATTAACATAGATAGACTGAGGCCGAAACATAGATAAAGACGAAGGAAACAACAGAAGGGACTACCCTAGATGAACTTGCCCATTTGACTGATAGTGTCCAGACCCATCTCCCGAACATGTTTGTCCACCCTTGCTTGCAGGGCTTCAATTGGTTCGTTCTCCTGCACCTCAGTTGTGGCCGGCTGCGGAGTCACGGGAGCTGGGTTTACAGTATCCCTCAGGAGCCTGATGAGCAGAGTAAGCTTCCTGTTGACTGTCTGAACAGCCTCATGCACAGTGGTGATTCGGCCGTCCAGCGAACTGTTGTAGTCGATTATTTTTGCCATTTGAGCCTCCGTGAGGTTCACCTCAGTCACAATTTGCTGCTTTTCCTTCTCGATCGATTCCAGAGCTTTGGCGATGAGAGTCTTGGTTCGCCAACTCTCTGCCTTTGTTCTAACAAACTGAGTTGCCCTCTTCGAGGGGGTGCCCGGATCCTTCATCCAATCCACCTCCTCTGCAATCTCCTCCTCCGTGCGCCCCTCTTCCTCCTGCTTAGCCTTGGCTTCCAGTTCAGCAACTTTTCGTTTGTTCTTAGTTGCCGTTCGGGTTTCATAGCCTCTCTTCGCCTCTTGAAGGTCCCGATTTGCAGCAGCACAACGGCAACCTCCCGCGTCCATATCTAACTCTCTGTGCTCCTCCCAGCTAATGCAATTGCCGTTCACGGATGCGTGCTCGACACTATGATGAGAAACTGTGGAGAAAACAGGGTGTCTGCCCTCTGCTTTATAGTGTTTTCGTTTGTGAACCCTCCTGAGGTTTGTCTTAATCCCGCTGGAAGTGGGAGTACTGTTGCAATAAATTTGATTGAGGTTCGCACAAGCAAGGCCGTTGCAGGTCGAATTGGAATGAAAGTGGCTGCTCATAATCCAATTGAAATTATGCCAAGTGTCCTGTACGTTTGATCTGTTGCTATGGTTAATAGTGGTGTTTGAAATACCCTGTTTGCCTGCATGTCTGGTCTTCCTATGCAGTGCCTCGAGCCAACCCGCCTCTTTTGAGATCACCATAAATGTTATTGATGCCTTCCCATACGGAACCCTTCCATGTGTCTTAATTTTGATACTGCTGATGCTATATGCTCTGTGGCTCGATCTGTAATGATCACTCGTCTGGCTGGCCTGCCGCCGCCAGGAATTCCACCGCCAGAGATGTCCTGTCATTCCGTTGCCTTGGTTATTATTGCTGCTTTTACCGGTATCATCAAACTTCCGGTAACGTAACCCGAAACCGTCACCTGCTAGGTTGGATCGGCTTGGATTAAATCCTTCTCTGCCAGCTGTGCACATGTCACCTTGAGGATTGGGCAGTCTACCTCCTGCCAACAGCTGTCCATAATTTTGTTCGGGTTGTCAACACCATGGTTTGCCAAAAAGTCTGCCAACCCATTCGCTTTTCTTCTTACTGTTTGGAAAACCATGCCTCTCATTTCTGCTATCAGCTCCGCTATACTCTCAGTGGCCTTAGCCAGCCTCCAATGTTTGGTGGCTTTACTGGCTCTTGTGCCTGCTTGTAAGCGTTTGGCCGCCGTTATAGCCAAGGATGAATCCCCCTCAACTATGACATTCCCTTGTCGAATTGTTCTTAGAATTTTCAAACCTTGCTCAAGCGCAGCAAACTCTGCTTCATTGTTTGTGCTTTCTCCAAGCGCCCTGCAGTAGATATGAACAATGTCACCAACCTGATTGCGAATTGCGCCTCCGATACCTGTTGTGCCTGGGTTGCCCCTCGATGCCCCGTCAAAATTCAATTTTAGGCCTCCCTCTGGCGGGCATTGCCATCTGAGGAGTTGTGATGAAGGTTGTGACCTGTTTCCCCCAGTCGGTTGATTGCTGGAGGCCTCCAATTGAAAACTCTTCAATATGCGTAAGTCCTGATCCGAAGGTTTTTCATTCGGTTCTTCTTTGCATTTTGTCTGTATGAGCTGTTTGATGTTAATTGTGATTGATTCTTTTGCAAATTCTATGTTTCTGACTTCCTCCTGAAATATCCTTCGATTACGCTCTTTCCATATTGTCCATAAGATAAAGCCTGGGGCGCACTTCCATATACTTTCAACTCTTCGAATTCTAGAAAAGTTTCTCCTCCAGTTGATGATGGTTCCCTGAATGGAGTCTCTGTTCCGATCAGAAGCTCCAAGAACTTCTTCCATCCAGTGCCAAAGCTGGGAAGCCCACTCACAGGAATTAAAAAGATGATTCATTGTTTCCGCCGCCTCCATGCACATAGGACACCTAGAAGGTCCCCTGAACCCTTTTTTCAATAAGTTTTCCCAAGTTAGAGTTTTCTTCTGCATAAGAAGCCATAGAAAAGTTCTAACCTTCGGCCATTGAAGACTGTCCCATACTTTATCGGTCCAGGGCACTATATCAGGCTGCTCTTCCCTCTCTATGATACTCCTGGCTTCTTTCAGGGAGAAATCACCGTTGCCTTTCGGACCCCATCTAAGCTTATCATTTTCAGCAGCAATTCGGATTTTTCTTTTGAGGATTTGTTGATTTAAAGCTTGAATGGTTTCCTGAATGTCTTCGTTGTGGGTAGAGTTGAAAACTGTCCATTCCCGCCAATCCGGGTCTTCACTGGTTGGGTTCCAGTATTGATTGACTCTGAATTTGCCCTCATTTTGATTGTTTTGCTTCAAGGGTAGAAGTTGAGGGGTATCCAGTTTCGGGGACTGCTGCCAGGCATCCTCCCAGAAGAGTGCTTGAGTTCCATTTCGTATCTCCCAGAAGCTATAGTCCTGAACAATACTTCTATTGTCTTTGGCATGGTTCCATATTGGCGATCCGTTGGGAGCGTCCTGCATTCTTATTAGTTCTAGAGTGGTGCTATTCGGCATATACTTTTCCTTCCAATGAATGGCCCAAGGTAGGCTTGTGTCAGAGACCCATTTCCACCATATTTTGGCCCCGCAGATTCTATTTACCACTGAGGGATCAACCAAATTTAGACCCCCCCTATCCTTAGGTTTACACAGTTTCTGCCAAGCAACCAAAGACCATTTTTTCTTTTCACTGTTTCCACTCCATAAAAAGGAGCGCTGGATGATTCTCATTTGATTTAAGATTCCTTTTGGAGCAGGAAGAATTGATAGCATATACTGAGGGATAGCCTGCAAGACCGCTTTTGTTAGTATTAATCTACCTGCAAAATTCAGAGCCCTGTTAGTCCAATGTTTGCACTTCCTTTCCATACTGGCTAGGACTTTCTCCCAATGAACCTTTTGCCAAGGTTTGAGAGTTAGAGGGGCACCAAGATATCTTGAAGGTAAGGAGCCAATTTTAAACCCCAGAAGCCTAGACAGATGAGATTGGATAGCCTGATGCGTGTTGAAGAAGAAAATGGTAGATTTGGAAAAATTAATCTCCATTCCCGAAGCTTTGCTAAAAAGATTGAGAATGTCTCTGTAAGCTAAAGCTTCTTTTACTGTTGGAGTACCATGTAACATGGTATCATCCACAAACTATTGATGAGTTGTGGCTGGAATGGATCTGATAGGTTGCAGACCTCTAATTTGACCCTCTGCTTTTTTCTTGGCAATTAATCTGCTTAGGCCTTCCATTAGAATGACAAACAAGAATGGGGACAAGGGGTCCCCCTGTCTGATGCCTCTGGAAGGGCTGAAGGGAGCAGAAGGGGCGCCATTCACAAGGATAGAGTATCTAGGAGATTTTATGAGGGCTAAAACCCATTTGATCCATTGTCTACTGAAACCAAAAGCTTCTAAAACTGCTTCCAGGTAAGACCAACTTACCTTGTCATAAGCTTTGGAAAGATCTAACTGCATGAGCATTCCGGCTTCTTTCCGCGAATGAAGTGAGTGAATCATCTCCTGTGCAAGAAAAATATTGTCTAGAATTTGCCTACCTTCCACGTAGCCAGACTGTTCTTGCGAGATGATGCTAGGGAGGATCGCCTTCAGCCTATTGGCTATGACCTTAGAAATTATCTTGTAGATGACATTGCAAAGGGCTATGGGTCTGAATTTTTCTGTTGTGTTAGCTTCCTCCACTTTGGGTATAAGAGCAATGAAAGTTGAGTTTAGAGATTTTAGGATCGTTTTGGATCGTCTTGAGTCTTCCACGATCGCCCATATGTCTTTCTTTACAATGTTCCAGCAGGCTTTATAGAAGTTGATGGTGAATCCATCCGGTCCAGGAGCTTTGTCACTGGGCATGCTTCTAACTGCCTCCTCGACTTCTTCCATAGTGATTATTCTTCTTAGGGCCCAGTTCTGATCCTCTGTGATGGATTTAGGTATGACATTGGTAATTTCTTTGATGGCTTCCTCTCTGTTGATCCCTGGTTCTTGCGCTATGAAGCTAAAGTGATCTGATAGGGAGGCAGATATCTCGTTGTGATTTCTAAGGAGTTCTCCCTCACTGTTTTTTAGTTCTAGGATTTTGTTGGCACTTCTGTGGTCCATGGCTGATCTATGGAAGAACTTAGTATTTTTCTCCCCTTCCTTCAACCAAAGGATTCTTGATTTCTGCTTCCATAATGATTCTTTATGCTTGCATCTATTGTGCCATTGTTGAGTAAGCTCTTTTTCTTGTTCACAGGTTTCTTCATTTCTCCAGCCTGCCGCCCCATCCTTGTGAATTTGTTCCAGCTTGTTTTCGATGATAGCTTTCTCCTGAAAGATATTTCCGAATACTGTTTTATTCCAGTCCTTTAATCTCATTTTGATGTTTTTTAGTTTCTTTTGAAGATTGAACATTTTGGATCCTTCTTCATCTAAAGGTTCTGACCACCATTTTTCCACCACTGTGAGGAAGTTGGGGTGTTCTATCCAGAACTTTTCGAACCTGAAGGGTTTATTCCTGGGGGTACCCTGAAGCTCGACAGCTAGTGAGATCGGCCAATGGTCCAACCCTCCACTTGGAAGGATGTTCGACTCAACTACCGTTCCATCTAAAATTAAGCTTTCCGAGACTAAGAAATGATCCAGTCTAGAAGATATTAGCCTTTCACCCCCCCTTCTGTTGTTCCATGTAAATTTACCACTCTTAGGGTATACATCTACCATTCTTGCATTATCAATGAAACTTATGAAAACCTCTGCATCCCTGTTTAGTTTTCTGAGGCCTCCTTTTTTCTCCAGGAGGGAGGTGATCATGTTGAAATCTCCCCCCAATATGTATTTAGCATCAGGGTGCCTTTCTATAAATTTGGATAACGACGCTAGGAAACTAATCTTGTCTTCTAACTTCTGAGGACTATAGACATTGATGCATAGGAAAGATATAGAATTACCTGTAGGTTGCACTTCCAGTGCTAAGTAGTTTTTGCTTGCTTCAGCTGTTAGAATCTGGTATTTCCTTGTGTCCCAGAATGTAGCTAAGCCTCCTTCTCGCCCTTGGCTTTCGATCTCTAGGACTTCAAAATTTCTTCCCAACTTAATTCGTAGGCGATCTATGATGACTCTATTACATTTGGTCTCTTGTAGAAACAACATATCCGGGTTGTATTTTTGCATCTGTCGCTTCGGAATCCTCTGTTTGTCTTGGCTGTTGATCCCCCTTGCGTTCCATGATACAATCTTCATATTTAAACAATTATTTGGAAGGACGGATAATCACTTAGCTGCCTAATCTTACCTGCGTTGAACAACATCTCTCCAAGCTCCTGCAGATGTTCTCCGCTTGACTTGCGGCCTCTACGGCGTTTGTGCCTCGAGCCAGAGGTTTTTCCCAGTATTGCTTTGTAGTGTGGGCTGCTTCCTTTGATTATGCCTAACTTTCTCTTCTGTTTCTCTATTACTGCATTCTGCCGTGCAATGAAGAGGTCATTGACCTTCCTGATTTCTTCCTCCGGTACTGCTTCAATCCCTTTGGCTCTCCAGCTTTCTACAATCGCCGTAAGGTCCATTCCTTCCATAGCTAGGGTCTCTTCCAGCTCCAGATCCTCACTCCCCGCTTCACTTGTTAACATCTCTGTTTCTTCGTCCGTTTCTGCTGTTCTATCCTGCATGTGGATTTCACCATTGAATTCTCCTTCCGCGGTTCCTTTCCCTGTAGGTTCTTCCTGTCCTTCTTGCCCTGCCTCCACATTAGGTATATTCTGCTTTTCCTCCGAGTCAGTCTCCAGATCTAGGATCTCAAAGGGGTTACTGAAGTAGTTTCTTTCTGTGCTACCTTTATTAGTCCTTCTTCTATTGGCGCGCTGCCTGTTCTTTGGTTTGGTGAAGTTGTTCTTGTCTTTGTTGTTTTGTATTTTCTCGTCTTCTGCCTCCTTTCTATTCAGTGGACAGTCCCTTATCAGATGCCCATGCTCGTGGCATTTCCGACACCTGAAAGGTATTTTCTCATAGTCTAAAGCCTGAAAGTATTCCTCATCCCTGTACTCGAGCCACAAACCTTCATGTAGTGCGCCGGACACATCCAGTTCCACACAGATTCTAGCGTAGGAGGTATATCTTTTCTGCATGGTTGCCTCCGAGGCTTTAACAAAGGTGCCTAGCTTATCCCCTATTTGCTTTAAGGCATTCAATCCCCAATAATCTATTGGGAGAGAGAAAAGTCTGATCCAAACCGGTACTTGAGTGAAAGATTCCTTTTCCGGGACGAAGTTTGGCTTCCAAGGTCTCATATACAAGCCTGCTGCTGCTAGAAAATAAGGGCCACCTTCGAAAACTCTGTCTTTATCTTCTAGACTTGTAAAGACTACTGTGAAAAATCCTTTAGCCCCCAGATGTAACTGCACATCTCCTTTCGGCTTCCACTGCTGTCTTATCCATTGGCACAGAGTCCTTTCAGACGGCCAGACTCCCATAAATTTACAAATGATGGCATGTTCAGCCATGTGCTCCCTGTAGGCCTGGATTTCAGGGTCAGTGATTGTCACCCGTAGGTTGTCTTTTTTCTTGGGCTTACATGCATTGCTGGTCATAGGGGTCCTGTTGGGGTTCGCGCTGGACTCCCCCTCCTTCTCCGGTTGGACCTCGCTTTTGTTTTTTGGCTCTTTGTCTTCTTTTGGTCGTTCCTCCTCGTTTTCTGAGGGTTGAAACTTTGCAGCCGTTTTGTCTTTTGTGTCTGCTCGGTTCTGCTTCTCTTTATTCCTGACTTCTGAGGTGTTTTCTGTCTTGTCAGGCATCATTGGTGTCTTTTCCTTGTTTTTTCTTCTATTCTGCATCTTGCTGTTCATTCCCTCTATTCTGACTCCTTCTTTCATTTTCTGTTGTTGTTTCTGCATGACAATCTGCTTAAACGTTGGGGTCCCACTGGACCCCTCTGCTCCCATCCAGTCCGACAGCAATTGCCCCTTTCGAAACAATGCTGCCAGTCTGAATCTGTGGTATTCCAGCCCTGTCTCAAGCGCTGGATCGCATAAACCCTAGCTCGCGGCTCTCCTCCTTACTCGATTTTCCAATTTTCCTTACCTCATCCTTTATTTTTCCCATTGGAATTTTGATTTCCTTTGGGGTTATCAGATTGGACTGCATTTATTGAAGAAGTTTGGGAAGCGGGGGGATTAGACGATGTGACTTGGTTGTTAGAAGCAGCTTGCAAGGACAACTGTTGTAATTGATTCAACAAGTTCACTGTAGTTGTGTCTACTTTCCCAATGATACCATCTGCGTGCGGACCTGGCTTCGACTTAGCTATGTCAACCATAGATCCAGGAGCATTTGGCAAGTATTTCTGTAGGATCTCAGACTGAGAGTAGATCAATTCTAATTGCTGGGCCCTAAAAATGGCTTGCTCCTAAGAATAGACTCCAGACATGGAGACATCTTTGGAGATCTCGGGTTGTAAAGAATTCAAAAACCACTCGAGACAGTACTCTGGAGGGATTTCGGCTTTAGTGAGCATCTTTCTCTGTCTCCATTCCTGAATATGGTCAGAAATGTGGGTTGCCTTATCCTGACGAAAGGTGGCCAGAAGTTCAGTTCCGGCATCATAGCGGACAGGCAACTGAAAATGATTTAAGAAGATATTGGCTAAGTCAGCGAACGATGTAAAGCTACCCCCTGGCAACTCTATATACCATTTGGCCGCATTACCAGTCAAGGTGCACTAAAAGAGTCTCAACCTAATCGAGTCATCGATAAGGGAGTTAGATGAGCACCAAAAATGGAATGTGGTTACATGGTCGCTTGGGTCTTCACCACTCTTCCCTTCGAATTTTGGAATGTTCAAAGGGAGTTTGGTTGGGACCGGAGGCCAGGCCGGATTGTACTTAATTGGGTCATTTGTTAACTTAGTGAGATCTGGCAAGTTCAATGTTGCTAGAAACGGAAGCCTAGGTGGACCTTGGGGGTTCCACCCGGACTAGGCAGAACTTCCAAAGCTCTAAAAAGATTGTCCTGGAATTTGAGAGGCACCAGGTTGCTCGAAGTAACCAGTAGAACCGGCTGAACCAAAAGGCAAGCCTTGTGGTCCAGCAAAATTCGGAGTTTGACCAACTCCGGCCGTATAACCTCCATAACCAACAAAATTTCCTCCGAAAGGATTGTAAGGAGTTGATAACCCCTGATACGGATTCCAAGCCGAAGCTAGAGGAGGAATAGTTTGAAACGAGCTAACCGTGGAGTACGGCCTATTCCCTTGTTGGCCGATAAACGGATTCCCAGTTCCCGCGCTACTAACCCCAGGGTTATTCCAACCTTGGAAAGGATTGCTGCTTTGTCCTATAGAAGAAAAGGGCATGGATCCTACAGTCGGGTTGGAATGTGGTATATGACCACTTCCAAAAGGAAAACCTTGGAATGAAGTCGATCCGCCCATCATGGATGTAGCGGCACTAAACGGAACCGATGGAATACCCTTTGAGTGGGTGCCAAATGGGAAGAATCAAGTACCAAAAGCATTGGTTTGGGCATTTCCACTCGTGGACGGAATGGAGGTAGACCCAACTAAAGATGTGCTAGAAAAATATCCAAACAAAAAAGCAGAGGAGACGGAAATGGTTCCTCCCCCTTGCACCGATGTTGGGATTTGCATAGTAATAGCACTTGTAGAAGCCATGCTTCCAGTAGTGGTCATTGATGGTAAGTGCGTATCGTAACCTAGACTTGACGGTCTATGCATCGGAGTCCCAACGTATTGCACTACGTCTGGATGACTAGATGGTAGTGGGGAATTTGGAGCCGCTAACGACTCTGAAAATTCTTCTACCTCTATGTTATTTTCCGCTTGAAAGAGAACTCGAGAAAGGACTAGAGTGTCTCTCTCTTGTTCAGAAGTGCCAGGCCTTGCTTGGCCGCTAATGCCCCCGAGAGGAGGATCAATCCCCGATGCGTCAACCGGCGTGGGACGAAACCCACCGGTAGTATTGCCTCTGCACCTTCTAGGAGAAGGCTCTAAACTTGGTGGCGAAAGACCACGAAGTCTTCGAGACCGTCTTGGAGATCGGTCAGCCACTTTGAATTTTTTGTTATAATCTAATTAAAGACTCAAAAAATTGAAAGTTAGGCCAACTAAGAGCACAGAGCACACACTATAAAGTCCCTAAAGATACAGCCAGTCAAACAACTTCCAAGTATTTCCACTCCGGGTGATTAAGACCGAACACCAAAATACGAGAAAGTGAAATAAGGGGCCTTCCGAAGATAGTCTGGGATGATGAGGGCCCAGTCCTATCAACGAAGGTATTAGAGGAAGTTACGCTAACCTCCTAACAACAACCTACGCCGGTGCAAACCCCCAAGCTTCGCAAGGGTGCCCTCCAGTAGTACTGTCGAGAGTGATGCAACGTCAACCTCAGGTGCCACGGGATTCCCCTTCGCAGCCACCTGTGTAGTTCCCTAGGAGCAGCAACTATGGATACCAACTCGTCGCAGAAGCCGGGCGGAACAGTCATGAGGTAAGTTCGGACAAGTAGGAGAGGGGTATCTCTCTCCCTGTCTTCACAGACCCTCGTGCTTAACTCCCAGATCCAGAGCTTTCCTGGTCTTCCTAATGCTATGGATTTTCTCTCGTTATTCAGACTCCTACGTTTGACGTTTATATGGCCTTGGAGAGTTAACTCTCCACTCACCTAATCCAAGGCCCTAAAATCCTAATCTTGTTGGTGTAACTGACTAAAACAAAAAGTTCTAGTGAATTTTAGTTAGCGCTTGATTTTATTAGGCTGTTCTTTAAGTCACAAGGTAACAGAAGTGAAACTAGTGGTGTTTTTTGACGCAAAAGAAATTAATAAAAAATTAACTACATGCACATGCACTTTTTCATTTTTCGATGAAGAGCAATTTCTATAGGGTTCAAAGGTACTTCTAATAAAACAAAAAAAGATTTCTTTTCGTTAATTCACACTTCACACTCACAAAAGTTAACAAAGCTATATATGACATGGACTTTCCATTTTAACAGAATCTAAAGCTATAGATGCTAAAAATAAGTGTTCCAATGGAAAGATCTCGAAAAATTAGGCTGGTTCAAAAAAAACGGCTCTGAAAACGGCTTCCGGATGAAGAAGTTATGGCTTTTTGAAGAAAAGTTGATGAAGATGCCGACGAAGTGCGGGAATGTGCGGAAATGAAAAATCCGCCCCCACAAAAAGGAGACTTGAACTCAAGACCTCTACTCTCATAAATTAGCTTTGGACCAAGTGAGCTAAACTAAAAGTTTGAGAGAGAGAGGGGGGGGGGGGGTTCTTTTTTTTTTTTTGTCACTGAAGCTTTGGGTTGCGTGCTTGCTTGAGAAAGCTCTTTTTCCCTACAAAACAAAAAACACAAAACCCAACATGGACATACAAAAAAAAATGAACCTTACGGCTCAAAGTTAGCTTTAGCCGGAAACTAAATATTTTCCTCAATGTTTATGATTTTCCGAGATCACACTAAGGCGCAGCAGAAAAGAGCCTACGCGTGAGAAAAATCCTTCCTTTCTGTTTCTGATTTGCCCAGATCGCACAGAGTCACGGGGAAAAGAGCATACACATAAATGAAAGGTACAGATCCGGTAATAAAAAAAAACAAAAAGCTAAATAAACCGAAACCGAAATAAACAAAGAGAAAATAACTATAAACTGCAAATAAACACTGTATACCTCCAGATCTTAAAAATGACGTAGCTAGGGCTACCGGAAACCTTTTCACGTGAAACGAAAGGGGTTCCTCACTAGAACAGATGCTCCCAACACAATAGAGCAGTCCTCTCGGCCCAAAAGTAGTCAGAAACAGTAGATATAGGAAACGACAGTCGGATTCAGTTCTACCAGCTTCAGATTTGGATCACCAAAGGACGCGGCCCTCAAATAGCTCTGATACCATGTAGGAATTTACAGGGTAAGTTCCTCAGAAAGAACACCAAAGGACACCGCTCACACACAGATCACAGATCAATACACCAGTATTTTGATGTGGTTAAAACCCTCAAAGAGGGAAACAGTCCACGTCCTGAGCCAACGCGGCCACTTCAGGCAATTTATTAATAAAAGAATGAAAATTTACGTAAGCTTCTCTCATGGAAAGTTTAACCTACAAATGACCCTCCATGCTCTTTAAATAGAGATCATGGACCAATCAGGTGTTAAGCCATGGATCAAGTGTCGGTAATACCGAGGAGAGAATGAACCGTCGGATCACTACATATCGTGACCGTCAGATTATAAGTTATAAAAAGTACATAATAAAGAAACACACTTTACCTAACTCTATACTAGACCAAGTTATACTTAACTATTTCCTATGTGTCAGAATATCCTAACATAATGATTCAGAATAATGTCTATCTTATTATCAAAGAAGCAACCAAATGGTATGATTAATCTCCAAAATCCTACCTCTATCTTGTGGATGGAAGTAAATGTATAGGATAGGATGGCAATTTAGAAATTCATTTCCATTTACCAATCTAGGCTTGAGATCCACTCTTGATTAGAGGATGAGATCAAGGGATAAGAAGGTGAAAAATCCAAGGTAGGGAACATAAGATTCAAATTTATTATCCAAGGTAAATGGTTTTAACAATGCCTGGAATCTTTTGGAAGAGGAAGCTTTGAGATTCTTCTCATTTTTCCCAAATTTTGTATATCATCACACCTGCAACAAGGGAAAACCTGCTCTGATTAGAGCAGGTGCAGAACTTAGCAACCTGCCACTCAAAGTAGGTCCCTAAAGGGCCAAGGTGCATGGGGTCTTAAAAGCATTAAAATGAAGCATTAAAGGTCAAAAACTCAGGGATTTAAGATATTCATGTTTAGGGCTTTGTGTAGGGATGATGAAAATGTGTTCATGGATGTTTATGGATACAGTTTGTACGCTTATTCACTAGATGTTACAAAATGGCCCATAACAAGGCTGAAGAAATACACCTAGATTCTTACACTCTGATTTCACCTGCTGAAATTCCAAGCATTTGTCCATGAACTCTACCACTTCCTTATTCAAATTCATCTAGTAGTAGAACTTCTTCACTGCTATCAATGTCTTCTGGTATCCTGGGTATCCTAAATAAGGCTTGACATGGAATTCCCTCAAGATAAACTTCTTGAGCCCACTTTCATCAGGAATATACATCCTATCCCTGAATCCCACCAAACTGTCTGCCATGAGATGATAGTCCACATCCTGATCACTTGTACCCTACTGTTGTAACTAGTGCCTATGATTCATGTTCCTATCATCCTATTGTCATGCCTGTAAGATCTCATCCTATAAACTTGTCCCATAAGAGATCACTTCTGCAACATGGTTCATATGCACTCTCTTGTTGAGAGCATCTGCAACACTATTCTTGTTACCCTTGATGTATTTGATATCAATGTAAAACTCACTGAGGGTGGCCAACCATCTAGATTTCCTTCCATTTAGATTTGATTCGTCAAATAGATATCTCAACCCATTGTAGTCGCTCATCAATATGAACCTCCTACCAAAAACAGAGTGTCTCCACATCTTCAATGCATGGATAATAATCATCAACTCAAGATCATGAGTCACATAGTTCTTCTCATGCTCATTTAGTTTCCTAGACTCATAGCATACCACCTATCCCTCCTACATCAAGACTCCACCAAGTCCTCTCTTGCAGGCATCTATACACACCATGAACTCTTTATCTGGATCTGCAATCTTAAGAACTGGAATATTTGTCGACAACTACTTCAACTACTCAAAATTGGCCGCACATTCCTTTGTCCATTCAAATTTATTCCCTTTCCTCTTCAAATATGTAATGGGATAGGCAATCTAAGAGAAGTTCCTAATGAACCTCCTATAATAAACTGCTAACCCCATGAACTATCTTACCTCATCCACATTTCTAGGAGTTTCCCATTCCATGATACCTCTTATCTTTTCTAGATCTACTGTTATGCCTTCCTTGGAAACAACATGTCCCAAGTAATGCACCTCTATATGAAAGAAATTGCACTTGCTAAGCTTCCTCTCTTAGCAGTCTCAACATTGTTGCTAAATGCTCGACATGATCTTCCTCATTCTTAGAATATATCAAGATATCATCAATGAATACAATAACAAACTTATCTAGATAAGGACACAACACACTATTTATCAAGAACATAAAAGTATATGGAGCATTAGTGAAACCGAATGGAACTACAACAAACTCATAATTCTAATACCTGGTCCTGAAAGTAGTGTTGTAGATGTCCTCTTCTTTGATGTGTACTTGATGATATCCTAATCTAATATCAATCTTCAAGACGAATGATTCTCCCTTCAACTAATCAAATAAGTCATCAATCCTCGAAAATGGGTACCTATTCCTAATTGTCACCTTGTTTAGCTACCTATAACCAATACATAGCATGAGAGTACCTTTCTTCTTCTTCACGAAGAATACTGGTGGACCCCAAGATGATACACTTTTCCTAATGTATCCATTATCAATAATTTCCTTTAGCTACAACTTCAACTCTACTAACTCTAGTGTGCTCATCCTGTAAGGTGCCTTTGATGCTGGTGCTGCCCCTAGTACCAACTCAATAGAAAAGTCCACTTCCCACTGTGGAGGAAACTATGGAATTTCTGTTGGAAACACATCCAAAAACTGTTGTAATACAAGTTAACTCCTAAATATTTTTACATCCTCAACATCCTTGTCATTGTCACTGGAAATGTGAACTACAAATATCACACACCCTTTCCTGCAACTTCACTTAGCCTGCATAGCTATGACCATCCTAACTGATGTAGGATTCTTCTTTCCCTGCAAGATTCTCTTCTCTCAATTATCATCTAAGAACTCAATAGCCTTGTCATAAAAATCTACCTTGGTCCTGTGAAGGTACATCCAATCCTACCCAAAAGCATACCATATAATCCCAATGGTAGTACATTCATATGTGTTTTGTAGGCATACCATTCATCTCAAATGCACAAGCTCTTACCCAATGATGAACTCTCTTCCTAGTACATTTAGCCAACTACACCACAAAAGACTCTTCATGTACTTCTTCTGTCTCAATAATGGACGCCTAATGATTTGTCTATTTGTTGTCCATGGTTGCATACATCTGAGGAATGCTATGATTGACATTTCCAACTGTCTGCGCTTCTTGAGCCCAATAGATTTCAAACCCACCACCCTAGAACAATGGACAATCTTTCTTGCAATGATATTTGCCACATATCCAACACTGCAATGGCTCCCTACCATCACATGTGTTTTGTTGCTCTCAGGGATGTGACCCATGTCCCTTCTCAATTGCATTGAACTTCTTGTAAGGAACCACATTTTCTTTCTCACTTGCATCCTAAGGTCTTCCCCACCCCGGTGGAAACTTCCCTTTAAATTTCTCATTTCTTTTCAATTCACACTTAGGTTGATCAGGTTTTCACTTTGACTGCTCGTAACAGTGCTTTAGCTTCTGAATGGCTTCCTCTAATGATCTAGGCTCATCAAACTCAATCCAGTCTCTATATGTTGCTAGCAGCCCACCAATGATTCTTTGAATCTTAGCCTTCTCATCCTTGAGATAAGGCACATACCTCAATATCTCTAGGAACCTGCTAGTATACTCATCATCTGTCATTGAACCCATTTACATCTCATATAACTCCTTATCTCTATCATCATAGTACCTCACCAATAAGTACTTCTTCTTAAAGAGTCTCTCAAAATCATCCCAAATCAACTCTTCTTCCCAAATTCCCTTGACATTCTTCACATCTTCCCACCAAATATTTTATTTCCCTTTGAGACTAAAGGTGACTATCTTGTCTTTCATGTTCTCCAGAATAGCTATGCAATCAAAATAATTTATTCATCCCAAGCAACCATGAATCTGCATCTTTTGACTTCTTCATATCTCCATCGAATATAGGCATCCTGACTTTCTTGAAATCCTTAGGAAAGTCCTCACCCCTCATATAAGGATGATGACGGTGATGACTGTGATGATGTCTCCTAGACGAGGAACTAGAATGATGCCCATACATACTAGTCCTCCTAACAGGCGTATACAATGATTTTCCACCTCTAACTGTGTCCTCTTTATCTAACCTATATATGGACTGAGACCTGCTACCATAGGCTCCATTAGTTTTCTCTTCCTGCTCTTGACTGATCCTCAATTATCTCTATCTTTGCAACTCTGACAACCTCTAAAGAATCATTGCACTAACCTCTACCTGCTTCTTTTGAGCCCTTACGATTATTTCTTGAGCCTCAACCAACTTGTCATTGTCCACTTTGAAACTTCTGATCTATGCCCTCAAACTTCTCAATATGTCTACTATACCAGGAGAACTCTCTTCTCCTTGCTTCCTAACTGAACTATAGGGAGTGTCGAGGGAGTTATAGTCTACCATTTTTCTCATCATATTTGATTCTCTTCTTCCTATAAGTATACGATGTCAAATAAACCAAATACATACGAAAATTAAATCCATACCTCGTTGATGTTTAGGGGAGGCTTATCTCATCTGCAATATCATTCCACATTAGCACAATACATATATAATCACAACCATTTCAATATAACAACATCATTCATGACCATACAAACTATACACCATGACCTCATGCATGACAACAATAACCATGAAAACATCAAACTTTACCCAAAGAGAGTGTAATCGACTATGATACCATGTTGTAACAACCTGCTCCCACATTTACCCACTTTCACTAGTTTGCCCGGTGTGAACATGAGTTGAGGGTAACTATGATAAGACTCAACCTCCTATATGTCCTTAAGGTATTGGATTCAACAACTTAAGACCTTCCTAACTTCCCTCATGTGCTACAGGATCTCTAGGAGCAACCCAACCCCTCCAGGTGTCCACCCCTAAGATAACTCTCTTGTTCACTAACCTAGAGACTTAATCGTTCCCTTGCTAAGGCATGCAAGCGATTGTAGCCCTCCAGTTACACTGGTAACCCTGCCTCCATGTGACAACAAAATTTTCTAGTAAACTCTATGCCAACAACCTCGAATTTTGAGCCAATTGTTCAGGGCCAGTACTCAGACATCTGCCCAATACTCAATGAAACTTCCATAAATGATACATGACATAGAAAAAAATCTTATAAATCAAAACTTGAACCAAGACTTAACCTCACCCCTCCCAACGATGACTCACATTCCATCAAACACATATTGGTGAACATGGAACCTATAGGTCATGACTGCAAATTTGAACGTAATGATATGAAAACTTATCTAAGGATAAACAAGAAGGAACAATGCCTTCCCACAATAGTTTTCATAACACCAATTAGGTATTGCATTCATTATCCAAACATTCATTAATAGAAATGTGTTAAGGGACATACTTAGATCTATCAATTAACCATGCTTATAACCAACATATAACAAGATAAATAACAATGAGAGAACAACCATTAAAGACACATGATAACAAGTACATTTACTCATCAAAATAAAAAGGAACTTAGCTCTTATTAACCATATGCAAAAGCCAACCAAGGCAGGAACTTCCACATACCACCCAACCATAGATTGGGATGAACCAAATATAAATTTCATCAAATCATCCTCATGCCATATTCCAATCATGAATGTGGGATCTCATGGGATAAAACCATCCATAAACAACCAAGGGAATCTAGAGGTTAAACCACGTCCACCCTAACAATATCATGATCTCACCTAAATCTGTCTCGAGATCATAAAACCAAACCAAGCTTGGATGCCTCAGAATTTCTTCACCATCCCTTGAAGAATTTTCTTGTCTCCACCCACCTATTGAATGCTTCCCAGAGAAAACCGTCTCCACCCCCCACCCTTTGGATTTTCCTGAGACCATCTCGTCCGGAGCCAAAACCTTCCAGCAATCCATATCTCAACTGAGAAAGAATCCCATCACACCATGGCTATTCTAAAAAGGAAAGGCATGGCTAAAAGCATTGTAAAAAAACCAACAAAATCCATGTAACCCACATCAGAGAAACCAAAATACACGAATGCATATGCCATGCATGCCAAAACCACCTAGGAAACCATACATGCAATCTATTACCTACAAGTATTCATGTTGAAGTTGCTTGATCCAACCTTTCCTTGCTTGATCCTTGCTTCCTTTGCTTTCCTTTCTTGATCCTTGATTTCCTTTGCTTGCCTTATACTTTGTTTTCTTTCTTTCCTTCTCCTCTTGGTTCTTTTCTCCTCTCTGAGATTAACTCTAAAACTGAACTGATCAAAGGCTCCTAATTGATTCTCTAATGTCTTTTTATTATTGATTCCTCTAATTTGTTCATTTTTCCTCTATTTTCCTTCAATTTACTCACATGCAACCTGTGACCTTTCACCTCCCTTTTCTCCCAATTTCATTTATTTTTATAATAAAAAAAGTCAATTGATGTCTCTTTTCATTTTCAAAGCCTTTACCAATGTCTTTTTTAATTTCCCTTAGTCATAAACACAACAAGTGATGCCCACTATGATATTTTGCCCAACATTCAGCTCAAAATAAGTATCCCCTGACCTTGGTCTTATTTTTCCTTTATTAATTTTTATTACATGAACTTTTAACCGGGGACGTTACATGAACCTACCCAAGTGGTTTAGAAAAACATTTAGAAGAAGAAAGGAAAAAGGGGTAAATTAAGTGACTATTATCACACTTAAAACCTAGCAAACTTTATGGAATTTTTTATCTTGGTTTTCTTTATTTTTCTCATTAGCCAACAGACTAACATGAACGAATGCTTAATAGAATCTGCATAATGTAATTTTGTTAATTTATTACAGGTTAAATAAAATTATAGTTTTTTCCTTGAAAAAAATGATGAATACATTCAGATATATTATACAAATATTAATATCTATTGATATTATCATTAATATTAAATTTAAAAAAGTTGTAAACTTGGTAGGACTACATCTTCATCATGTCTAATATATCACCTCGATCGGGGAGTGGAATTGAACCAATGACTTCACATGAAAGAATGTTTTAACAGAACACCCGATCGCCATTTATCTAAGACTCTGTGGACTATTAATATTAAATTAATTATTAACAGTAATATATCTCTATATATATAATACATTTACATTAATTATCAATATTAATATGATTACTAATATTAAAATAATTAATACATTATATAATATTACACATTAATTAATATTATTACCAATTAATATTAATTAACCGGTTTATATTATTAATATTTACTATTAATACAAAAAAAATCCCTCATATTAATTAACAAATAATAAAATGGATTAATATTATCACTAAAATTAATATTAAAATAATTAGTAATTAGTTTTAATTTTAAGGTTTTCTATGTGTGAGTCTTTTAACTTAATCCTTTTCCTTTTCCTTTTCCTATGTATTACTACTTAGCAAGGTCACATTTCTTATTTTCACATTCTCACCCTGATGATGAAACTTAAATTTTTTGCGATGGATCGGAAAACTTAAACATAAGACCCTACCATTTATCTGCTTCCATAATTGCACCTCTTTATATGGTATACTTTCTACTTGATGATTCCACGCCTTCTCAAATACATCAATTGAATTTTCTTTTTCTAGGTACACTTCAATAAGAGAGTTCTAATAACTTTTCAGCTGAGTACTTACAGTTTGGCTTTCTTTCAATTTTTGTTCTAACCATATTATTCTCATGTCTCATGTTGTGATGATATTTTCTTATGTAGTTCTTTGCATTCCTCTCCCACTACTTTCGAGAAATCATAAACTATGTTTTCTTAGTTGACTTCGAGAGTCAAGTATGTTCCTTTTTGGGGTTGTGAAGATTTGATATACTTTGTTTTAAAGTTTGTGCCATACATTACCAAAATTTAGCATCTCACAAGAGTAGCTTATATGGCTTGAATGTTTGCAAGTGACTTTTTAAGTGTATTATTTCTAAATTATTTGTTCTCAAAAACATTGCATCAAGAAAACTATTTTTTTTCTCATTAACTCACAAAAAATCACTTATTTCAAGCACAAAATATGAAATGTTAACCCTACTCACACGACCTAATATTAAAATAGAAGCAAAGAGTCATGGGTTATAGTCATAGTGGTGGGAACCTTCAAGTACGGGTAGTGCATAGTAGTTGGTGTTAAGCTATATGAACTCAAGTCTCTGGTAGAAATTGAGCCCTGTGTGACCTTTGTGCTATGAGAAGCAAGAAGGATAATACAAAATGTTTTGTAGATTTCCATTCTAATTATGGTAAAGGATAAACCCATTTTCCTCTTTTTTCCAATATCATAGAAGGGAGACTAGTTGAAAATAGAAACAATAAATGTTAAAAATAGAATCCAGAAATTCCAGTTTAATTTGTCCTCGAATTAAACTGAGAATTAAAATTGAATTCTATTCTCATAACAACTTGTAAATAGTTAAATAAGTTTAATTAACTTAATTAGTTTAGGAATTTTGAGTTGGAAGCCTTTCAGAAGTCATGTATATGTTCTCCCTATGTTATAGGGGTCCAAGATGAGTTAATTGTGATTTGTAATTAGATAACTCAGTTTACCGAGTTAAGTTCAGTTAAATTAGTTCCAAACAGTTTGAGGAACTAATAGTGAGTTAACAGTCATTTGGTGCACTAATGCATTAAGTAGTGCTACTCGAGTTAACTGAAGATTCCCTCATCAGAAACTCATGCATGTCGATTATGAGAAAGACCCAGTTGAGAGTAGAGTGTAGGGACAATGTATTATCAACTGTATAATTTTTTGAGTTGTACAGATGGTGCATGCAATCAAGAACTGAACCTAGAATGGATTACATAGATTTGTATGCACTTGTTTCCCATTAATATGGGCTAATCATCCATAGGAATTGCGCAAGGAAATAGGGGCTTAGAGAGTTGGAGAATTTGCTAAGTGTTGGCCAAGCGTTTGCTTGTCAGCTGGAGATTGATTATACTGAGTGCTGGGATTGTTCTTGTGAGAACAAGAACTGTATTATCATCATTTATTTCTGATTAATGCAATATAGATAGTAGGGGTTTTGAGCTGTCGCTTTCCTCGGGAAAACTTATTGTGTTATGTACCATTGATTTGTCTTCCTCTTGCTATTATTGTTTTCATCGATCTATTGCCTTCTGTGGTTGAAATTATAAGTAGATTCTTATCTTGTGCTTTAGTAAATTGCATGAGCTTGTGAATCTCTAGGAATTATACATGGTATCTGAGCAAAGAATAGTATACTAGAGGAGATTTCAAAGTTTTGAGTTTTGGGTTACAGGTAAAATTCAAATTTGCATTTCATACTTCAGGATCAGCAGATGGAGTTCTACGGTTTGTGACTCGAGTATGTCTTGGATGGCAGCTTGAATTAAATAGCCTAAAAGGAAAGGATGGAGGTCGTGTTGGAAGATAATGGCTTGAAGGGATTCATTGATCAGGACATTCCTAAGCCACCAACATTAGATGCTGAGAATATGGCTGAATGGAAGAAGTGTGTGGCAAGGGCGACGCAGATAATCCTTCAGGGAGTTCAAGACCACATTGTCTCGAGTCTCCATGGAAAGGAAACTCTGTATGCTATGTGGAAAGCATTGAAGGACCTTTTCAAGAATAGCAGTGACCAAAGGAAGTTGGCACTGAAAGATAAAATTCAAAAAATCAAGATGGAGGCAGGCGACTCAATTCCAAATTATTTGACCAAGTTCACTCAATGTCATGATGAACTTGGAAGTGTTGCTATCATTGTTGTTGAGGATGATATGCTGAGTCTTTCTCTTCTAGGACTCCCAAAGAGTTGGCATAGTTATTAGGACTCTGTCAATGGTGGGAGAAGTTTCCAGATCGGGAATGACTGTGGTCGAATTTGATATAGGAGGAGATCAGGATGAACACTAGAGGTGGGACCTCTTCCAAGGAAGTGGAAGAGGATTTTTCCTTAGCGAGTAAGGCAAAGAAGGCCAAGGGAAATAAGTCCCAAGGTGAGGAGGGCGGAAGGAATATGGACTTGATGAAAGTCAATTGTTTTCACTGTCACGAGCATGGGCACTATGCCAAGAACTGCCCACAAAAGAAAGAAAGCAAGAAGGAGCCTATAGTAGCGGCAATAGGTGAATCTATAGCTTCATAATTCAAACTTGATTTCACTCTCAATGCATGCATGGCCAACACTTCCATGGGAGACGTGTGGTATCTTCACAGTGGTGCCTCATTCCATATGACGGGCAACACAGATCTATTTAATGATTTTGAGAAAGACCCAAGCAAGTCATAAAGTTTGGAGATGAAAAGAGGTATAGAGATACAGGGATCTGTATGGTTACCTTTCAAAGAGAGTCTGGCTCCCCTCTCAGGATCAAAGATTTGATGTATGTTCCAGGACTAAAGAATAATCTTGTTTCAGTTGTAGTATTGGAAGACTGTGGCTATGGTGTGGTTTTTTGTAAGGGAAAGGTTTTCCTTAGACACATCACCATGGGACAGGTGAAGCAGATCGATGCACGGGTTAAGAACCTATATTCTCTTGAGCTTCAAGATGCATGCAAAGCCTTGAGGAGCAAGGAAAATGTTAGATAATTGGTGGTTGAGAGGGAGAGTAAATTACCTCTCAACATGCAGCCCCAAAAGAAGCCTCTGAAGTAGCTTTAGGAAGTTGTGGAGCAACCACAACTAGAGAAGCTGAGAGGAGACCGAGTGGAGCGATCCACTCAAACAGAGAAGTAGCAATCTCAGAATCAGTCTTAGGAAATTTTGGAGCAACCACAATTAGAGAAGCTGAGAGGAGACCGAGTGGAGGCATCCACTCATGCAGAAACCTCCAGTAGGGAGAAATTTCAAGCCAAGTGGTTTGAGGGAGCACATGCAACCATACCTCCAGGTGTGAGGTGGAGCAATGTGAAGTGATAGTCCCAACAGGGATGAAATTAGGCAGGGTCCATTGAGAGGTTTTATCTCATGGATCGTACCTTGCTACGCGAGCCCAAAGTACATAGTAGCGGGAGAAATCAGTGGGATTGATGTAGTCAAAGATCAGAGTAACAGAGGCTAGAGCAGTCAGTTATTGAATAGAATAGAGAAGTGTTGACAATAGTGGAGAAAGTCAGAGTCAACAGAAGCGCGGAGTTTTGAGTCAACAAAGGCAATACTAGTCAAATACTTTGATGACACAGGCATCATTCTGATTCAGGTTGGATGTTTTCTTGTTTCTGGAGTTGCTGGAGCAACAACACTAGAGAGAAGTGTTGCATACAGAACATTCCAAAGTCTCTTGATCGGGATCGACTTGAATTCCTTTCTTCTTGAGAGGAAGTGTTGAAAATAGCAACAAGAAATGCTAAAAAAAGAATCCAGAAACTCCAGTTTAATTTTTCCTTGAATTAAACTAAGAATTAAAGTTGAATTCTATTTTCATAGCAACTTGTAAATAGTTAATTAAGTTTAATTAACTTAATTAGCTTAGGAATTTCGAGTTGGAAGTATTTTTGAAGTCATGTATATGTTCTTCCTATATTATAGGGGTCCAAGATAAGTTAATTTTGAGGTGTAATTAGATAACTCAATTTACTGAGTTAAGTTCAGCTAAATTAGTTCCAGACTGTTTGAGGAACTAATATTGAGTTAACAGTCAGTTGGTGCACTAATGCATTAACTAGTGCTACTCCAGTTAATTGAATATTCCCTCATTAGAAACTCATGCATGTCGATTATGAGAAAGACCCAGTTGAGACTAGAGTGCAGGGACAGTGCACTATTAGTTGTATAATTTTATGAGTTGTACATATGGTGAATGCGATCAAGAACTGAACCTAGAAGGGATTGCGCAATTTTGGATGCACTGATTTCCCATCAATATGGTCTAATAAACCATATCAATTACACAAGGAAATAGGGGCTTGGAGAGCTGGAGAATTGGCTAAGTGTTGACCAAGAGTTTTCTTGTGAGCTGGAGATTGATTATACTGAGTGTTGGGATTGTTTTTGTGAGAAAAAGAATTGTATTATCATCTTGGATTTCTGATTAATGCAATATATAGTATGGGTTTTGAGTTGTGGCTTTCACCGGGAAAACTTATTGTTTTATGTGATGTTGGGTAGCACAAGCCCCACAGAACGGGTATGGGGTGCAAAGCCCAGAATTTTGGGTAATATTAGGGTAAACAACTCCGCGGAAAGCACGGAGCGCGAACTATAGTAGGTTGAGTCAAAGGGTAGTTCGCCCAAAAATAATGTAAAGAAATAGTAATAGAGTTGGCCCACGGAGGGATCGTGGGCCAAGGGAAAGTATAAATAGAGCAGGGCTCTATGAGGGAAAGTAGTTCTTTTGGAAGATGGAATGTAATGGGTTCTGAAAGGAAATAGTTTGAAAGCATCTGTGAGTCCAATTCGAGGGAGTAAGGTAGAAGATAGAGGCTATGCATCTATGTGCGCAGAGGCCTAGAAACTCCACAGTTGTGTGCGTGAACCCCTGCAGCTGAGTGCGTAGGGTGGATCTGGATGTATTGTTGAAGATTGATAATAAAGATAAGTCTCTTCTAAATTTTGTGTTGGTTGTGACTTTACTCTTTTATGATAAATGAATTGTTATGATTTTTACATTTGCTACAGTTTAATTCATGTGAACTGGATTAATCTTGATGTGCGAAGTAACCAAAAGTAATAAATGTTTTCTTAAAGACCGTTTTAACTAGATCAAACTAGTAATAAGTGATTAAAATCTGTAATAAACGTGATAAGGGTATTCTGATCTGCACAGATCTAGCATAGCGCGAGGTTGCAGAACAGCGCGCGAGCCCCAAAACACATCCAAGACATCCCCAGGGTGTGGAAACTTGGTTCCAGCACCCTCCCCTACTACCTTAGGTGAGACCTCAGTCCGCACTTTGCAAGCTGTTGCCGAAAGGGCTGGCAGCTGCGGGATTTGTTTGGCTAAATAATCCTTCCGAACTTGGGTCAAGCCCATATAAGCCAAAAAATGGTTCCGTTGTCGGGACCAAGATCTGCCTAAGGGGTGTCTAGTGTGAAAGGCAGGGACGCTAGAGGAAAAAGCGATGAAGGATCAGGATGGTAGTAATGGCGAGCGCCATCCAGTTACCAATATTCAAGGGAGTAGGAAGTGAAGATCCAGAAAAGTTTTGGTTTGTATTGAATTTAGTATGGAATGCACAGTAGATCATGAATGATGATATCAAGAAAGCCGTCTTAGTCAACACACTGCAGGACCAAGCGCTAACATGGTATATGAAATATTCGGGCATCAACCCAACGGCAGGGATAGCGGACATCTACATGGAGTTAAAAAATGAGTTCAGTCGGCCAAAATCGGAGTTGTAGTCGGTCGTAGGATTCAAAGAAATCACGATGATGCCTGGTGAGACCCCGTGGGATCTGGATCAGAGGTTAAAAAGCACTATTTGTGAAGCCAACATGACCCTGATGGATGCACAACACCGTGCTTGGTTTATCGCATCGTTAACGCCATATCTGAAATTGGCTTTGTCACAACAGAAGATCTCAACCCAAGCAGAAGCGCTGGAGGCAGCAATGCGGCTGCACGAAACCCCGATACAGGACCCAAGGTTGGGAGTTCAGCAAATCCAAGCGCAGGTCCAAAACTTGTGTTTGGAAATACAAAAGTTAAAACAAGACTAGGCGCCGGAAGTTCGGGAAGAAGTTTGGTGCATCAAGTGTAGGGGCCAGGGACATGATAAAGACCATTGTCCAGTCGCGGTAAACCTTGTGGTCATGGGGGGACCAACACCATTGTAACCAGAGGCACAAGCAGGGCCGAGCGTGATCACCCTACTCTGGTGTACAATATGTCAAGTAGGAGGAAAACACAACATGGATAATTGCCACCTGTTGCCAAGATACAATCAAACCCCCAACAGCTCTTATGTAACTTTTGCAGATCGGTGGGTCACGAGGACAGAAATTGTCGAATGTTGGTGGAGGAGGCATCGGCCTACCGAATACAGACTGTGGAACGAGGTCAAAATCTAGTCACAACGTTTGTGTGCGGTGGATTCCAAGGATGGGGTCGAGGACAGGGCAGAATGGGACTAGGAAGGGGTCGAGGACAGCTAATTTGTTACAATTGTGGAGGACTAGGACACTATGCATGGGATTGCACAAATCCAACTCGAGTATCATGTCCCTATTGCGAACAATTCGACCATGAACTGCTAGATTTCCCTATGCTGCTAGCACAGATTCGCGACAAAAGGACAACACCTCCTACGATGACACAGAATGTCCAGATGATAAGGGCCAAACCACATGATGAAGAACCTAAAGTAAATATGGTACTAAGGAGTGGTGCAATCTCAGAAGGAGATCAATCTGAGCCGTATAAAGGTCCCTCGCTATTAACAACTTTCATAGAAACTTGCACGAAGTTACTTCGCAATAATAGGGAAGTGAAAGGATTGCAAAAGGTAATTAACAAATACGAGGGATGGGGAGAACCTCGCATAGTCTGACGAATGGGGAGCCATACGTAGTGGACTGGACACGAAATGTGGTTAACAACGTAGATTTTTGACTATGATATGGATCAGGTTATTCTGGACCTCGGTTCGCATCCAAACGTCCTGCCCAAGCAGACGTGGGAGCGTATCGGCAAGCCAATTACGGATGGAAAATCAATAGAAGATCTTGCCCCTGGGTAGGCTATAAGGAATCACCATAGACCTGGATGGTGCAAGCACTAGAATGGATTTTTAAGTTATTGAGATAATGGATGAGAAAAGCCCGTACCCCGCATTGTTGGGAATAGACTGGGCCATCGACATGAATGGGATTATTAATTTCAAGCACAAGGAGATGATATTTGAGAAAAAGTTGTGCCTTGTAGTTTTTCCACTAGATCCAACCAAGGGACCCCACTAGATGGAACCTGTGTGTGATGACGAGCAGGATGAAGCCTTAGATTGTATCTACTAAATTGCTGCACAAAGGCCAATAAAGGGTAAGGTAATAGAGGAACGGAGAATTTCACAGGGTTACGTGGAACCATACACTGATGATTCGGAGGAAGAAGACGAGCAATGGCAGAACAAAATGAACGAGGCAACTACATCAAGCTACAATATGCTGACAAAATCCGTATACTACATTAAAGCTCAGACCGTGAGTTACCGGTATATGACGGGCTCACAATAGTAAATGTATTCCTGGAGAAGTTTGAGAGTGCAGTACCAGAGTACTAGCGATTTGATGTGCTCAAATGGGCCTTAAGTGCGACACTGGTGAGATGGTGGGGTACCCATGAAGGCACTTTCACAGATTAGCAAAGCTATAAGCGCATAATGTAGATACAATTGTGGAAGCCAACTCTCCAACTAAAAGAGAAATATGATGGATGAGAAAATCTACACATACATCTAAGCAAATGGACCAAAGCCTATGGCAAAGAGCTCCAACCAAAATGGGTGCACCTATTTTATCATACCTTAGATGTCATCCCAAGGAATTGTTATACTGAAATAGAGCTCCGACGTGGCATAGGTGAGTGGGATATCTTACGCGAAAGGTTTCTGTCAACATTTCTTTTTGAGGATCAATGGATGGATACAGTGGATGACGCGTTAAAGCTAGTAAAGACTGCAATTTTCGCGTTGTCACTTGAGCCAGAAGAAGTCATGCAACTAGACTGGTCGCGATAGCTAAGTCGAGCCTTAGAATGTTACAATGTAAAAGAAGAAGGGGACGAGGATGATCCATGCGACATCAAAATACCAGAATCTAAAGGAAGTTGAGAAGTGCACGACCCCAAAATAGAAGATCCAAACGCCGCAACTCCATTAAAAATGAAGCAAGTGAATATCGGAATGGAGGAAGAACCGAAGTATGCTACACTTGGGGATTATTAGGACGACGCTACCAGGGAAAAGGTCATCGAGCTCCTCAAGGAGTATTGATACCTCTTCCCTACTAAGATTACGGAGTTGAAAGGGATTCGGGGTGAACTAGGAACAATGAAGATAACCTTGAAGCCTGACATGAAGCCAGTAAAGCAACGACCTTACCAATTGAATCCAAAATACAAAGAAAAAGTACGAGAAGAGATGGACAAGATGTTGGTAGCTAGGATGATTGAACCAGTCGAGGAGTCTGATTGGGTAAGTCTGATGGTGGTACAGGAGAATAAATAGAAGGGTGAGATCAGCATCTACATGGATCTACAGAAACTCAATGATGCTTGTGTTAACGATCCATTTCCCACACCTTTTACTGATGAAGTCTTAGAAAATGTGGGCGGGCAGGAAGCGTATTCCTTTATGGATAGGTTCTTTGGATACCATCAGATCAAGATCACGCTTTAAGATTGAAGCAAGACAATGTTTGCTATAGAACAGGGTTGCTTTCAATATACAGTGATGCCATTCGGGCTGAAGAACGCGTCAACAATATTTTCCCGCATTGTGGTAGCTGCATTCAAGGAATTCATACATAAATTCTTGGAAGTCTATCTTGACGACTGAACCATCTTTGGCCTGGTTAAGAAACATAATGAGAGCTTACGATTAATGCTGGATACCTACCGTCGACACCAAATTGCACTCAATCTAAAGAAGTGTATGTTCCTTGTTCCTTTAGGGAACTTGCTGGGTCACGTAGTTTGTAGGCAAGGCTTGATGGTGGATTCGGCAAAGATCACTGTCATATTAGGTCTGCAAGTACCGCGTAGTGTCAAACAGCTCTGCACTACGCTAGGACACATGGGTTACTATCATAAGTTCATAAAAGGTTATGCCCAAATCACGGCTCCAATGGAACAATTGTTAAAAAAGGATGCCACGTATTGCTGGAACGGGGAATGTGACAAAAGCGTGGAATTGCTGAAGAAAAAAATGGCATCTACCCCTATCTTTATCTTTCCAAAATGGGACGTGGAGTTCCACGTGCATGTCGACGCGTCGTGTATCGCGTTAGGAGCAGTACTTACTCAGGAAGGCACAGAGGGAGTTGACCACCCGATTTTGTTTGCAAGTCGAAGGTTTTCAAAAGCCGAGAAAAATTACTTTACTACTGAGCGAGAGGGATTGGAGATGGTGTACGCACTCCAGAAGTATCGTCACTATTTTCTTGGAGGACATTTAAGATGTATATTGATCACTCTGTACGGAAATACCTAGTGAATAAGCTTATGTTGGGGAGGAACATCTGTTGATGGTTGTTATTGTTTCAGGAATATGATTTTGAGGTTGTTGTAAAGCCAGGACATCTGAATGCGGGTCCAGACCACTTATCCCAGATTGAGACGGGCGAGGAACCCACGAACCTATAAGGACTCCCGGACGCCCAGTTGTATGTAATGCACATTGCGGATGGCCACTTTGAAGATATAATCTATTTTTTGACTACCGACACTGCGCCATAGGGGTATTTTGTGCAACAAAAGAAGGAATTGGTTACACAAGCAGTAGATTCACTATGATTGCTAGCCATCTCTACAAGATGGGCCATGATGAGATATTACACCAATATGTACCAGAGTTTGAGCCAGAACAGATCCTTGTTGAAACACATGGAGGGGTTGCTGGCGGACATTATGCAGGCCGTGCCACATCCCATAAGGTTATTCACGCCGGATTATGGTGGCCCACCCTACATCAAGATTCAAAAGCATACTGTCGGGCCTGCGATGTATGCCAACAAACAGGCAAGCTATCGCGAAGAGATGAAATGCCACTTCAGCCACAGGTGACACTACAGCCATTTGAGAAATGGGCGACCAACTTCGTCGGGCCTATTGAACCGCAACGGAAGACGGGTGCGTGCTATATCATCACTGCAACCAAATACTTGACCCGATGGGTAGAAGCACAGCCAGTTAAGGATTGCACAACCGCGACAGTGGAAAAGTTCTTGTTTGAGAATGTGTTGACCAGGTTTGGGTGTCCTAAGATTCTCATGAGTGATCGAGGAACGCATTTTTTGAATGAAACCATCAGCGCACTCACTGAGGAATTCCAAATATATCACCAACAGAGCACACCATACCATCTGCAAGCAAATGGGACCGTTGAGGCATTCAACAAAATATTGGAAACTGCGCTGACTAAGATTTGCAATGCGCGATGGAACGATTGGGACTTGCGCATCCCTGTTGTGCTATGGGCAGACCAAACCATGTACAAAAAGTTGACAGTCTAGGCACCATTTCGACTAGTCTATGGTAAGGAGGCCATGATGCTGATGGAATATATCATTCCCAGCCTACGGATTGTGGCAGCTACAGGAATGGCAGATCATAGGGCTTTGGAGGAAAGGCTCATACAACTCGACGAACTAGACAAAGAATGATTTCTAGTGGGATTTCATCAGTAGGTACAAAAACAACGCGAGAAAGCATGGCATGATCGCCATATCAAGGTGCGCACATTCAAGAAGGATGACCTCGTATTATTATATGACAGTAAGTTTGAAAAATTCCCAGGAAAACTCCGTATGCATTGGTTGGGGCCTTATGTCGTTAAAGAAGTAACTGATGGGGGCACAGTTTAGCTGGCTAAGCTCAATGGAGACCCGTTCCCAGGAAGAGTGAATGGCAGTCGCCTGAAGCTCTATACGAGCAGGCCAACCGCCTGACTAAACATTCCACGAAGAGTCTCACCGCTCCAACCAGTTGAAAGAGAGTGAGGGACGATAAAGCAGTCTGAGGAAAAGATGCATCGATATCAGGGTACGTGTATAATTGGCCAACAATCAGGAGCATGGTTCTGCGGACAGAGCCAGATGAGTGCGCCGCTCCAAGGAATGATGACCGTTAATACCACTGTTCATGACAAGATGGCTACATTATGGTAGAAGGGAGCAGGCAGTGGGCAATTAAGAGCCACAGTAAAAACCAGATATGCAACGATCGACCACAGGTGACACTACAGCCATTCGAGAAATGGGCGATCGACTTTTTCGGGCCTATTGAACCATGAGGGAAGACAGGCGCGCGCTATATCATCACTGCGACCGAATACTTGACCTGATGGGTAGATGCACAGCTAGTTAAGGATTGCACAGCAGTGACAGTGGCAAAGTTCTTGCTCGAGAATGTGTTGACCAGGTTTGGGTGTCCTAAGATTCTCATGAGTGATCGAGGAATGCATTTTTTGAACGAAACCATCAGCGCACTCACTGAGGAATTCCAAATATATCACCAATAGAGCACGCCATACCATCTGCAAGCAAATGGGACCGTTGAGGCATTCAACAAAATTTTGGAAACTGCACTCACTAAGATATGCAATGCACGACGGAATGATTGGGACTTGCGCATCCCTGCTGTGCTATGGGCATACCGAACCACGTGCAAAAAGTTGACAGGCCAGACACCGTTTCGATTAGTTTATGGTAAGGAGGCTGTGATGTTGATGGAATATATCATTCCCAGCCTATGGATTGTGGCAGCTATAGGAATGGCAGATCGTAGGGCTTTGGAGGAAAGGCTCGCACAACTCGACGAACTGGACGAAGAACAATTTCTGGTAGGATTTCATCAACAGGTACTGAAACAACGCGTGAAAGCATGGCATGATCGCCATATCAAGGTGCGCATGTTCAATAAGGATGACCTCGTATTGTTATATGACAGTAAGTTTGAAAAATTCTAAGGTAAACTCTGTATGTATTGGTTGGGGCCTTATGTCATTAAAGAAGTAACTGATGGGGGCGCAGTTCAGCTAGCTAAGCTCAATGGAGACCCCTTCTTGGGAAGAGTGAATGGCAGTCGCCTGAAGCTCTATACAGGCAGGGCAACCACCTGACTAACCATTCCACGAAGAGTCTCACCGCTCTAACCAGTTGAAAGAGAGTGAGGGACGATAAAGCAGTCTGAGGAAAAGATTCATCGATATCAGGGTACATGTACAATTAGCCAACAATCAGGAGCGTGGTTCCACGGACAAAGCCACACAAGTGCACCGCTTTAAGGAATGATGACCGTTAATACCACTGTTCATGACAAGATGGCTGCATTATGGCAGAAGGGAGTGGGCGGCGGGCAATTAAGAGCCACAGTACGAACCAGATATGAAATGATCGGCCACAGATTTCACACGAGATGGTTACATGAGCTGGAACGAGCAACAATCTGAGCTTTTGAAGTTCGCATGGCTTATAAATCACTATGGGGAATCCGTTGGGCAACCTACGCTTTGGAAATACAGATGGAGTTGTTCAGCATCTTTTCACTCAGTAAGCGCCCGAAGGTAGTAATCAGGCCAAAGGGGGGGCAGGACTCTCTAAGGATTCTGGTATTTCCAACTATGGGTATCCCGTAGGCTACAGTATTACTAGCAGGGGATGTATCAGAAAACAAGGAATGTGAAGTAGAATTGGTCTGGATGTCGTCGCCACGCCTAGGGGCAAGATGGCATGTTAAAACAGAACAAAAAAAGATGGACAGATGGCAATCATGGGTGGAGATGCAGTCAATAAGTTTCCTCTAATGGTTCTCGACGAGTGGGATCTGGCAGACAGCAGCTAGGGTCTCACAAATTGTAACACAGGTTGTAGCGGATGGTGCGAAGAGAAGATACGTCAGTGGGGAAGGACTACGATGGTACTAGGAGGTCCTGTATGTGGCTCCCCCACTCATGCTAAAATCCTCAGAGGGGGTGTTCAGTGTTAATCGAGCAGAGTAGAATGAGCATCATCGGTTGTGAAGAAAGGGTAGAAACACTGAAGCCAGAAAAGTGTTGTAGGAGACAAATTAAGAGCAACTAGATGACGAGTGCCACTCAATGAAAGGTGAACCGCGAAGCCAAGACTGAGCATCTAGCCACGCCATTAAGTGACTTGGGATGAGTCATGATGATTATGTTGGGGGACTATTGGGTAGTGCAGGCCCTACGGAATGAGTATGGGGTGTGAAGCTCGGAATTTTGGGTAATATTAGGGTAAAATACTCTGCGGAAAGCGCGGAGTGAAAACTATAGTAGGTTGAGTCAAAGGGTAGTCTGCCCGAAAATAATGTAAAGAAATAGTAATAGAGTCAGCCCGCGGAGGGATCACGGGCTAAGGGAAAGTATAAATAGAGTGGGGCTCTATGAGGGAAAGTAGTTCTTTTGGAAGATGGAATGTAATGGGTTCTGGAAGGAAATAGTTTGAAAGCATCTGTAAGTCCGAGTCGAGGGAGTAGGGTAGAAGGTAGAGGCTCTGCAGCTGTGTGCGCAGAGGCCTGGAAAGTCCACAGTTGTGTGCGCGGACCCCTACAGCTGAGTGTGTAGGGTGGATCTGGATGTATTGTTGAAGATTAATAATAAAGATAAGTCCCTTCTAAATTTTGTGTTGGTTGCGTTTTTACTCTTTTATGATAAATGAACTGATATGATTTCTACATTTGCTATGGTTGAATTCATGTGAACTGGATTAATCTTGATGCGCGAAGTAACCAAAAGTAATAAATGTTTTCTTAAAAACCATTTTAACTAGATCAAACTAGTAATAAGTGATTCAAATCTGTAATAAACGCGATAAGGGTATTCTAATATGCACAGATCTAGTGTAGCGCGAGGCTGCAGAACAGCGTGTGAGCGCCAAACCACATCCAAGACATCCCTAGGGTGCAGAAGCTTGGTTCCAGCACCCTCCCCTGCTACCTTGGGTGAGACCTCAGTCCGCGCTTCACAGGCTATTGCCGAAAGGGCTGGTAGCTGCAGGATTTGTTTGGCTAAATAATTCTTCCGAACCTGGGTCAAGCCCATATAAGCCAACATGTGCCATGAATTTGTCTTCATCTTGCTATTATTGTTTTCATCGATCTATTGGCTTCCGCTGGTTGATAGTAGAAGTAGATTCTTGTCCTGTGCTTTAGTAAATTGCATGATCTTGTGAATCTACAGGAAATTCTACAAGACTTTTCTCTCAAAATATAGGGTTCTAAAGTAACACCACTAGAATTTCCAAGAACTGTACAAGAATGGGTAGAAATTCTAGAGTACCCATTTGACACATTATTCCCAGTATGTCTAAACTTTGGAATAGAAGGTATAGCTTCAACTAAACTGATTATTTGTTCATTTAGACATGTGCTATCTTGAATGGTTTATGAACCTGTAAATACTCTTTCAACTTCAGTATATGTATCCCTTTGTTGACTCCCCATCACCCCAGATAAGGCACATGTTTTTGGATGAAACCAATTGTCATGCTTTTGTGAAGAGGAATAAGGTAGATTGGAGAGGTTTTTATACTCTTTGTTTTCTATTTCCATGCCTTTATTCCCACATTTTTCTGGAACTGGTATACTTTTCCCCATTAGCATCAAGACGAGTGTAGAGGGAAAACAATATTTCATCCCAAATGTATACCAGGCTTGGGCATTTGTCTATGACAACAAAGCTGAGTTATATTGTTCATCAAACCTTAAAGGATATGAACCTTCAACTATTCTAAGAGATTTAGAATACAATTTTCTTTGTGATATTTAGATAAAATATAAAAAATTTAGCTAAAATCTCATAAATATGTACTCACACTAGGTGAGTATTGTGGACTCTCTATGTTTGTGATATTTTGACATGAGCACCATTCTAAACAAGGGAAGGCTCATATTTTTATTTTAAAACTAGGATAATTATTTCGTGAAGTTTGATAATGTAGGTGTGCCTTTCCTTTACAAATTTTGAATTTATATATCGCCACAGTAAGTTGTTGCTTCCCATAACTACGAAAAATATAGTGCCATGCTCTTTGTAGTGAAACCTCCACGCTCCACATTGGATCATGATGACTAAAAGAAACATGTGATTTAATATGATGAATAGGGAATGGTATATTATATGCAACATTTGATTCATCTAAAATTGGCACAACAAAATCCAGAGAAGAACAATTGGGTGGATTGCAACATGGCTTGGTGACCTTTACGTTAGCTAGATGTGATTTATTTCTTATCTAAAATGCATGAATTCTCTATTCCAATTATCTTGGAAACATCTATATGGCCATTATCTACTAGTAAATCACTGTTAAAGTGATTTCCTAAAGTGGACTGTAAGTTTTCTTTGCTGGTTGGTTTGGGCTGAGCCTTAGTCTTAAGTGTAACAATGTCCTTCTTGAGGTATGTTGTTTGTTCCTCCACATATTTATTACCATACTTAGATATATTTTTTGTATTTTCATTCTTCTTCCACCCTTTTGTAAGTTATGGTTTCTACGGAGATCTTTGGAGATTGAAAAATCATTCATTATTTATTTATATTCTCTTTGGTCATTTGACTCTTCTTTCAATCACTCACTTTTTATTATCAAGATGGATCCCATTTGGGATTCGAAACATTGACAAGATCTATATAATACTATGGATAATCCAAACTATATTTTTCCAAAAGAAGGCCACATAAGCTTAAAATCTAACATCATTTCCCTATACGGAGGGGATACATGGAATGAGATATGTTCTCTCGAGAATTCAAGGATCAAAATTGAAAGAAGAGTAGTCGACCTGCAATTTTTGAAAAATCATTCATTATTTATTTATCTGTTCGTTGGTTCTTTGACTCTTCTTTCAATCACTCTTTTTCTATCCTGAAGATGGATCCCCTTTGGGATTCAAAACATCGATAAGATGTATATAAGACTGTGGATAATCTGAACTATATTTTTCCAAAAGAAAGCCACAGAAGCTTAAAATCTAACATAATTTCCCTATACGGAGGGGAGACATGGAATGAGATATGTTCTCTTGAGAATTCAAGGATCAAAATTGAAAGAAGAGTCGTCGACCTGCAATTTCTAAAAAAATCTCTAATATCTTTCATTTCTAATTAATTTAGGCTTAGTTTTTTTTGTTTTTTTTAGGATTTTAGTCGGCTTTTTTAATAATTTTTTACATTCATTATTTATTTATCATCTCTTTGGTCATTTGACTCTTCTTTCAATCACTCACTTTTTGTCCTGAAGATGGATCCCCTTTGGGATTTGAAATGTCGACAAGATGTATATAATACTATGGATAATCTGAATTATATTTTTCCAAAAGAAGGCCACAAAATCTTAAAAGCTAACATCATTTCCCTGTATGGAGGGGATACATGGAATGAGATATATTATCTTGAGAATTCAAGGATCAAAGTTGAAAGAAGAGCCTCTGACTTGCAATTTTTGAAATATTCTCTGATATTTTTCATTTCTAATTAATTTAGGTTTAGTTTTGTTTTTTTTTAGGATTTTATTCGGCTTTTTTAATAATTTTGTGAATTCATTATTTATTTATCTTATATTTAGTAGTTTTCTCTTCTTTTAATCACTCACTTTCTGTCCTGAAGATGGATCGCCTTTGGGATTCAAAACATCAATAAGATGTATATAATACTCTGGGTAATCTCAACTATTTTTTTCCAAAAGAAGGCCACAAAAGCTTAAAATTTAACATCTTTTCCCTGCACGAATGGATTAAATGGAATGAGATCTATTATCTCGAGAATTTAGGGATCAAAATTGAAAGAAGATCTACCGACCTACATTTCTGAAAAAAAACATCTGATATTTTTCATTTCTAATTAATTTAGGTTTAGTTCTTTCATTTTTAGGATTTTAGTAGGCTTTTTTAATAATTTTTTTCATTCATTATTTATTTATCTTCTCTTTGGTCATTTGACTCTTCTTTCAATCACTTACTTTCTTTCTTGAAGGTAGATTACCTTTGGGATTCGAAACATCGAAAATATGTATATAATATGTTATAAAACCAGCTCACAAAAAGAAAGAAAAGATAGATGAACACCTTAGAAATAAGCCTCTTCGAGGGGGCAACCTCCTTTACATTACACAAATGAACAATTCTTGGATGATACAAATGACAAGACCTCCTTTCTATATATAGGAGTCTAAGGGGTCATAATATAATCAGAGCCGACATAACAATAATAATGTAAGGGCACAATAATAACAATAGTGGGCTTCTATGGGGCACAATAATAAGAATATGGGGACTACATGGGCACAACAATATAATAAGGGGGTTGTACTAATAACAATAAGGGGTTACACTAGTAGTATAGGGACCTAACATGCCCCTCTCTTCAAAAAATGTTGTCCTCAACGCTTGAGTAGTTCTTGATGCTTTTGTATAAATTCTTGTCCTCCCATGTGGAATCTTCAATGGGTAAGTTCTTCCATTTGATGAGATACTCTGAAATTGATCTATTTCGTAGCTGTCGATTTCTCGGTTCTGTGACTGCTTCAGGTTCCAATATGATTTTTCCTTCCTTGTCAAGTTCTCGCAATATTGTTTGAACTAGGATCTTCTACAACTTTTGAATGAGTTCCCACTCCTTTGGGCATATGGATATATGTAAGGCCTGATGTTTGGAGGAACGCTTCGTGGAATCAAATGAATAGCATGACCATGATCACAAATAGGTGGGAGGCCTTTATGGATCTCAAATACCTTGGAATGATTGTCCAAACGTTTTGGAGATCTGGAAAAATACATGATTTCGATGTGGGATCCTCGAGTGAACATAATTGTGCAATTACACCTCATTGTTCTTTATTTAGAAGATTTATCATGTTGTTAGAGTTGATTATCTTTCCAGGTTTTCCTTTGATACCTCTCAATTCAACTTCCTTTCCTTCCAAAAAAAATTTCAAGAAAATTTCTTGAAAATTAAAAGCTATCGTACCCAAAGATTGTAGCCATTAGACTCCTAGTAAAACATCAACACCACCCATTAGAATGGAAAGTATTGGGCTATTCAATACATATTCTCCCATGAATAGCTTGATATTTTGGCACTTTCCAGAGCAATTTATGGTTCCTCCATTTGCAACCATCACTTGACACTTTGGTGCTGGATATAGGAAGCAATTCAATTCCTTGGCTATCTTACAATCAATAAAATTATGGGTACTGCCCGAATCAATCAACACTCTTACCTTTTTCTTCTTGATATGTCCCTCTATCTTGATAGTATGAGGAGTGGTAATTTCTTCCAATGCAATACAAGATATGGTCGGATTTATTTCTTGAGACTCGATGTGATCTTTCAATTCTTGAACATTTTTCTTCTTGGTATGTCCTTCTATATTGATAGTTTGAGGAGTGGTAATTCCGTTCAATGCATTACAAGATATGATCAGATTCATTTCTTCTTTCTCGATGTGGTATTTCACTTCTTGAACCTTTTTATTCTTGATATGTCCTTCTATCTTGAGAGTTTTAGGAGTGGTAATTCTTTCCAATCCTTTACAAGATATAGTTGGATTAATTTCTTCTTTCTCTAGGGTTGGTTCCTAGTGTATATACTCTTCTTTTGACGTTTCTTGATCCTTGTCTTCCTCCTCTCCACAATAATTGTAAAATAATTTCTTCTCAGCACACTTATGACCTTTAATGTATTTATTATCACAATTGTAACAAAGCCCCTTTACTCTTTTTTCTTCCAATTGTTGTGGTGTAACCGTTGTAGGTTGTGGAAGGCTAGGAGAAACAACACTTCCATATTTATAGTTGTGAGGGGTAGACTTCCTTGTTGCCATAATTTTGCTTTCCACTTTGTAACAAAGCCCTTTTTCTCTTTTTTCTTCCAATCGTTGTGGTGTTGCTCTAAAGAAGGTGTTGCTCTTTGTATCCTCATAATGTGCTATCATTTCCTCCATGAAAATTGACCATGTAACAAGTTGTTTACGAGAACAAAGCCCTTTATACCATAAAAATTGATCCGGTTCTAAATATGAAGATGCAATATATACATTGTTTAACAGTGGTACACCATGTAGATCAAAATATTTCTCCATCTTTAGTATCCAATTTACCGGATCCTTGCCATCAAACCTCCTAATCTCACTTTTTCTTGATTTTACGAGCTCGGTCTTGAAATGACTGTAACTCTGTAATTTCGGATCTTTAAGTTCTGAAATTTTGGCCTGTAATAGCCCTCTGAGTCCTCTTTCTAAATCCACAAGTATGATCACAATTGGATTCCCGAAGAAATATTTATTCCCAATCTCCCACGATGACCTGATTATAGACTAGTTCAGTAGATCAAACTTGTACAAAGTGACACGTGTCACTGTTTCAACCTTAGGACCTGAAACCAATACATAGAAAACTACAATCCATCCTATTTTTTCCACTTCTTATGAAATTTCAATTTGATTCTCAGAGAGAAATTTATGACGATTTTCTCAAGGTCACCTATTTAGGATGTAATTCGGGAGTCTGCAAAAACCCTAACTTCCTCAGATCATATATCCGAAAATATAGCGAGACAAGATCTGAAATTTGGACCCAAGCTTCAGACCAATTTCTTTTCAAATGGGTTTTTTCGTTAGCTTCTAAAACTTCGTAGAGACAAAGTTATAGTGAAACTTCCACGATGACTTGTTTTAGATGAAATTCCGGAGCTTGCAAAAACCCTAACTTCCGTAGATCATATATCTGAAAATATAGCAAGAATATATCTGAACTTCAGAAGCAAGATTCAGCATGATTTCTTCTCAACTGGGTTTTTTTTGTAGATTCTAAAACATCGAAAAAATGAATTTATAGCAAAAATTCCACGCTGACCTGTTTTGGAGCAGTGAAACCCTAGAATCCAAAGCTCTGATACCAAATGTTATGGAACCAGCTCACAAAAAGAAAGAAAAGATAGATGAAAACCTTAGAAATAAGCCTCTTCGAGGGGGCAACCTCCTTTACATTACACAAATGAACAATTCTTGGATGATACAATTGACAAGACCTTCTTTCTATATATAGGAGTCTAAGGGGTCATAATATAATCAGAGCTGACATAACAATAATAATGAAAGGGCACAATAATAACAATATGGGGACTACATGGGCACAACAATATAATAAGGGGGTTGTACTAATAATAATAAGGGGTTACACTAGTAGTATAGGGGCCTAACATAATACTTTGGATAATCTTAGCTATATTTTTCCAAAAGAAGGCCATAGAAGCATAAAATATAACATCATTTTCCTATACAGAGGTGATATGTGGAGTGATATTTGTTCTCTAGAGAATTCAAGGATCAAAATTGAAAGAAGTGTCATCACCCTACAATTTCTGAAAAATTCTCTGATACTTTTCATTTCTAATTAATTAAGTGATTTTTTTATTTTATTTTTTTAGGATTTTAGATGGTTTTTTTAATAATTTTGTCTGTTCATTATTTATTTATATTCTCTTTGATCGTTTTCCTCTTCTTTCAATCACTCACTTTCTGTCCTGAAGATGGATCCCCTTTGGGATTCGAAACGTCAACAAGATGTATATAATATTGTGGATAATTAGAACTATATTTTTCCAAAAGAATGCCATAGAAGCTTAAAATCTATTATTTCCCTGTACAGAGGGTATACATGGAGTGAGATCTGTTCTCTCAAGAATTCAAGGATCAAATTTGAAAGAAGAGTCATCGACCTACAATTTCTAAAAAAATCTCTGATATCTTTCATTTCTAATTAATTTAGGTTTAGTTTTTTTTTTAGTATTTTAGTTCGTTTTTTAATAATTTTGTTCATTCATTATTTATCTATCTTCTCTTTGGTCTCTTGACTCTTCTTTCAATCAATCACTTTCTATCCTGAAGATGGATCCCCTTTCGGATTCGAAACGTCAACAAGATGTATATAATATTGTGGATAATCTAAACTATCTTTTTCCAAAAGAAGGCCACAAAAGGTTAAAATTTAACATGATTTCCTTGTACAGAGGGGATACATGGAATGAGATATGTTCTCTCGAGAATTCAAGGATCAAAATTGAAAGAAGAGTCACCAACCTACAATTTCTAAAAAATTCTCCTATATTTTTCATTTCTAATTACTTTAGGTTTAGTTCTTTTATTTTTAGGATTTTAGTCAGATTTTTTAATAATTTTTTTCATTCATTATTTATTTATATTCTCTTTGGTCGGTTGACTCTGATTTCAATCACTTACTTTCTTTCCTAAAGATGGATCCTTTTTTTTTAAGATTTTAATAAAAAATTTTAATAATTTTGTTCATTCATTATTTATTTATCTTCTCTTTGGTCGTTTGAATCTTCTGTCAATAACTAACTTTCTATCTTGAAGATGGATCCCCTTTGGGATTTGAAACGTCGAGATAATGTATATAATATTGTGGAGAATCGGAACTATATTTTTTCAAAAGAAGGCCACAAATGCTTAAAATCTAACATAATTTCCCTATGTAGAGGGGATATGTGGAGTGAGATCTATTCTCTCGATAATTCAAGGATCAAAATTGAAACAAGAGTCATCGACCTACAATTTCTGAAAAATTCTCTGATATTTTTCATTTCTAATTAATTTAGGTTTAGTTTTTTTTTAGGATTTTAGTCAGCTTTTCTAATAAATTTGTTCATTCATTATTTATTTTTCTTCTCTTTGGTCGTTTGAATCTTTTTTCAATAACTCACTTTCTATCTTGAAGATGGATCCTCTTTGGGATTCGAAACGTCGAGAAAATGTATATAATATTGTGGATAATCATGACTATCTTTTTCCAAAATAAGGCCACAAAAGCTTAAAATATAACATAATTTCCCTGTATAGAGTGGATATGTGGAGTGAGATCTATCCTCTCAGGAATTCAAGGATCAAAATTGAAAGAAGAGTCATCGACTTGCAATTTCTGAAAAATTCTCCGATATTTTTCTTTTCTAATTAATTTAGGTTTAGTTTTTGTTTTTTTAGGATTTTAGTTAGCTTTTTTAATAATTTTGTTCATTCATTATTTATTTATCTTCTCTTTGGTCGTTTGACCCTTCATTCAATCACTCAATTTCTGTCCTGAAGATGGATCCCCTTTGGGATTCAAAACATCGACAATATGTATATAATATTATTGTGGATAATCTGAACTATCTTTTTCCAAAAGAAGGCCACAAAAGCTTAAAATCTAAGACCTCAATCATGTTTATTTGTATTCATTAGTTCAATAATATGCCTAGGGATTTGAGTTTCCATTACAATAAAATTGTGCCTTCTTTCCCCATATTCAAGCTTAAAATAATTGTTCTGAAGCAATTTTGACCCTTGATATTGATGCCAAATGTGATGTTCCTTCACTGAATTGAAGAGCATCGTGAAAAAGTTCAGTGAAACTCAAAGTTTAGGAATTATAAATAAAAAATCTATTCTAGCTTTTTATTAATATGTCTTACATATGTCTTAGAGTGCCTCGTATGAGTGTAAGGGTAAGGGTTTTCTCCTCCAAAGTCTATAAGATATAACCTATAGTGCTACTTACAACACAAAAAAGGATAAGGGTTACTTTGCCAAGATATAATCCATGGCCAACTTGTTTGAACTATAGTAAGCTCCATGAAACTAATATTACTTTCCACTGAGGAAGTTGTAATCATCTTTGCTGGGAAATTGAAGAAGAATACTTTACTTATAATAAATTATACATTGATGAGATATTTGAATCTATCACTTATACTACAGGAAGAATAGCATACCTGCTTGAGGTTGAAGGTATGACATTTTCCTAGGAAACAAGGGACGATTGTAGACCTTGTTATGCCCACACCAAAATTCTTTATTTTCGCTACAGCCTCCAACCCTGATTTGTAGAAGCATTTTGGATGACCTTACAATGAATTGAAGGTAAATTAAGATGCAACCTAATCTTTAGCATTCTAAGAAAGGACTTTGGAATTCAACAAGTCAAGTTACTCCCATGCCTTTCTGTGCTATGGAAGATGGAATTAATTCTATTAAAAGGAATAGAAATTGAGCATTCTAATATTTTAAAGTGTTTCTTAAATAATACTTGAATGTTATAGGAAATTGTAGAGTTGCTCCCATCCTTAACCTGATCCTTATCATTCTGAGTAAGGGTTCTAGAACTCAATTAGAATATCAAGTTGCTTCCATGCCTCTATGTGCTCTGGAAGATGGAATTAATTATATTACAAAGCATAGGCATTGATGTTGTTGATGTTTCAAAGTGTTTCTTGAATATGACTTGAATGTTGTGGGAAATTGTAGGTTTGCATATTACATACTCCTTGTGCTAAATACTTATTATCCCCATTTTGTCCTTATGTAACATTTCCACAAAAAACATTTGGATGACATGGTTTGACATGGTTTACTCATGAGAAGGAAGTGAAATCAAGAAAAACAATAGTCACGAAAGTGAAAGTGACACTTACAAAAGAAAAAGTGCAAAAAAGTGACAGTCGATAAACTTTGTTGAATGATAATATAGTTGCAACTAAGAGTGAGAGAATGCTCCTCATGCTTCAAAGTGAATAGAGATCAAAAGCGAAAGAAAGTTATGAAAAGAGATTTGAATTAGACTCTTCATACAAGGAGAGGAGACAGGAGTGAGGTCGTTTCCACTAAGAGGTGTGATAGTACTAACTTGGAGAATTGAATTCTCACTGTCAAATGGAAATGTGTATTTATTGTCAGCAAAGGTTGCACATGTACTATCTTTATGAACTGCACAATCACTACCACCAAAGGTTGCACAGTCACTATCATCAAGAGTTGCGCAATTAATACCACTAGGAATTTTGCAGTCAGTGTATCTAGGGATTGTGAAAGAACTATCTCCAAAGATTATGTAAGCATTTTCTTCAAGGGCTACCCAATGCATGTCTTCAAAAGTAGACATTGACTATTAGGCTTGCTAGTAAGGGGTTCACTTTTGAATGCATCAAAGGTTAATCATGTGTAAAGAAGTTGTTTAAAAAATTAAATTCTTTATAAAAACATCAACTAACCATGAAGTGACTATAAACAACTTGAAATGACAAACCATAAGATCACAAGGAGGCTCCAAAATTCAAGTATAGGAAAAATTTTGGAGGTCGTTTGTTGCAGCGAAAATAGGTGCAAAGAAATGAATGTGGGATGTGATATGTGGGAACACCTATGAAAAAGGTCTCTCGTAACCCACATATGTGAAAAAAATACAAAATTTTTGTGAATGTTTCAATTTTTGAAGCATGTGGGAAACAAATGGGTATAAAGAAGACCTACAACCCGCATAAGCAAAAAATGACTAAGTATTTGACAGGAAAAAATAATAGTTGTCATATGAGGTTAAGAAAGGAAAAAAATAAAATTGATAAACAAATGTTGATCAACAAGGTCCTAGCATAAACTTTTTTATCCCATGCCCAAGGATATCTCTAGAATCCATTAAAGTGCTCAAGAAAATTGGAAATTGGTACATTGGTGAATGGTTAACTTAGATAAGGATTTATGGAGCAACTAAAATTCTACACACACTTCCATACTGTCTAAGTATTTAGGAAATTGGCTAATAAACCACTTTTAATTCTTTTAATTCTTATCATAAGAGCATCAATAGAAATTATCCCTTTCATATCCACTATTCATAGGCACATATGGGTTAACTAATTAGTTTTGGTCCATAATGGAAGTAGAAAATATGGACAATTATCATTTTATTTTAGAAAGGTATGAAATGCATGATGTCTTAGATGTTTTTGGGAAGCATAGAAATAGATAAGGTTTGATTTTCCTGATCAACACGATAAGAATGATACTGCAAAACCAAAGAAGAGAGCCCTAAATTTTGATGGAGTTTAGAGCCAAAAATAGATTTTAGGAGAGGAGAAAGAGAGGAAAAGGGAGAAGATGAAAAAACTAATATTGAAATACACGCTTTATAGGAAAAGAGGAATGAATAGGAAAATAAAAGACAATAATATCCTAAGAAGTCCAAAGTATATATAGAGGTTAAATTATGGGTAGAAGGACACACCAAAGATATTAAAAAGGAGAAAAAAAATACCCTAAACCCACATTAAAACAAGAAATGATAATGAACCTAAAAGGAGAAAAGCATATATAATCAAAGAAAATTAGGAAGTATATGCAAGAAATAAACAAGCGGGTAATGAAAAGGATGGACAAGATACTAATATTGACATGTCAAAGGGAGAGAAAACAACCAAGAGAAGTTGAAACAACAACACAAATGAGAAAAGAAGAGAAACATGAAAACGAAGTCGAAGCAAAAGAAGAATAGAGAAAGAATTCAAGAAGAAATCCCAAGATGATGTTAAGGTAAAGAGTAATAGATATGAAGAAATAGAAAATGGAATCCAAATGGAGGAAATGTTGTAAATATTGAATCATTAGCTTATAATTTTAAGGAGGAGTTACATACTTCTTAGGCCATTGGTAGTGCTAGAGACTAAGAAACCAACCTTTAGGTCTACTTCTTTTTCCAGACTTGCAGTTGCATTAGATATTGTTCATCGAGCATTCAATGCTAAAAGTAAAAAGAAGCAATATGAAGAGAATATTTATTTGCCAGAAAATCAAGTTGAAAAAGAAAGTCTAACCAATAAGGTATTTCCATTGTTATTTATCATCCTTTCAAAGTATAGAATGAATTGAATATTATTTGAAGAATAATTTTATGAAATGAATCACTACTTGAAAGTTAAATGCCAATATATTTTAGACATTCAAACCCACATATAGACAAATAAATTCTATATGAGTAAGTTTGATAGTATAAAATGATGGTAGGCATATCATAAATAAATTCATCTTGAAATCCCCACTTTCACTAACAAAAAATTGTAGGCGATTTTGTAACGGCCTCATCCCACATCCATCCGTTTTCACTGGCTTTCTCGGGGTGAACATGAGTTGAGAATCACTATGATAAGACTCAAGCTCCTATATGACCTTAAGGAAATGGAGTCAACAATTAAAGACCTTACTGACTTCCCTCATGTGTTGCAAGACCTCTAGGGGAAACCCAACCCATCCAAGTGTCCAACCCCTGAGATAACTTTCTTTTTCTTTGATCTAGAGCCCCAACCACTCCCTTTCCAAGGTATGAAAGTGACTGTAGCCCTCCAGTCGCACAAATAATCCTACTATGCAACTGTGGACTTTTCTAGTCAGTTCTATGCCAGCGACCTCAAATTCTAAGTCACTTTTTCAGGGTCGGGACTCAGGTCTCTGCCCATAACTCAATGAAACTTCTAGAAATGATAAATGACATAGAAACAAAGCTTATAAACCAAAACTTGAACCAGTACTTGACCTAACCCCTCCCAACTGAGGTTGGCATTCCACCAAACACATGGTGAACATGCAACCTACAGGTCATGAATGCAAATCTGAACATAATGATCTAAAAACTTATCGGAGGATAAACAAGAAGGAACAATGTCTTCTCACAATATATGTCATAACACCAATTAGGTCTTGCATTCATTATCCAAACATTCATTAATAAAAATGTGTCAAGAGACATACTTAGATCTGTCAATTAACCATGCTTATAACCATCATATAACCAGATAAATAATAATTAGAGAAAATACATTAAAGCCACATAATAACTCATAAAAATCAAGAGGAACTTATCTCTTATTAACCATATGAAAAATCCAACCAAGTCGGGGACTTCCATGAAACCCCTGACAATAATTTGGGCTGAACCAAATCTTTCTTTCAGCCAACCACCCCCGTGCCACATTCCAATAATGAATGTGGGATCTCATGGGATAAACCAATCCATAAAAAACTAAGGGAATCCCAAGGTTAAACTACCTCCACCCTCACCATACCTCGATCTCACTAAACTGGTTTGGAGATGACAAAACCAAACCAAGCTTGGATGCCTCATAATTCCCTCACCATGCCTTGAGGAATTTTAATGTCTTCACCCACTTATTAAGGGCTTCCCATAGAAAACCATATCCACCCCCAACCCTTGGTATTTTCTTGAGACCACCTCACTTGGATCCAAAACCTTATGGAAATCCAAATATCAATCGAGAAAGAATCCCATCACAACATGGCTATCCAAAAATGGCAAGGCAAGGCTAAAAAAACTAGTGTTAAAACCTGGTAAAATCCATGCCACCGAAAACAATGAAACCAAATACACACATGCATATGTCATGCATGCCAAAAATAGCTAGGAAACCATACATGTAATCCGTTACCTGCAAGTATTCCTGTTGAAGCTTCTTGATCCAATATTTCCTTGCTTGATGCTTTCTTTCCTTTTCTTTCCTTGTCCTTCCTTGTCCTTCCTTTGCTCTCTTGCTTTCCTTCTCCTCTTAGTGCTCTTCTCCTCTCTGAGACTAACTCTGAAACTAAATTGAATAAAGGCTACCAATTGATGCTCTAATGTCTTTTTATTATTGGTGCCTCAAATTTCTTCATTTTTCCATTATTTTCCTTTAATTTCCTCCTCACATGCAACTTGTGACCTTTCACCTCCCTCTTCTCCTAATTTCCTTTATTTTCATAAATAAAATGCCAATAATAGGTTTTTTCCTTTTCAAATCCTTTTCCAATTTCCCCTTAGCCATAAACACACCAAGTGATGCCCACTAGGATATTTTCCCAACATTCAACTTGGAATAAGTGTCCCATGACCTTGGTCTTATTTTTCTTTTATTAACTACTATTACATGAACTTTTAACCCGAGGCTATTACAGATACGATGTGATCTTAGATACTCAAACGAATGAACTTACTAGAGTTTGACATAAAAATCTTTATTATACCACATTTTACTCATCATCTCATATATTTTGGAGAAAAATATAATTTATACTGACATGCTAAAGTTTTTAAGGCATTGAATGAAATTTCTTATAAATATGCATAGAATTTATTCCATCCCAAATACTCATTAGAAAACTATGAAATGATATGTGGAGGACCCTACTAGGATACCGTGTTAATTGAGACTATCTTATCCTAGCCGAGAAATTTGGAAAAAACAATGAACCAAATATTGCCTCTTATAAAGCACCTTTTAAACAACTCACTTCTCCTAATGTGTTTCTCTCGATCAATCTTTCAAACCTTGCAATATATATGCTAAAAAAATAGGAAGGAAAAAGAACAAACATCCTCTAGCAAAATGGGGGATACTAATAGTCAAACAAATTGAAGTGTTCTGTATCTCCTCTTATTTTATATAAATAAGATAGATGTTATAGAGAATGGGGCTTTTTCTTGAGATTGTAAACTACTTTTTAAGATTAACTAAGAAGCCAAGCTTACCACTTTTAGATTCTTATTCTAGTGCATGATCTTATGTGGGGATATTTCCTTACTTAGCTATGCTACAATGGATACAACAATGTTTTTTTTTTTTTATAGACTTTTCTCTTTCAATTGTAATTCATTATAGCTACATTTCCCCTCATGAATTTTTTAACTAGTGGATATGAAGTTATAATTGGTTATTTCAATTAAGTCTAGCATGGTTTTATGTCTATTTATTTTAGAAATTTATGTCATTGACATTTAGTAAAATTATTTTTGTTTTAATTGCTAAACTAGTTATTAATTTCATATTCACTTTTCATTCTTAAGTCTTAGCTAGGTGTTCAATTTCAAGATTGTATTATATTTTAGATTTAGAATTGAGCTTTGAATTTAGATTTTAATAATTCAATCTTAAATCCACATGCTGGTATCCAATGCAACATTTAGAGTTGTTTTCTACCATAAACAAATAAAATCCTAATTAGGCATTAGCTTCAGGAAATATCCCTTATTTTGTTGGGTGTGTGTTATATTCTTTCCACTACTAGGCCTAGGCACAAAGCCAGGGGGTTCGAGGGGAGGCAGCTATGCACCCCTTCGTTGCACGGGACACAGTAGAGGGGTCACACGGGGGGCGGTAGGCCCCCTGCATGGGGTTCAGAGCACTAATCAGACCTACCTATGGTTTTGTGCATGAATTTCGCACATGGTTTTGGGCATGATGGTTTTCTGCCCATGGTATTTTGTAGATTCAGTCAAGGGAACTAATTTTATGTTCTAATCCATGGTTAATGAATTGGGGTTTGTGGATTCTTCGATGTGTATATATATGTATTGTAACATTGAAAGGAATATAGCAAAAAATCAATCTAGTAGTCCTAGTTTTGGGATCCATGGGAAAATCTTTGTTTATATATGTTTTATGTTTTATGCTCTTGCCATTGTTTATTCTCTATTTTTAAGAATTTGTTTGCAAGTAATTTCTGTACAAGGTTAAAACCAACATATTATAACAATGGACATTTGTTCACACCAACTATTTGGCACTAACAAGACAGACTCACCCTTTTATGGTTGAAAGAGGTAATATTTTTCTACCATAAAATTATTACAAAAAGATAAATCAACCTAATAATCATCATCTAGACAACCTCACTTAAAGTGTGAAACTATCCCTAGTTCTAAAAAAAATTCCAAGATATGAAATTAGAGTTTAGAAACCCTAAAATAGTTAAATTTGAAACAAAATCTAAAATTAAGGTTGAATACCAATTTTTTATTCCAAATATTTTAAGCTCTAACAAATATTATTCAATAAATTTCTCATCAAAATTGTTCACACCAATAATTTTGGTACTAAAAGGAGGAGCACACCCTTGTATGGTTTAACAAGGTAATATTTCTTTGCCATAAAGTTATTACAAAAAGATAAATCAACCTCAACCATCATCTAGGAAACCTCACTTAAAATGTGAAACTATCGCGAGTTCTAAACAAAATTTCCAAGATATGAAAGTAGAGTTTAGAAACCCTAAAACACCAAAATTTGAATCATATTCTAAAATTGAGATTGAATCACATTTTGTTATTCCAAAGATAAAATTTCAAGCCTTAAGAGATATTACCCAATAAATTTATCATCAAAATTGTTCAGGCCAACAATTTTAGCACTAAAAGGAGGAGCACACCCTTGTATGGATGAACGAGGTAATATTTCTATGCCACAAATTTATAACAAAAAGATAAATCAACCTAAAATCATCATCTAGGAAACCTCACTTAAAATGTGAAACTATCTCTAATTCTAAAAAAAAAATCCACGATATGAAAGTAGAGTTTAGAAACCCTAAAATACTTTAATTTGAAACACATTCTAAAATTGAGGTTGAATACTTATTCCAAAGCTATAGAATACCAAATATTATTGTAAGTGACAGAGATCCAATATTCACTAGAAATTTTTGGACTAAATTATTTCTTGTTTGGTTACTCAATTGGCTCCCAACTCATCTTACCATCCTCAATATAATGGTAAAAATGAGATTATGAATAAATGTTTAGAAGGATATTTGCATCACTTTTCATTTGATAAATAGATACAATTGGTCAAGTGGTTTCCTTTAGCATAATGGTGGTACAACACAACCTTGCATACTTCATGAAAATGTCACAATTTATGGCACTCTATGAATATCATCCCCCATCCATCACATCACCCTTGAAAAGGATGATAAAGGCTCAAGCAGGAGAGGAAAACATATGTCACCAACAATAGGTTCTCAAACTATTGAAGGAAAACTCGATTGTGGCATAAAATAGGATGAAACAACAAACATATTTACACCGCAATGAAAATGAATTTGAAGTGGGGGATTGGGTATTTGTAAGACTACAACCATATAAAAGGATGACCCTCAAACAACAAAATAAGGATAATAAATTAGCACCAAGGTATTATGGCCCCTATAAGGTGTGGGAGAGGATTGGAAGTGTGGCTTAGAAATTGCAGTTTCCTCCATCTTCATGTGTACATCAAGTCTCCCATGTTTCTTGCTTAAAGAAAGTAATTAATGAGAAGAACCTAGTCCAAAAATATTGTACCAGAGATTAAAGAATAAGGGGAAATAATAATAGAACTAGAAACAACCTTGGGAACAAGGACTAAACAATTGAGAAATTGAGAAATTACTAAGTACCTCATTAATTGGAAGAACTTACCAATGGAAGAAACGACATGGGAAGATGAGTTGTTCATGAAAAAACACCCATAGATAGTCAAGTGTTGAAACACTTCTTTGAAGGGGAGCGGCATGTTAAGGATATATAAGCTACATATTAACCCTAAAACCCTTTATTAAGCCCTAGATATAGAGTAAATATATTTATATCGTTATATTGTTATGTAGGCTAAAGCCTTTCATGGTCCCATTTTATTATAATTGTACCCTTTGTCTCCTACATATATACTAAGGAGACAAAGTCTTAGGACAACCAAATATTTTCTTGTACATTATATTCATTGTAAAAGGAGTTTTCCCCCTCAAATAGGATGATAACTACTGGTTCCTTATCATTTTTAAGATGCAAGGTTCATAACAAAAACCTTATGCTATAATGTTTCATATAACTCTATGAGGTTTCCCCTTCCCATCTTTCTACAACCTCAATGATATATTGGAAACATGACTCTATGCAAGGGTAAACTTGTATCAAAGAAAATCTAATGGTGAACCCATTCTAAAATGAAAGAGGAAAGTGTGGATCATTCTCTTCCCCATACTTAACCCATTTTTTAATAATTATTCCATTTGCAAGGAATTAGGATATAATTGGTGCATGAAGTGTGTGAGACCCCTAGTTTATTCATCATCTTACAATGCAACCCTCAAATTAGAGTGTCATAGGTATAGAATGTATGACAATGGACTTATTTTCCTTTTAATCATTATAGTGTGATTAGGTGAGATTTGTTAATTTCGATGTGTCTAAGTATAACCTATAGGTGGGGTTGGATGGGCCTATCATAGTGCAAAGGTCATTTGTATAGAAGTTGAGGTAATACGTATGGAGGGTAACAACTAGTTTTTGATCTCTTTTGATCTAATGATAAGCACATTGGAGATGAGTTTTGGCACCATCCTTCCTAAAAAGTTCCACTCATTATAGATCTATTGTTTAATCAAGTGTTCCTATGATCCACAATAATTTATTAACATAACAACTACCTCCATTATTGAATGCCACTTGTCACCACATAAGCAAACGTGAGGTCAAGGCCTACTTACTAACTAAAATAAACCTTTTAGTAAGAACCCCAACACACTATGGATCATCTTGATTGATTCTTAAGCAAACTTTCACAAATCTTTTACACATTCTTAATAAATGAAATGCACCTATTGCTAATCTAACTATTCACAAGATCTCACTCATTAAATTTAGAAACTTTAGGATAAAAAAACACTATCTACTCATAATCCCCTACGTGTATTGGAAAAAATAATATGCCCTTATGGTTTTCACTTGATTATCATATCAAGCTTCAAACCACCCCACCCACCATCCCCACAACCCCAACTCCTACACTTCACTTTTAATTTGTATTATTATCAAATTTTTAAATATCTTCAAAATATACATCAAAGTAAAATATAATTAAAAAATAAGAATATCATACTAGCCTATTATGAACAGAGATGCCTTTATTGCGACTTTTTGGACTTTTCGGTGCCAAAATCCGGCGGAAAAATTTGAGGTGAAATATTGATTTTTGTTATTTAAACTTGTTTTTTGACTGTATATATAGATTCAGCACGCTAAAAAACCTCTAGGGCACTTTGATTGTGTAGGGGTTACCCATCAAGCTTGTGATTTCAATAAATTCCTACCGCATTTTAGAGAAATTAGACCATAAAAACTTCCAAAAAATCACACTAAAAACAATTCAATTACAAACTCCCTTTTTTCTTTTTTTTTTTATAGTTTTTCCCTTACTTATCTCCTGTTTAAAATTTAATTATAAAAAATTGATTCATTTAAAAAATAATGATGTATTCATTGCCAACACATTCCAAACCCTCCTAAATACATATTATTTCTTATTAATTATCCCCATATTATTTCTTATTAATTATCCCAAATAATTCTATTTGAATATACACCACTACATCTCATTTTTCGGAATGAAAAAGAAATGATAATGATGTTATAGCTTACCATAGATATTCATAACATTGTAATAAATTCTTACACTAAAATGACAAAAATATCTCTTCTTTATAATGAATTTAGATATAACCTCGTACATATATATGAGAATAAATTAGATTTAAACACAGAAATTTGCTAGGGCACGTATCACATAATAATAATAATTAGCATCATAAATGTTAGATATAATCAATTATTTCTCTACCTATGAGATCTCCTTTTTCCCTATTTGAAAGTGCCATGTGAGTAAGAAGCACTAAATGGTGCTAAGTGCCACTTCACTCTTATACGTTCCATTTATCATGTTGTTGTCCATAAACACTTTTATATGTTAGGGATACCACTCAATATTAACATTTTTATATGTTAGGAGTGTGCATCTATCACAAGAATAACCACTTAGAATAAACATTTTTATATGTTAGGAGTGTGCATGTGTCATAGGAATACCACTTAGGATACCCCACATTTCATGAGTGATGGATTTTTGTGGAAGTAATGATGAGTTGTCACTGTTAATGGAGTCAATTTTCTTGCCAATAATGATGAGTTGTACTTTAAAACCCAAAAGATGGATGTGATTTTAGGGAAATATCTGCCATGGTAAAGTGGGTGGGTCTAGGACTTGCGAAATTTTCTTTCATCATGGGGCCAAGGAGTTATTGAATTTTGTTTTATTTTAAAGCTCACTGTTTAGAATAAAGGTCGGAAAATCTTATAATTTAGTTGCATGAACTAGGACTTCGTATCAACAAAATTAACATAAAGAGATTTACTGGATTTAGTCACTTTGTCATATACAAAAAAAAAAATTAAGGGTTGTAATAATGGTAAATCAAATTTCCAAGGAAGATTTAGATAGTTTTGTTTTTATATTATTGCTGGCTATTATTTTTAAAATGGGTAGATATTAAAAGGACAATTAATATAAATATGTATTAAAAATGGGAATATGGGTTGCATTATGACAAAGTAATTGTAGAATATTAAATTTAAAAGATATTAGAAAAAGAAGAGAAAGTAGAAATAAGAGTGAAAAGTATGGATATATGATTACAAAAAGTCATTTTTTTTTGTAAGAGACTATAACTTAACAACCAGTGTTTCAATGGTGAGAAACATATGTATAATTATTAGTAATATTTTGCTTAAATTTGGTAGCAACACTTCTCTAGGGAGGTAAGTGAAAGGGTTGGAGAGCACCAAATGAAAGAGTTGGAGGGGATGGAGGCGTTGTTGTGAAACACTAATCGTAGGTCTAGTTTTATGAAATTGGTTTTGTTTTAGTATCAATAACTTTGTATTTGGTCGTGGCTCTTGATAGATTTTCTGTGGATTTTCTGCACCGTCAAAGTTTAACTATATCAGGGTCTTTTGGGAGAATTCCTGTTTCCAGACAAATATCATTGGGAGTTGTATGTTGGTGTGGGTAGATATTTCCAATGCCTTGAACGAGATATTGTCTTTTTGTTAGGCAGGATGGTTTTGGGGTTTTTCAGGTGTTAAAACGTATTTTATATAATATGTTTTTGTCCACTTTCAATGAACTAGTGCAACTTTTGACTATGTTTATAGGTGCCATATATATTCTTCACTATATATTTAAGGATATTTCTACATTATAGGGCTCTAAGGTCTCTAACTGGTGACATCCTTTTACTCTGATCTAGGGGTTCTTATTTTCTCTGTGTAATCTCGGGGTGGATGACCACAGCATTGGTGGTTTAAGTTCTTGAGCTTCACATTTTCTTTTTTTGTTTTCACTCTTCCTTTCCTCGAATGTCAACTCCTGGTCTTGTGAACAAACTTCCTAAAGACTCAAAAGGATATTTGGAGGTTTCATGCAGGAGGATTTTATGTTAAAATATTCTTGTCTTTAATAAGCCCTAAAAATATTTTCATTGGCATTGTTTCCATAGGTGGTGGAGCTGTTTGGGGTGTTGGTGTTGTTGGTGCTACTAAATTCATAATGTTCATATGAACGAGATCTGGTATGTTACTTTTTGGCTCAGGATAAGGTCACTTTTACACTCGCTACTTGGATCAGGTGATTTCTGGGGGATCCTCTACTATGTCCCCTTGGCTCTAGAGTGGGTTGGTCACCTTGGACAGCGGTTATTTTCAAATATGTTTTTGCTATTATGGGGTTTCTTTCTATTCCTAGGCTACTCAGATTACTAAGAGTCCAAAACACATTCTAGTCTACACGTCTAATATCTCACTGGATCTTGAGACTTTTTAGTGATCTTGTTGTCGGTGGGAACATTTTCTATTTGTGTGGTAGTGTACTACACAAAATGATGTTCTTGGGAGTGTCTTTCTCCAAGTGCTTCTCACAATTTCTATTTATGATTTGTGGTACCTTCTATTTGAAGGTGGTTTCCAATTTCAATATTTCCTCAAAGGCCCCACTTTTTCTTGCTCGGGCAAGTAACTTTTCAAATGGACATTTATTCTCCTTGGATTTGGGCCTGATTCGACATTATTCCATATATATGATTTTTGTGTTTTATCTATTTTGGGTGGTGGTGACCCTTGTCCCGGAGTTAATGACATGGTCCGGCTCTGATAATATTGATCCTGAGGCTCTCATTAATGCCACGCTGGCAGCTAAGGTGGAATATGCCAAGTCACCCTCGACTTGCGGCCTACTCATTGCACTTGCATGATGGTCATCTGCCTTTGGATGGACCCTCTGGCTCCCACTTTATGCACGAAAAGGGTGCCAAGTCTCCTCGTAAGTGATCTAGATGTGCTATAAATACCTCTTCATAAAAAAAACTACACAATTTTAGTCATGATGCTCTAAGGGATCATGTGGTGAGTTTACAGAAGTGAGTGTTGGTGGGTCATTGGGCTTTCGTTTATTTCTCTGAGAAAAATATGCAAAATTGTGTCAAATCTCGGTGACTCCCTATGATCAGCTACTCTCCTAAGTTCATTTTATTGCTCAATCGCTAGTTCAGTATTCATTTCCTTCACTATGATGATGTTCAATGGATTCTAGGATCCCCATGGGTGCATGGGCATAGTTTTTTGCAGCTCCATAAGTGGTATATTGCCTTCAATCCTCTCTTGGATACCCCTTGCAATAACCTCATTTGGGTGAAGCTACCCAGTCTTTCACTTGAATTATGGACTCAAAAGGCCATCGAGGAGATTGGTAATGCCATCGGTCACTTTGTTTATCTAGACCAAAGAGTATGGGTGCCTAGGACAAGAGGATTTCCTGGCTGTTGGTTGAGGTGAAATTCTCTAGGGGCCTCCCTACTGATATTGACCTTGCTTGGGGTCCCATTAAGTTCAGGAAGCATGTGGATTACTGGGGTATTTCGTTCAGGTTTCTGATATGCCATCACATGGGCCATATTATGGATAGATGTCCACAAAAGTTACATTCTCAGCCTAGCTCCTTTCATCAACACTCTGGATGTTGATGGAGCTTGGGATATGATGGTGCCTCGCGCTCCAACTATCATTCAGGTACTCTACCACCTAAATTTTTGAATTTTTTTTCTCACTCTCCTTGCCTCCTTCCTCCTTTCCTTCCTCTAATGAGCACCTAACTAAGGGTGGCTAAGAGCCTGGTTTCCCTCTTCTTGGTACCTCTCCTTCCTCTTGGGACCAGTACTTATCTGACCAATCCCAATTGATCCCATGTGACCCCACCACTTTGATCTCCCCTATTTCTGATTAATTTCCAAACTCCCAAGGCAGTCCTAACTATCCCCCCATGTGTCACAGACGGCTTTATAGATTTGAGGTATCCCTCTTCCTCTTGATTCCTGTGTTGAGGCCTCTGAGACTAGTATTGGTCCCCATCCAACAACTTCTCCCCTCGCCCACCCTCACAAGTCGACTTTCCCCTGATGGACTCCTCTCCTCACAACTCAGTGGGAAGTGACATCAATCTTATGATGAGGATTCGCGTCATATATTTGTCTTACCTATCCATACATAAATCATAGGTCTCGCCCTCCATTCCTCCATTAGTCATGGATCTGCTTTGAATATTATGGTCTGTAAACATGGGGAAAGGGTAGTTTCCATTTTCGTGGAAGGTAATCTGCCAAAGCCCTGTCATTTGGACTAGAAGTAGACCTTTTTTATTTCCCCATCATATCTTCTACTAATTCCCAATCCCTTCGAGACCATGTTCCCATTATTGGGGGTCTAAAATGAAAGTTCTCTCCCTCAACCTGAGAGTTCTAGGGGACGCCTCAAAGAAATTATCCCTCAAATATCTCGTTTCCTCAGTCTACCCTTTCATCATCTTCATTCAGGAATCCATGTGTGTCAAGGATAAATATTGTGAATATTTCCTTTCGATTTACCCGAGATGGAATGTAATGGCTATTGATTCGTGTTGTCTACCTAGGGGTATGGTGGCTCTTTGGGACCCAAAATGGGTGAACCTCAAAGCATATAAATTCTTTGCAGGTATACTTATGTCTAGTTTTATTAGGGGATTTTCTTGCCACCTACATTTTCTCAACATATATGCGTCATGTCAGGATGGGCCCGCTTTATTTGAAAGATTGGATGCATGTGGGGTACTAAAGATAGGGTCTTTGCTCATTGTTGGTGATTTGAATGCTACTATGTTGAGCGAGGAATGTTGGGGTTCGCATAGTAGAAGGGATCCTCTTATTACTCGACCTCATGACCTATTTGAAGATAACCACCTGGTGGACGTTCAACCTCACCCACTCACTCCTACTTGGAGTAATGGGAGGGTCAGTGAGAATCATATAATTGGGAAATTACTTTATAGATTTCTAGTACTTGAAAATTTACTTGAGCTTTTAGGAAATACAAGGTCATGGGTTGTCCAGACTCACATTTTAGATCACTTCTGATTTTTCTTCAATGGAGAAGGGAGGATATTCGTAGGGGCCTTCCTTTCAAATTTAATAGAATGGGGTTGGAAGATGAAAATTTTTTTAAGATTGTACACAATTTCTAGACATCCTCGAATCACACATAGGTGCACTTGGCTTATAAGAACCGGATCACTCTGAACCCAGGGAATTTAAAGAGTTTGATTAAGACTCGAGAGCACAATAAAAAATACAATATGAGACTAGACTTGAACATAATTAAGACTGGGATGGCACACATTGGTAATATTATGGACCTCTTAGCCCCTTTAGTTGCAATTTTGGTCTTCTTGTAGGAACTTGAAAAGGAGAAGAGGGTTATTATTGATTTTCAAGAGGCCTCTTAGAGACTTAAGAGTCATGCCTTATGGATTAGGGAAGGAGACAGGAACACGAATTTTTTTCACCAGTTTTCAAATCATCTGAGGCACATTAATACTATATGGGAGATGGTTTCTGCTTCAGGAGATAGAGTTTTCACCACTACTGATATTCAAAGTGAGGTCGTGTTGTTCTTTGAGAAATTTGTCTTTGCTCAATTGGGGGTTGACACTGAAGATCAACTCTGGGGGATTGAGAATTACCCCCTCATGTTCACAGAAGATAGAAACACTGCAATGGGTCGTCCTATTTCACTGGAGGAGATTGAAAAAGTCCTCAAATCCTTTGAGAAAGATAAATGCCCAGGCCTGGATGGTTGAAAGGTGAAATTGTTCTTAAGGTTCTTTGGCATCATGGGCAGGGGTATGCATGATATGGTTGAGGAATCCCACATATTGGGTCTGTTGTAAATAATACTGAAAGGGGGGGGTGGGGGTGAATCAGTATTATTAAATCAATTATTTTTCATTTCACAATCAGATTTGTATATGCTACTTCAGCTATGGGAAACTGTGTATATACGCTACTATGTCTAAAGAAACCAACGTATATCAGAAAGCTTAAGATTCATTAATTTTTTATCTTTAATCAGTGCATCACGACTTCATTAATCATAAGAACAGTAAGTAGGAGCAGTAAAACAAAACAGATCATCACACACATGGACACAAAGATATAAGGTGGAAACCCAATGTGAGTGAAAGCCAGTGCTGCAATTCGTCTCTATCTTCTTTTAATTAGAAACTTCTTTTTACAATGATTATGTACTGGTGCAGTCCTATACCAGTACAAAGGCTACTACCTGCAAAAAGGCTACAACCTTCTCTCGTTCTCCAGCTTCTCCTGGAAGGGAGCTACAACCCCCTTAGCTCTTGTACTAGCTGAGGTACTAGTACGTAGGTGCTGACCTACAGAAGGCTACAACCTTCTCTTTTCTTTCAGGGACCACGTTTCATAAATTTGCAGACTGGATCCATGAATAACATCAACCAATCTCCTTTGCACCAAACAAAACTGAATCAAATAGTCACTTCTCTGAATGTTGTACCCAGAAAACAGTACCAGTAACCAGACTCCAATTCTAAACCCAGACCACTGCAACAATAAACAGAAGTAGCTAAAACATATATCAAGAGACGTACACTACTTCAATGTGTACATCCTACGTGCATAAGCTTCTAAATTAAGGCCAACCTGCGTATACACTATTTTAAATTACAGAACCAGTGTGTATACATGCCTTTACTTCGTTGAACCTATGTACAGATCTATAAAAGATAACTTATCCTTTTCACTTATTCAGACATTAGTTATACCCAGATTATCAGATTTATAGATCAAGTCATGCACCAAAAATAATAAATCAAAATCACACAAAGATACTACTATTCAAGCCTTAAGATCTTGACCCATCAATAGTACTTATCATTCTTCTTGTGCTCAGGTTCCTCCTTGATTCAGATCCAGCTATGCACCATAACCTAATGACCAGTATTTCAGATTTAGCTCTTCATCAGATATTCAATGCTTAAGTCAATGTCCATGCCTAATGATCTCCTTCCCCTTTTATAGTCTTAGGCCTTACACATTACCATGGTCCAAAACCATAAAGCATCAATACCTTGGACCAAATACCTGGGTTCAACACTTCAGACGAGATACTGTGGTCCAAAACCATAGGTCCAAATACCAAAGACTAAATACCATGGACCAAAAATAAGTTTTCCCACACGTACGCACTTTTTCGTGCATGAAAGTGTGTGCATACACATACACGACTTTTGATGGCAATCCTACATGTATACGCAACTTAGTCAAAGGAAACCTACGTATATCTCTTTTTCTTTCATTTTGAGAGCCTGAACATTGATCTGCCATCTAAGTGAGTTGCCATCAAGGACAAAACCTGTGTCATAGTTCCAAACCTGTGTCATAATGCCAACAATCTCCCCCTTTGGACTTGATGGCAACCCCAAGTCACTCAAAGTCATTCTCCCCCTTTGACATCAAGGGCAAAGGGTTATGCTCCCCCTGAGTTCATGTTGAAATCTCTACTTTGTTGTACTGTCCATGCTCCGCCTGACTGTAGGCAAGGTCTGCAAGAAGATGTTCTACAAGAAGATACATAACTTTATACATCATAAATTCCCTTCCTACCACCAAAGACTCATACATACATCCATCTCCCAACCAAGTGGGGATTGACTCATTCATCCAACCAAGTGGGGATACACCAAAATTTTACACAAGATAAAACAATAACATTAAATTATCCATCCCAGGCATAGTGGGGAAACCAAAGTAGGCCATTTCATGACCTTGATAAGAAAAGAAATACATGACATAGAGACGAAATATCTACAACCAGACTATGATAGTTATCAACAACTATCATCAGCAGCATCTGTCAATCATCATTCAGACCAGCAACCATGTTCTCCTTCTGCACCCGTTCCCCCTGAAACCAAAATATTGTGATCTTGAACCAAGATCTTCTAGGATAATGCCAACAATGCATTATTAGAAGAATATATATTCTCCCCCTGAACCTGTGCCAGATGGTTTCTGTCAGACCCATATCAGACTCCTTTCATCCTGAGCCTAGCCCACTGTTTGTCTTCAAACCAACATATACGCGACTGTATCCACATAAACCGGCATATGTACATGGATTCTCCTCATTAAGCTCACGTACAACCACTTTTCTATGAAACGGACAAGTTTCAACAGCAAGATGATGCATCAACTACTACCAGCTTATGTCTGAGGTATTCAAGTGTCTCCCTGGGCAGTGGTTTGGTGAGTATATCAGCAACCTGTTACTTGGAGGGAACATCCTCCAATTTGACCTTTTGTTCAAGCACTTGATCGCGGAGAAAATGATATTTGATAGGCATGTGCTTGGTCTTTGAATGCATGACTGGATCTTTTGAAATGCTGATTGCACTTGTATTATCACATAAAATAGAGATAGGTGGAGTACATGTGATTTGAAAATCTTGCAAAATTTGCATCATCCAAAGGAGTTGTGTGCAGCAAGATGCACCAGCCACATATTTCGCTTCAGTTGTAGATAAAGCAATCGAACTTTGCTTCTTGGTGAACCAAGAGACTAATCTGGAACCCATAAAGAATGCACCACCACTAGTGCTTTTTCTGTCATCCATGCTTCCTGCCCAATCTGCATCTGTATATGCATGAAGTGTGAGATCTATATCTCTAGGATACCATAAGCCATAGTTTTGTGTCCCTTGAAGATATTTGAAAATTCTTTTAACCGCCTGAAGGTGTGCTTCTTTCAGATTTGCCTGGAATATTCCAACTATTCCCACTGCATGCATGATGTTTGGTCGGGTACCTGTCAAATAGAGAAGACTACCAATCATGGATCTATAGGTTGGTTGATGTACTGCTGCTGAATCATCATTGGCGCTGAGGCTGCATCCTGTTACCATAGGGGTACATACTGGTTTTGAATCTTCCATGCCATATTTCTTCAAGATCTCCTTGAGGTACTTGGTTTGTGACAAAAAGATACCATCTTTATTTTGTTGGACTTGTAAACCAAGAAAATATGTCAGCTCACCAAGCAAGGACATTTCAAACTCTTTCTGCATCACCAAAGAAAAATTTTGACTCATGGCTTCTTCATTGCTACCAAAGATGATATCATCAACATACACAACAAGTATTAGCAATTTATCATTATCAATTTTTACATATAGATTGCTATCTGTTGATCCTTTTGAAAAACCTTGTTGATGGAGGTATTTGTCCAGACAATAATACCAAGCCCTTGGAGCCTATTTAAGACCATAGAGTGCCTTCTTAAGTCTGCATACAAGTTTTGGATCATTTCCAAGGATGAATCCATCTGGTTGCTCAATATAGACTTCTTCTTCCAAGTCTCCATTTAAAAAGGCAAATTTCACATCCATTTGAAAAACTTTGAACTTCTGAAAGCTAGAAAGAGAAAGGAACATTCTTATGGCTTCAAGTCTAGCAACCGGTGCAAAAGTTTCTTCAAAGTCTATGCCTTCTTGTTGAGCATACCCTTTACAAACAAGTCTGGCCTTGTTTCTAATAACATCTCCATTTTCATTCAGCTTGTTTTTGAATATCCATTTTGTACCTATGACATTCTTATCGTTTGGTCTAGGAACCAACTCCCAAGTGTTATTCTTTCCAATTTGCTCAAGTTCTTCATTCATGGCCTTGACCCAGCATTCATCTTTGCATGCTTCTCTTACATTTTTTGGTTCAGTGGAGGAGAGTAATGCTAGATAGGTTGAAGCTTCTGAAATAGTTCTTCTTGTTTGTACACCCACCTCTTTTTGCCCCAAAATTTGAGTTTCTAGATGATTCTTCTGAACGTACCTGGATGGAGTCTTTTCTTCTATCCTTATCTGTTCTTCTGGTGCCTCATGGGTTTCTTCTTCATCATAAGTGTGATTTGATGTTGAAGGATATTCCTTATCATCTTTGAAATCTTCAGATTTTACCTGCCTAGGAATGTTTCCTTCTTCATCAATCACTACATCAATACTTTCAACAATTTTTCCAAGTCTTTTATTATAGCACTTATATCCTTTGTTGTGGGGAGAGTAACCAAGGAGAATGCCTTCATCTACTCTAGGTTCAAACTTGCCAAGGTTTTCATCAGTCCTTTTGATGTAACATTTGCTTCCAAAAATTTTGAAGTATTTAACCGTGGGAGTCTTACCATACCAAAGTTCATGAGGAGTTTGAGTGCTGTTCACTCGGACGTTTGTCTTGTTGAGAATAGTAACCGCAGCAAATGCAGCTTCACCCCAGAAGGTTGCGGGAGTTCCAAACTCATCAAGCATAACACGAGCCATTTGTTGAACCGTTCTGTTCATCCTTTCCACTACTCCATTTTGCTGAGGAGTCCTTGCAGTAGAGAATTCCCTTCTTATTCCATGTTCTTCACAAAAATCAAAAAATTCATTCGAGGTAAATTCCCCTCCTCTATCAGACCTTAGGCATTTGATTATGCGATCTGATTTGCTTTCAACCAAGGCTTTGAATGCTTTGAACTTTTCAAAAGCTTTGTCTTTATGCTTCAGAACTCCTATCCAACGCATCCTTAAAAAGGTGTCAATGAACAATATGAAGTATTCTTCTCCTCGAGGTGACCTCTTCCTAGTTGGACCACATACATCAGTATGGACAAGTTCAAGTGGCCTACTAGCTGATCCTTCCTTCTCAGGGAAATTAGTTCTGGTTTTCTTACCAAACTGACATGATTTGCATATTGTATTGTCAGGAATTCTGATGTCAGGGAGATCACGAACCGCCTGATATTTGCATGCTTTCCTTATCTGAGAGAAGCTTAGATGTCCCAATCTTTTGTGCCATAGCCAGTGTTCATCATTCTTGCTTAGATAGCATTGTTGTTGTCCTCCCTTGAGTATGTATAAATTATTTGGTGTTCTTATGCCTTTGATCACTATTTCTCCTGTATCAAGCTCACGAACAATACATCCATTTGATCGAAATATTACCTCATTTCCTTGATCACACATTTGACTGACACTCAATAGATTATGCTTTAAGCCATCAACATACATAACATTTCCAGCTTTGACCTTTTCTTTCAAAAGAACAGAACCTTTACCTTTTATGAATGCAGGGGTGTCATTTCCAAATGAGACCTTCTTTTCCTTTTCTAAGGCACTATATGATTGAAGTTTTTCTTTATCACCTGTCATATGTTTCAAGCATCCACTGTCGATGTACCACTAATTTTCCTGCCCTTCCGCATATAAGGCTATACCACATCTTTCTAGTTGCGGTTCTTTCTTCCTCCATGTTTTGGGACTCAATGAAGCTTGCTCCTTCTGAGTTGTTTGCAAAACCTGCTCCTGCATTCAGAATCTTCATGACCAAAGTTGTTACAAATAGAACATTCTATTTCATTTTCAAGACCAGAAAAGTTATTGTAGGTTCTTTTCATGATTCCAGTCACACTTCTTTGATTTCGTGCTTCTCTAGTCATGATGATCTTGTAGGAAATACATTGAGCTGCTTTGTGTCCAAAGTTATGACAAGAGAAACATTGGCCATTGAAGAAATTCCTGCAATTATTAAGCCTTCCGTCCAGGTGATTGTAATTTCCATAGCCATTCGTTCTTGAGGTAAATTGAGAATGATTTACCTGCAGTTGGTTGTAGCTTCTATTCATCCTTGAAGTAGATTGCCCTTGATTTACTTGGTGATCTTTGTTCATTCTTGAAGTAAATTGTCCCTGATTTACTTGGTGATCTGCATTGTGCCTTTGCTGTCGATTGTCAACCTGTTCACTTCTCCTTGCTGCTTCAAGATAGCTTTTGGAGGTAGATGGCTTCTGTGCTTGAGATTCTTCTTCAGTATACCCAAGACCTGTCTTGATTAGAGGAGAACGTTGCACTTTGATAATCTCATCTAAAGTTTCAGATCCTTTAGCAAATCTAAGATTAAGAGCTTTTGTTTTCTCAATATCTTTTCTAAGTCCCACAATTTCACATTCTAACTTTTCATTGTGTTTTTCCCTTTCAGCAAGTTGGAATGTCAAAGTATCTATAATCATATTCTTTTCTTCTAAACAAATTTTAAGTTTAGAGATTTCTTCATAAAGACCTTCTTCATCTATAGCATCCAAGAAATCATCATCTTCAAAAGCCATCAAAAGTCTATAATCATTACCTTGTTCATCTTCATCACTATTTGAAAATCCATCACTCTCTTCATGTGTATAATAGCTCTTCTTACTTATATTCTGTTCCATCTAACTGGTTCCTTACCTTTGTCAAGCTTATCTTTATGAGGACACTTGGTTGCATAGTGATCGACTCTTCCACAAGCAAAGCATTTAAAAGGTAGCTTACCTTTGAATCTTCTAGAACCCCGTTGAAGGTTCTTGACAAAGTTTGATTCTTCCTCTCCTTCTGACATATGTCCTAACTCATTGTATTCTCCTTTTCCTGAGGCTTTGAATGCAAATTCTCTCATGTCTGATGGTCCCCCTTTTCTCATTTCGAAAGCAGTTAGGATTCCGTGCAGCTGTGACATGGTAATGCTTTGAAGATTCTGCTTTTCTTCTATGGCCGAAACTTTTGATTCAAACTTAGAAGACAAAGATCTTAGAACCTTTTCAACCAAAGTAGCTTATTTTATCTCTTCACCCAAGTTTTTCATACAATTAAAAATCTCATCTATATGTAAGAAATAATTAGCCACACTTTCATCATTGTGCATTCTGAGATTTTCATATTGGATTCTGAGAGTTTGTAGTTTTGCACGTTTTACCTGATCATCTCCTTCATAGCTCAGAACGATCTTGTCCCATATTTATTTTGCAGTTTTGAGCTGCATAACCTTGACGAATTCTGATTGAGATAAACTCCCTAATAGAGTATTGACAGCCTTTGCATTTGTTTCATACTGCTTCTTACCAGCCGTATCTATAGGAGTTGCTGATGGAAATGTGTATCTTGTTTCCACGATATCCCAAACTTCTGTACCAAGAGATTGAAGATAAGCTGTGATTCTTACCTTCCAATAGGCGAAGTTGCTTCCATCAAAGATTGGTGGCCTGATAGATGCCTCCTTTTCGTAGTTTCTCATGATGATAGATATTCCTTCAAGCGATCAAGCCTCTTCTGAAGGACCTGCTCTGATACCAATTGTTGGAAATAATACTGGGGGGTGAATCAGTATTATTAAATCAATTATTTTTCATTTCACAATAAGATTTGTATACACTACTTCAGCTATGGGAAACTGCGTATATACGCTACTGTGTCTAAAGAAACCAGCGTATATCAGAAAGCTTAAGATTCATTAATTGTTGATCTTTAATCAGTGCATCAGGACTTAATTAACCATAAGAACAATAAGCAGGAGCAGTAAAACAGAACAGATCATCACACACATGGACACAAAGATATAAGGTGGAAACCCAATGTGGGTGAAAACCACCTGCTACAATTCGTCTCTATCTTCTTTTAATTAGAAACTTCTTTTTACAACGATTCTGTACTGTTGTAGTCTTATACCAGTACGCAGGCTGCTACCTGCAGAAAGGCTACAACCTTCTCTCATTCTCCAGCTTCTCCTGGAAGGCAGCTACAACCCCCTTAGCTCTTGTACTAGCTGAGGTACTAGTACATAGGTGCTGACCTACAGAAGGCTACAACCTTCTCTTTTCTTTCAGGGACCATGTTTCATAAATTTTCAGACTGGATCCATGAATAACATCAATCAACCATCAAGTATATTTGCATCAACCAATCTCCTTTGCACCAAACAAAACTGAATCAAATAGTCACTTCTCTGAATGTTGTACCCAAAAAACAGTACCAATAACCAGACTCCAATTCTGAACCCAAACCATTGTAGCAATAAACAGAAGTAGCTAAAACATATATCAAGAGACATATGCTACTTCAATGTGTACATCCTGCATGCATACGCTTCTGAATTAAGGCCAACCTGCGTATACGCTATTTTAAATTACAGAACCAGCGTGTATATGCGCCTTTGCTTCGTTGAACCTGCGTACAAATCTATAAAAGATAATTTATCCTTTTCACTTATTCAGACATCAGTTATACCCAGATTATCAGATTTATAGATCAAGTCATGCGCCAAAAATAACATATCAAAATCACACAAAGATACTACTATTCAAGCCTTAAGATCTTGACCCATCAATAGTACTTATCCGTATTCTTGCGCTCAGGCTCCTCCTTGATTCAAATCCAACTATGCACCATAACCCAATGACCAATATTTTAGATTTAGCTCTTCATCAGATATTCAATGCTTAAGTCAATGTCCATGCCTAATGATCTCCTTCCCCTTTTATAGTCTTAGGCCTTACACAATACCATGGTCCAAAACCATAAAGAATCAATACCTTGGACCAAATACCTGGGTTCAACACTTCAGACGAGATAATGTGGTCCAAAACCATAGGTCCAAATACCAAGGACTAAATACCATGGACCAAAAATAAGTTTTCCCACACATACGCGCTTTTTCATGCATGAAAGTGTGTGCAAATGCATACGCAACTTTTGATCGACAATCCTGCGTGTATACGTGACTTAGACAAAGGAAACCTACGTATATCTCTTTTTCTTTCATTTTGAGAGCCTAAACAGTGATCTGCCATCTGAGTGAGTTGCCATCAAGGACAACACCTGTGTCATAGTGCCAAACCTGTGTCATAATGCCAATAGGGTCATGTCTCTAGGGTGATAAATTCCACATTTATTGCGCTCATCCAAAAATCCTCTCATCCTCTTTATTTCTCGGATTTTTGGTTGATATCCCTATGTAATATCACATACAAACTTATTTCTAAAATTATTGCGAGTAGGATGAAGGAGGTTCTCTCTCAATTTATCTCTCAAGAGAAATTCAACTTTCTCTCTAATTGGTTGATTCATTATGTGGCGGCTACATCGTAGGAGTGCATACACTCGATTCAGTCCAAAAAGTTGGAGGCCCTAGTTATGAAGCTAGACTTGCATAAGGCCTATGATTGTGTTGACTATGATTTTTTTCGACCGATCCTCACTAAAATCGGGCTCTCTGTGAACAATTCTTGTAACAAACCTGGGTTAAAAGTTGATGTAATAAAAGTTATTAAATGAATGTTGGCAAAAATATCCTAGTGGGCATCACTTGGTGTGTTTATGGCTAAGGGTGAATTGGAAAAGGCAATGGAAAAGGTTTTGAAAAGGAAAAAAGGTATTATTGGCATTTTATTTATGAAAATAAAGGAAATTAGGATAAAAGGGAGGTGAAAGGTCACAGGTTGCATGTGAGGAGAAAATTGAAGGAAAATAATGGGAAAATGAAGAAATTAGAGGCATCAATAATAAAAATACATCAGAGCATCAATCGGTTCCCTTTTGTCAGTTCAATTTTTGAGTTAGTCTCAGAGAGGGGAAGAGAACCAAGAGGAGAAGGAAAGAAATCAAAGGAAGGACAAGGAAAACAAAGGAAAGCAAGGAAAGATTGGATTGGGTAGCTTCAACAGAAATACTTGAAGGTAATAGATTGTATGTATGGTTTCCTAGTTAGTTTTGGCATGCGTGACAAATTCATGTGTGTATTTGGTTGCATTGTTATCGATGGCATGGATTTGTCAGGTTTTAACAGTGGTTTTTTTGCCTTGCCTTGTGATTTCCGAGTAGCCATGGTGGGATGGGATTTTTTCTCGGTTGAGATTTGGATTTCCGGAAGGTTTTGGACCGAGTGAGGTGGTCTTAGGAAAATCCCAAGGGTTGGGGGTGGAGATGTTTTTCTCCATGAAGCCCTTAACAAGTGGGTGGAGACAGGAAAATTCCTCAAGGGATGGCAAAGGAATTTTGAGGCATTGAAGATTGGTTTATTTTTGTGATCTTGGGATTGGTTTAGGTGAGATCACAGTATGGTGAGGGTGGAGGTGTTTTAACCTCTGGATTCCATTTGTTGTTTATGGATGGTTTATCCCATGAGATCCCACATTCATGCTTAGAATATGGCATGGTGGTGATTGGTTGAAAGAAATATTTGGTTCAGCCCAATCTATGGTTGGATGGTACGTGAAAGTCCTTGACTTGGTTGGATTTTTCATATGGTTAATAAGAGCTAAGTTCCTCTTGATTTTTATGAGTAAATTTACAATTTATTATGTCGCTTTAATGGTCATTCTCTCATTGTTATTTATGTGGTTATATGTTGGTTATAAGCATGGTTAATTGACAGATCTAAGTATGGATCTTAACACATTTCTATTAATCAATGTTTGGATAATGAATGTAATACCTAATTGTTGTTATGACAACTATAGTGAGAAGGCATTGTTCCTTCTTGTTTATCCTTAGATAAGTTTTCAGATCATTATGTTCATATTTTCATTCATGGCCTATAGGTTGCATGTTCGCCATGTGTTTGACAGAAGGTCAGACCCAGGTTGGAGGGGTCAGGTCAATTCCTCGTTCAAGTTTTGGTTTATAAGCTTTGTTTCTATGTCATTTATCATTTTTGGAAGTTTCATTGTATTCTAGGCAGAGTCCTAAGTCATGGCCCTAAAAAAGTGGCTCAGAATTCAGGGTCATTGGCATAGAACTAAATGGAAAAGTCCACAGTCACATGGAGGTAAGCTTATTAGTGCGACTGGAGAGCTAAAGTTTCTTGCATGCCTTGGCAAGGGAACGACTTAGGATCTAAGTCAATAAAAAAGAGAGTTACCTTAGTGTTTGGACACCTAGAGCGATTGGGTTTCTCCTGGAGGCCCTGTAGTACCTAAGGGAAGTCAAGAAGGTCTTAAGTCATCGACTCCATTTCCTTAAGGTCATATAGGAGGTTGAGTCTTATAATAGTGACCCTTAGATCATGTTTACCCCAGGAAAGTCGGTGAAAATAGGTAAATGTGGGAGGAGGCAGTTACAATGTTGATTGCATTATGGCATGCATATCATCTGTTAATTTTCTTGTTTTGATAAATGGTTTCCCATATAGGTTCTTCTGAGTTGTTCATGGTTTACATCAAGGTTGTTCCTTATCTCCATTGGTTTTTATTCCTGTCATGGATGGCTTAAGTAAGAATAAAAATGAGGCTCGATCTCTGGGCTTGTTTGGAGGACTTCAAATTACTTGACATGTTTATGTTACACACATGTTCTTTGTTGATGATGTGTTGACCTTCGTTCAAGTGTCATAGGAACAATGACATATATTGCATTACATTTTTTCCAGGTATGGTGATGCATCTTGTTTGGTTTCGAATGGTAGAAAATCCATCCCGATCCACTCTTCTGGTGACATGGAGGAAATCAAGTACATTGTTGGGCTCTTTGGGGTTAAAATCTCCAACTTGAAATATGGTTTCACTTATTTGGGTTTCTGGCTGAAACCAAACAAATACAGATCTGTCGACTGGAACTGGCTTTTGGACAAATTTGAAAACAAACTCTCTTTATGGTCGCACCAGTGGCTCTCTATGGGTGGTAGATATATTTTGATGCAATCTGTATTACAATAATTAATGGTCTACTAGATGCATTTATTCTCTCTACCTATCCATGTTTCCAAAAGAATCAACTCTATTATGGCACATTTCTTATGGGCGGTTGTTAGAGGAATGCATAAATTTTAGTCGGTTTGTTTTGACTACATTACCAGAAAGAAGGAGTGTGTTGGTTGGGGCATACTAGATGTCCATGTTTTTGGATGGGAATTATTAATTAAATCACTATGGTGGGCTCTCTACAGGAAAGGAATTTGGCAGGGAATTATTTTTGAAAAATACATTAAATGGAGGTCGATGATGGATTGGTATAGAAGCAGACATATTGGGATACATGACAGATCATATATCTGGTTAAGTTTCCAAAAAGTTAAAAATTGATTTATGTCTATGTTATAATGGTCCTTTGGATACAGGGATAAAATATTGATTGGAGTTGATTCTATTATAGGGGTCGAAGCTCTTCCCCATTTCCCTATTTTCTTACTTGAATCCCTACATTTCAGAGGTTAATTTTTTTCTTGTACAGGCCATCAATCACGAGTGTGATATAATCTTCATTTCGAATAATGCACAGGAGCTTGGATTGATAGGGGCAAATGCATTACTTTGGCAGCAATACTCGTAGGCCCTTGGGTTGACAGGTCATAGTCGAAAGATGCAAGTTGATACATTACAATGGTTTGGCTCCATTCGTAATGGTTTAGTTGTAGTTTCAAAATATATAAATTCATTCTCTCCAAGATTTATCGTATGTCTGCTTGGTGTTGGTTCTGCAATTTATGGAAATGGAATAAGCCATTGAAAATCAACATCTTTTGTTGGTTAGTGTCGTGTAATAGAATCCTTACTTAGGGTAATCTTTGTAGAAGAGGATTCCAAGGCCCTAGTTGTTGCCCTTTCTGTAGGGTTTCGACATAATTTGTTCTTCGTCTTTTTTTTTCAATGTCCTTTATCTTTGCAGGTATGGTCTCAAGTCATAAATGCTCTATAGCTCCCTCCTATGTTCCTTTTTCTCATGATGGACACCTACCTTAAATGGTGGGCTTATCGAGTTGGTTTTCACAGTTTTGTCTCACTTTTTATCTTATTGGAAATCTGGAGGACACAAAACACTATGAATTTTTATGGTATAGAGGTAAATATATCCAGAATTTGCTCCAATATTCCAACTTGGCTGGAGGCTAGTGTGGGGCTCAAATTAGTTGACAATGAGCCTAAAAATAAATCAAATATTTTGTAGGTACATTTTCTGGCTAGTTTTTCCGACGATGCCACACAGGTTGGACATTGTGGTTGTGGTGCTTGGCTAAGACTCAATCCCAGGTCCCACTTCCTTCTATTATGGAGTGGTGGCCTTGGCACAAACACCAGAGCCAAACTGATGGCTCTCTGGGGACTCTTGTGGTTTGCTAAAAGATATAGGGTTGTCAACATTATCATATATGGTGACTTTATATCTATTATTGATTGGATCTCTGGACGGACTGTATTCTCGTCTCTTCACCTTGACAATTGTGTGGTCTGCATCGTGCTTCTTAAGAAGTCTTTTGAGAATATCACATTCTTACATGTTTCAAGAGATTTGAATTATGTTGTTGATGGTTTTTCAAAGAAGGGTATGTTCGCTGCTCTGGGGAGTATACATTTCAGACATGTGTCTGATGGCTTTCTGGTGAAGGAGGGTAGACTGCCCCTAATCTAGTATTGTTATATTTTTAGATATTTTGAATCATGTTGGGTTTAACTATCAAGACTCTCTTGGACACTATTAGTTTTGTTTTGTTTTTTTTTTTTTTTTTTTTTGCTTTACTTCCTTGGACATATCTTGGTGTATATTGAGGATACATTGTATTTCCTAGTTTATTTTTGGCTTTTTGGTTCATATGCAGATATTTTGTCAAGGGGGAGAAGTGATACTTATATTTTAGCTTCATGTCAAGGATCGTGGTATATGTACTGGTTTTTATATAATATAAATACTAGTGTTTTTTTCTTTTGAAAAAAAAAAAAACAAACAAACAAACAAAAAAACACATAAAGATATTGGGTATCATTTTTTTTATATATTTTTTTCCAAAAGTAAGTTTTGTAGTTGTGTGTTAATTATTTTAATGATATATATATGTGTGTGTTTGTGTGCAAAACATTAATTTTAATATATATATATATATATATATATATATAGAGAGAGAGAGAGAGAGAGAGAGAGAGAGAGAGAGAGAGATTCATCTAATTTTAGATTTATCATGCACGAATATGAATCAAAATCTTTGAGGTGCAAACTTTTCTTCGAGTTCTATGTTCCATAAAGAAGGTTTGGAGTAGACATTGTTTTCTTATTAACTAAATATTTATTTATTTTTAATTTTACAAGGGCACATGTCAAGTTCACATTAAGCACGAATGGAATTACACATCGCCCTTATATTGGGTTGTAGAATGCACCTCTCAACAAAAAAATTCAATTATATATATATATATATATATATATATATATATATATATATATATATATATATATAATTTATTTAAATGATGGGAAGAATATTTTTTTTTTTCCCGTAGAAAAAATCGTAATTTTATTCAAATTGATAAAATTACATTTTGTAGATGCCTGGGGCATATTCAGATGGCTGTTCCTGTATTAACAGGCAGCGAGCAAAGAAAAATACACAAAATAGCAGATGACTGTTCCTGTAATGACAGGAAGCTACAGAAATAGAGAAAATAAAAGAGAATATGAAAGCTGATCCAGCATGACTAAACTTTTCTACCTTTCTTCTTCTCCACACGTCGCCAACCACCAGTGTCGGGAGTGGGAGTAATAATGGTTAGCTGATTTTCCATTGGGATCAGTTGAAGTTCTTTGTCCGATTCTGAGCCCTCTGATCCATGGGTTCGTTTGATGCCGCTTATTTCCATTTGTGGCTCTTGTTGCAGATTTGTATAGTGTGGCCCCAAGTGAGTAGTTGGGGCAATCTCCCCCTGTGTATATGTCTGTCTCATTTGATAATCAGGTTCTGTCTGGGTCTCTGTAGGTTCCTCATTTATGTCTTCTTCTTCCAACGGGTCGGTGTGCTGCCAGCCCTTAGGCTTTTTCTGTTGTTTCTTGCTTCTCCCGAGGTCCTTTCGAGCGGCTGGGCAATCATATTGGAGGTTCCCTGTTTGCATGCATCCCCTGCACCGGAACACTATGTTCTCATAGTCTAGTTGTTGTATCCATTGTGAATTATTGAAGTTCAGTGTGATGTGGTCAGGTAGTCCCTGACTCAAATCCACTTCTACACATATTCTGGCGAATGTGAATATTCCCCTGATAGTTCTGTCTTCGTCCATTTTTAGGTATTTCCCCAGGGTATTCCCAATTGCAGCTAATACTTTTTGATGCCAAAAGTGTAGAGGAAGGCCATGTAGCCTTACCCACACAGGCATCGTTGAGACTTTCATTGTGTTGGCGTCGAAATCAGAAAACCAGGGGGTGAGAAATAGGCCAGCACTGCCCCAGAACCAAGGCCCCTGTTTGATAATGCTGTCTCGTTCTTGTTCTGTGTTGAATCTAACTATGAAGTACCCTTTGGGGCATAGGTAAATTTCACAGTTTGTGGTCCATGTTGTATAGATCCACTGGTGCAGGGCATCTGATTTTGGCCAGAAACCATTAAATCTACAAATGACTGCAGTTTTAGACAAATCAGAGTATAGACTGGTTACCTCTGGCATGGAGACTAGTAGCGTTGGTGAATCTGGTTTTTGTTCAACAATGTAGGGTCCTGGTAGCTCTGATGGTGGAGCTGCTTTGTTTTTCATTTTCTCCCCCCCTCTCACTGCATCCCGAAAGGAGCTTGCATTTTTTGAGCTGGTTCCAGTGCTTCCACCTCTCAGTCGAAGATTAAGAATAATGGTTGAATCCTTGGCAATGTCGTAGTGCTGTAGAGTTTGGTTGTCCTGCAGACTGTGGCCTGAATATATGAGGTTTTGATGTTGCGTTGGGGTTCCAAGGTGACTCTGGATCTCTTTTTTTAGCGCATGGATGCTCATTCCTTTACTGAGCTGCATGCAGAAGTGTTTGCCCCCAATCGATTTGATGAAAATCTGGATCGGGCCTGCGTCCTTGCAGAGTAGATCGGTCCTGAGGAGACCTCGTTTTGTTGGATCTGGCTGTTCCTCTTTGAATCCAGATGGATCTACCCTATCCAGTTCCTGGTTCGCTGGTTTGTAAGCCGGATCTGGTGGGAGGATGGCATATCCAGGGTTTAACCCTCGTCCCACTGTGTACGAGAATCGGCCTCCTCCAAACAGCCGTTTTCCGGGTGCTGCCTTAGCAGATCCAATGTGTAATGCGGCAGATCCAGAGCATCCAATAGAGTTGTCGTGCGATCTGCGAGTACCAGGTCCAGATGCTTTGCCGTTCTCGTGTTCCATTACGCCCTTGCAATCGTGTTTTGGATCTGCTGCGAGATCCCTGATCTGGGTACTGTGCACCCATCCAGTCAAACGGAGGCAGGGGTTTTTCTGTATACCCAATGTCTTGATCAGGGGGGTCTGCGTGAGGGTTGCCGGTGCCTTGTCCAGGAGGTCAATCGCGGGAAATATAATTATCCATATATTTAAACATGTAATATAAATACTTATATCTCTAAATTAAAAAAAAAAAATTAATATAACTAATTAATTTAAATTTAATGTTAATAAAAAATAATTAGAAATATTATAAAAAAAAATATTGTTATTAAATATTTAAAATAATTAATATAAAAATATTCATGAATATCTGGTGTAGAGTTCATGAAAACTCCAGACTTCCAAGTTAACCTGCGCTTCGCCGCTTCGAACTAAGTTAACCTTTGCACTCAAAGTTGAGACATGCAATACCATTTTGGGGTTTAAGCGGTACCTTCATTTATTACCTTCCATTAAAAAAAAAGCACACCAAGTTTTATAGCTTGTATACATGAAGCAAGTTTTGTGCACACTCAATACACTAGACACACTCATAATAACTTGCACCAGCATTCTATTTATACATAGGGAATGAAAATTATCATTGGGGTTATTAAGGAAATGCAACTAATTGTGTGCACCTTTATATGTATGTTAACAGCAATACATGGTATGGCAAATAATGTTGATTGAGAATTATAAAATAAAGCTAATGCATAAGAATAAATAAATAGAATGGTCACTAAAATGTAAATGTATTTTTATAAATAATAGTAATGTATTATATATATTAGATGATGATGAGAACTATAAAATAGAGTTAATGTATAAGAATAAATAAATAAAATGGTCACTAAAATGTGTGGTGATGGTGATGGTGGTTACTAAAATGTATTTTTATAAATAATAGTAATGTATTATATATGTGTGATGATGATGAGAATTATAAAATAACGCTAATGTATAAAAATAAATAAATAAAAATGGTCATTAAATTGTATTTTAATAGATAATAGTAATGGACAACCATCGATTGATGATGAGTCATGGAAGATCATTGATCGATAATGGGTCATCCGATGACAATGACGATGACGATGACAACGATGACGGTGGTGGAAAGACCATCGATAGATGATGAGTCATGGAAGACCATTGATCAATAATGGGTCATGGAAGATGATTGATTGATGATGAGTCGTGGAAGACCATTGATCGAAAATTATAAAATAAAACTAATGTCAAAGGATAAATAAAGATTGTTGTCACTTAATTTTTTTTTTACATATAGTGTTATATAGTATAAATCATAATAATAATAATAAAATTCTTTCATGATGACAATGATGACAACAATATGACGACAATGATGATTACATGACAATGATAATGATGACAATGATGATGATGATCAATAATTTTATGTAGTTATTAGATAATTACGATGAAGATGAGGACAACAATGATGATGATGATGATGACATCAATGACAACAATGATGAATAGTTGTATATAATGAGTACATGATGATGTTGGTGGTGCTGGAAATGATTGTTAACATCTAGTAAGACCAAATTTGGTCTATTGGACCTTTATTTGGTAAGGAATAATTCCTTTGAAAATATTTAAGAGGAGTGCTATTAGATTATCATAGTTTTGATGAGTTAAAATGTTAGGGAGGTCAATATTGTAACAAATATATTAAATCTATGATCTATTATACGTGTACATAAGACATTCTAAGAGAAAGTGCTTTTGATATTCAACCCTCTTAGTGTCACAAAGATGACAAGTTTTTTGAACCCATGATGTTTTAGGAATTGTCCAATGCCCCATTTAATTATGAAGCTCATGAGAGTTGTTCTTATTTTAATAATGTTGATTTTCTTTTTTATAAAAATGGATACATGCCTTTGATTTTCTAGATGAGGGTTGGCCACGTCCTTGTAGTATCTTAATTTTCTTTTATCATCTAATTCTTTATCGTGCCCTAATTTCTTCTTAAAATTAGATGTAATAATATTTTTAATATTACCATTGAGTTCCATGTTGTTTATCGTTCTTGTGCATGAGGTACCTAGTCATAATTGTCCTCTCAATGAGGTAAAGAAGGCTTCTATGAGGACGATAGAATAATGTGTGTGAGCTTTAATTTTGAGAATACAAATTATAATAAATTTAGCTTTTCTCTATCTTTCTCCACGATTCTCTAGAGATACCATGGCCCCAAAGTGACAAGAGCCATTGGAAATCCTATGCATCCTTTACAATGATCTTATAGATCATTCGATAGGGTTGGTAGCTAAGTGGATCAGAGCTCATGGTTATAGACTATGAAGTCAAGGCTTCAAATTCCTTCTAGCCCAAAAGAACTTATTCTTATCCCATAGCCAAAGGTCCACTAATTTTTGAAGTCCTTAACATGCTTTTTCATCCTCCATTTATTCTTTTCTCAATTCTATAGTTCCAATTTAGCTTATGATGAAAATCGATTTTGAGTTACTTGTATAAAGTTACTTCCTTTAAAAGATTGTTTCCATATACAAAATTAATAACTAATCTTTTTAATTAATTACTGTAACTTTCATTTTTTATTTATTAATAAACGTGCCCGTAATTACTTATAAAAATTAAAAAGACGGAATATAAAAAACAATATCATCAATGTAAAAAAAACGATAAATATACTAACTAGAGTCCATCCAATCTAACGTACTTCTTTTAAACAACGCTCTAACTTATTAAATATATACCAAAAAAATTTACAATATAAAACAACTTTACTTCTACATTATAATTATAAATATCTAAAATTTCTTATATATTTAATAGATAATGAGAATTGGGATCAAAGTCATTATATTTTATATTTAGAACTTTCTAACTTATTAAATATATACCAAAAAAAAATTCACAATATAAAACAACTTTACTTCTATATTATAACTATATATATCTAATTTTTTCATATATATTTAACAGATAATGAGAATTGGAATCAAAGTAAGTATATATATATATATATATATATATATATATCCAAAAAAAATTCTTATATATTTAATAGATCATGAGAATCGGGATCAAATTCATTATCTTTTATATTTATAATAATTTAATAAATCGTAAAATATTCCATTTATTTTATTTCATTTTCATTAATTAAAATTAAAATCAATTAAATTATTTTTTATATTTTATTTTAATTTATAGATTTAAAAAATATTAAATTTATTTTTATTATATATTTTTAGTGTAGTTTAATTTTTTCTATATTTTGATTTTTTTTTTTAATTTAGTATTAATAGTTTTTATTAAATCACGATTTTATTATTTAAAATGTGTTTTTAATATATAAATTTTCGAATATTTTGAAAATTTCTTCAAATACTTAAATTATATAAATTTCAACCAATATACCAAACTAACCAAAATCTAATAAATTATATATATATATATATATATAAAATTCAATGACATTTGGGATATGGGATATAAAGAGAATAAAATTTCTAACCTATTCACTAATTTTGCATATATTCCATGATGGTGATCATCTTTAATAAGAATTTTTGTGGAAAATGTGACCCGTAGTTGCTCTAAATTTTATAATTCTAACAATATAAATTATATGAGTTTTTCAAGCTACTTTAATCTGGAGTTGTTTTTAGTGTGACTTTTTGGATTTTTTGGTTCTAGAATTTCGCAGAAAAAATTGAGATGAAACCTTGATTTGTGTTATTTAAAGTGGTTTTTTTATTGTATATATGGATTGAGTGCCCTCAAAAATCTCTAGGGATCTTCGATTATGTAGGGGTTACCCATCAAACTTGTAATTTCAATAAATTCTTGCCTGATTTCAAAGAAATTAGACAAGAAAACCCACCAAAAAAACTTCCAAAAAATCTCACCAAAAACAACTCACTTTAGTATAATTCCATAATTTTTTTGTCTCTTTACTTTTATACCGAATCTTCATTTATATATAAAATTAAATATCAATAATATATATGTAAAAAAAAAAATTAATTAAAAATATTATATATTTTTTATTAAAAATGATATTTTTATTAAATATAAAATTGAATATTAATAAAAATTATTTATTTATTTATTTTATAAAATATATATATTTAAAATGTTTAGTTCTTTTAAATAATGAATTAGGATGTGGGGAGAATAATTTTTAATTAATAAAAATTTAAAGTTGGAAACCCAATATGTTATTGTAATGATATATTGTATTATTTATTTGAAAAGGAATATGAAGACTCTCACATGAATAGTCATTCAGAGTTTAACGGACTTTTAAAAGATGAATCTAAATGTCATAGATAATGTATTTATATGTGTATTGTATTAATGAAATGCATTTCACGTTTATCATTATTCAAGTGTATTTAAATAGTTATATGTGAACCTTGCATTTGTTTTTCAAGATGGGCGCTTCTAATATGATTTTTTATTACGATCTCATTAGATTTATACTTTGCTCTGGTTTGACATTTTTGTATCCATTTCTCTGCCCTTTTCTTTGCATGATGCTCTCTTTGCCTCAGCTTAGTCCTACACTCATCATTTGCATCCTCGTAGGCCTTCTAAGCATCATCCTTCCATTTATAATGTCCATGATATCTCACTTGATTGGGTATGCCATTTTTGGTCTCTACATAGGTTTAATGTTTGGGTCGTAAAGTGAAGGAACTTTCTAGTGTTATCATGTTGTCGATGCTCTATTGGACCTCCTCTATTAGTGTTTTTGATTCAGTCTTGACCCTTCTTTTCTAGTGTTGTTGATGTTCTCTTGACCTTCCTTTGGAAATTTTGTTGATGGTGAGGTTTTGAAAACCATGTGATGTTAGTAAGTTGTAATAACATGATGGATATCTAAGTCTTTGAATATGAACTACACTCATTATCCCACGTCTCCTCCTCTCCACAGTAATGTTTTCCTAATGAAGCACATGTACCCATGAAAATAGGAACATCATGGAATGAACCCATTCATCTTGAATCTAAGCCCTAAATTTAATTCCATCTAGAGCTCTAGTAGCCTTCAATTGGATGCTTGACATAGTCTAGATCCAACATAGTGATCTGATTGAATTTGGAAATTTGGACATGCCAATTGCAATGACTAGAGTAAATGTTTCTTGTACCAACTACTGGCTATATATCACACCATTATGCTAGGGGACTCTGTGTCCATAATAGGGTATTCAACCATGATTTCTTTGATCCATTTGAACTCATATTCTAATTCATTAGCACATACCTTCTAGTAAATAGTCACATGATAACTGAATCAAAGACCATTGAACTTGGGTTGATCCCTTTACCCGACAACCTTGAGTACCAGGAATGAGATAAATAAAATTGAAATATTTTCTCAAGATCTCATTTTGATTGCACCCATCTTCAATAGGTGTTACAAATGAGACCCTTGTTCTTCACTTAATATAAGCTTCCTAGGAGCTATATTTTGTTTTTATGGTTTCCCAATGTGAAAAATTGTGTCCTCTACATTTCCATCAATAGTCCTCTTAGACTACCATCCCTTTCGCAAGACCATTAGCTCTAACGGAACCTTGATTGAAGATTAGAATAAAAGTGGTGCAACTCAAGTGTATTTTTCATTGTAGGCGATTATGGCATTGTTCATATACAATATTTAGAAGGTGCTCTATGCTTATATGAATAGAAGCTCTTGGATACAATAATTAGCTCTAATAGAAACAACTTTAAGGGAGGCTTTGTAACTATTGTCCTACTATCCCTGCTCAAGGAGTGTTCTATGTTACTACTAATCTACGTTTTTTATTTTATGGCCTAGATAATTGAAGTATCATCAAGCTAGTAATTAAAGGATTGAAAGCATCACCATCACATCTTGAAGATCAATTCAACTACAGAGTCCAAAATACATAATAATTATAACTTGAAAACATTATTTTTGTAAGTTTTCTTGTACTTTTTTGAAACTAAATTGAATTTCATTGTAAAGAGGGGCATTTTTAATAGAAGTGACACTCTTCATTTGTTGAGTTTGAAGAGTTGAGTTGCAAGAAACCCTTTAAGGTCTAGATTGGTCTTTAAATGGGTCAAAATGATGAATTATTAGAGTTATTTAATAATTTAATATTCTCTACTATTGACAATATAATCAAAACCAACGAAACAACTCTCACTAATGTTCTAACCTATTTACAATATTTGTAAGAAAAAATTGAATTTATCTAACTTGAATAACAACTTCATCAATGATGAAATATAACAAAAGAATAAACATTTTGAATTAGTCCTTGTTCAACACAATTATCTTTATGAATTTGATAGAGAGTCATATTAGTAGCCAATGCATGAGAAAATCATTGACGCCACTTTAAAAGTAGTTGAATTTTGTCATAAAAAAAGTTCACTTTCACTTTCCAGCCCCATTAAGAGACCTAGGGAAGAAATCAAAGACAAGAATAGAATAGGTCTTAGATATGAAAGGAAGTGATGTTTTACATTCTAAATTATTCCAAATCAATCCAACTCTAAAGTGCTAGCCTTTCCTTTAAGAAAAATCGCCTTCACCTACTCTAATTCAACATTAGACTCCTAAATGCCAACATTGTCGTCGATTTGGCCACAAAGGATGAATGTTTTGATTTTCATCCTTGTGAGCATTGTGAAAAACATAATCATCCTTAGGGGGACATTCTAAACATCAAAATCCACAAGAGTAAAGATTCATAATGGATGGATGATTTTTTGGAAATGGCCATCAACAACCAAGAAGATATACTAGTCATATTGAAGAATTGATTCTCGAGTATTGACACATCTTGCAGTGAAATATTTCCATCTTCTCACCTTGTCTCTGACAAGGGGGAATAATAATAATAATTGACATTCAGGCTTCAATTTTAAAGTCTTATCAATAGAACATGAATAACACACTTGAACCATAGTCATAACCATAACTAGACCTCCAAACCATAATTAAAATTGTAGGCAAATTCGAAGTCAGAGTCATATTCCATGAGCATGATTTGGTTTGTGGTCTTCCTTAAAAAACCATTTAGTAGATGACTTATAGATTTTTCTAGACAATACTTTGTGTTCATATTTAAACCACCATTTGAGATAACTTATAATTAGAATAAAGACATGAACTTATAGCTAAATTATGAAATATTTTGGTAACTGCCAAACCTTAGATTCAAGTTTTAGAAAAAGTTGATGGTCATCCTAAAATATTATTTTCAAAGTGAATCATTGAGCTTGAGAGCCAAGTTCTAGATTTTGTGTCATCATTAAAATGCCATTTAGTAGAATACATCATCTTCTACTAGCCATTTGGTTTGTGGTCATCCAAAAACCACCATATTCAGACAACACATTCAAGTGTTGGAAGTTTACCACTTTCATATTTCAACTCTCTACTTGGACTCACATAAACCCCTTCAAATTAAGTGAGGGAATGTTGAAAATATAGTTCATTAGGACTATGATATTTTGCATTATTCACTTGAGAAGGAATATGCAAAGTTACAAGTGAATATGAACAATTCTTGGAAGTCAAAGAGACCTCTTAGAAAATGAATTGAAAGATCATAGATAATGCTTTTATATGTATATCATATTAATGAAATGCATCTCATACTTATCATCATTGGGGTGTTTCAATTAAGATTTATAAACTTATAATGTTTTTTAGTATCTTGTTAATGAGTCTTTTTCCCAAAAAAATGTAGTAATCTTCTTGATATATTTGTAAAAATTGACCTTGACTAGCTTAAAGAAATTATCATGGGCTTAAGTAAAATTTGTTTGCGGAACAACTAATAAAGTTCTTAAGCAATCCACTATACAAGGTAACTATTAATTACAACAAACACAACCTTTTTTCATTTTATTCAAAGGATGCGTGTTCCAACAACCCCAATTCTTTTGAGGAACATGGTTAGACATTCTAAACCTAAAGGATGTCAAGCAATAAAGAAGTAATTTATAGAAGCAATTCTAAAAATAAATATAGAGTGATTAAGCCTCGTTGCATAAGCTCAAATACCCAATATCGTTTTGAGGATTATGATGTTGATATGGATTCATTGTTTCCTTTATTTATGGAGGGTGTTTTGCTGGGGACAATCTACTTATTTAATGTTTTTGTATTTTTATCATAATCTGATTAAGATTGTGAATTTTTATTATTTAAAATGTATTTTTGAATGCATAAATAAATTTAGCACCTTGATAGGATAGTGTAGATTACACAACTCTGATCTTAGATTCCAAAAAATACTTATTAAATTTCACATCAAATTGATTAAAATGTCTTAAAAAGATAAAAAACATTAAACAATTAAACTATGTTGTTTTGCTCAATCCCTCAGATGTATATTGAAAAACTCGATTCATGTGTGATGAAACAATATTAATAATTTGACAATTTAAATCTCGATTGATCTAGAAATAAGTGTGTTTTTAGCTAATTCAATAAATAGGAAAGAAGAAAAATTAAATCATTTTTATTCGAACTATATTTTTGAAGTTTATTGGAACACATTTTTTCTTTAATAATGGTTATGATAATTATGATGATGTCAATCCATTAGGGGACTTTTGAGGTCTAAAATGGGCCTCCTAAGAAAAATGTACAACCAAAATAAACTTTATAAGGACCAATAGGATTAAAGATGATGATGTCAACCATGGGGGATGAATTACCATTTTTTGAGTTAAAACATAAAAATATTAAAAAATAATAAAATAATAAAACTATTTTTTCAACTCGTATTTTCAACTTATCTCCCTAATGTTTTACTCAAATTTCAAGCGGGAGTACTCGTTGGATGAAAATTTTAATTCTTCATCTAATGAGTACCCATGTTGCATACTTTCGATGGACTCTGCTACATGAAAAATCAGAAATACATGAAAAATGTGATTGCAATCATTTTTTGTGTAGCAAGGTCCATCAAAAGTATGCAACATGGGTACTCCTTGGATGAAGAATCAAATTCTACATCCAACAAGTGTTCCCGCTTGAAATTTGAGTAAACCCTCAGGGAGATAAGTTGAAACTGTGAGCTGAAAAAATAGTTTTTTTTTTTTTTTCCCTCTAAAATTTGATGATGTAATGTAATCTTATTTTATTATTTCCACTATTATTTTATAATTTCCTTAGGAGGCCCATTTTAGACCCCAAAATTCCCCTAATGAAATTTATACATACATATAATTTGTATAATACAAAAAATAATAACAATAACACATTTTTTTATTTTATCATGATGATGATCATTACAATGATAAGGATGACAATGAAGGTGATGATGACGATGATGATGTAATGAAGAATAATTCAACGATGAAAAAACCCAATGAAGAATAATTTTATATAATGATTAGACAATGATGATGAGTTCAATATAATGATTACGCAACGATGGCAATGATGATGATAATGATGATTACATGATAATTCCAACAATGATGATGATGACAATGACAACGAAAATGATGATGAATAGTTTCGTATATGATTACATGGAAATGACAATGATGATGGTGGTGGTGGTGGCAATGATGTTTAACGTCTAGTAAGACCAAATTTGGTATATTAGACTTTAATAAAGGAAATGGAAACTATGCCTTTGAAAATATTTAATAGAAGTGTTACTAAATCATCATAAATTTTGATGAGTTAAAAGGTTAGGAAGGTCAATATTGTAATTGTAAATATTTTGAAATTATGATCTATTATAGGTGTACGTAGGATTTTCTAAGAGAGTGTGTTTGATATTCAACCCTCTTAGTGTCACAAAGATGACAAGTTTTTTGAATGTGTGATGTTTTCATAGTTGTCCAACATCCCATTTCACTACAGAGCTCATGTGAGTTGTTATTATCTTAATAATGTGGATTTTATTCTTTATGCCAATAGAAAAGGAGACATACTTTTAATATTCTACATTAGGGTTGATCACCTCCTTATAGTATATTGATTCTCTCTTATCATCTAATTATTTTTCAAAACCCATTTCCTTCTTAAATTTAGATGTAATTATATTTTAATATTATCATTAAGTGACATCTTCCTTGAATCCCAATGATATGGCTAAGATTTGACATAGTTATGCTAGCCATGCTTGAGTTGTAGGTGGTTCTAACTATAGTTTGAAGCATTCTTAGGAAGTCTCTTGGATTCGATGTTATTTATATTGTTCTTATACATGTGGTACCTAGTCATAATAGTGCTCTCTATGAGGGAAAGAATAACTTCTATGAGGAGGATAGGATATGGTGTATTACCATTAGTTTTGAAATTATAAGTTATAACACTTTTGAACTTTCTCTATCTTTCTCCATAATTCTCTAGAGATACAACAATCCCAAATTTTGCAACCATATAAGATAACAAGAGTGACAAGAATCCTTGGAAAGAATAATTTATTCTTATCCCATAGTCAAAAGTCCACTAATTCACAATAGTTTCCAAGTCCGTAATATGTTTTCCACCCTCCATTTATCCTTTTCTCAATGATATAGTTCCAATTAAGCTTATGATGAAGATCAATTCCAAGTTACTTGTATGAAGTTACTTCCTTCAAGATGTTGTTTCCATACACATAATTAGCATAATTGATTTTTTTGGATTAATTATTGTAACCTTAGTTTTTTAATGTTAATAGGCATACCCATACGAGAGAATTTTCTTTTAAGAAATTTTAGTTGCTTGTCAAGAAGGCTAAAGGGACTCCTATATATAAGAACAATATCATTAATGTAAAGAAGAAGAATGATGAATATACCAACTAGAATATATCCACATAACCTATTTGTTCCAAACAACCTTGTAACTTTAAGAAGAGTCTTTTAAGTAGAAATCACATAGGAGAACATGTTGTTGATGTGTTTTGAACCAGCTAGTGTGGTTCATCATCAGGACCAGATGAAGATGCAGATCATGGCACAGACTTAAATAGATCCAGTCCTGATGACGAACCACACTAGCTGGTTCAAAATGCGTCAACAAAATTTTCTCCTATGTGATTTCTACTGAAAAAACTCTTCTTAATGTAATATGAATCACAAAAGCCTGAATTCAAAAACCTTCTAACTTGTTAATATATATGCCAAAAAAATTATTACAATAAAAAATAACTTACCTTCTATATTATAATTAATTTCTCCAATTAATCATATATATATATATATATATATATATATATATATATATATATATATATATAACCAAAGTCATTATATTCAATTTTAATTAAATAAATTTAAAATCAATCAAATTTATTGTTTTTAATAGTTTACTTGAATTTAAAAATTATTTAATTAATTGTATTTAATATATATATATATATATATATATATATATATATAATATTTTGTTTAAAATTAAACAATATTTTGTTTTTACTAAATTACTATTTTTATTATTTAAAATATATCTTTAAATATACCAATATAGATCCATCTTAACTACGGATCTAACATGAGCTGTGAGGGATCAAATTTCTTTGGGTGAAAACTTATTTAGAGTGAAAACAACCAATGTGTAATTTTTTATTATTTAAATTGTATTTTTGAATGTTATAGAGATTAAATAACATGTGTATTGAGTCATTTTATCAACACACATTAAATTGAGTTTTTTGTTATCAATATGTTTTTAAGTATACCTCAATATTTTTTTTTCTCGATAAAGGCTAAATCTATTAAAGGAAAATCAAAATAATGTTACAAGGAAGTTGAAGCCTCAGGCAAGAGCAACTGAGAGCATTCAACGCAGCAAAACTGTCCCAAGTATGGGAGAACCAGTTACAGTAATCAAGGAGCCAAACATTGGAACCGGAATACAACGATAAGATCATAGGAACCTGAAACTGTCAAGACCAGAAACAAGAAACAGAGACGCTAACCAAATCCGTAGAAGAGCTACAGGCTGCCGCCCCACCAGGAAAAAAGAACCAAGCTACCAAACTGCCGAGGGTAAACCAGAACCACCATCCCAAAACCGCCTGAACTTTAACCAAAAGAACCACTAGAAAGAAACTGGGAGGACACGAAAATGTCCAGGTGGCATCACATTTCCACGTCCTGGTCCGGAAGCTCCTCCACAACCGGGCAAGCATTTCCATACCAAGTTTCTTCATCCCTAGCCACGTCACCAGCACCACTGCCACCTGGAGGAACCGACGAGGGATGGGTGTCGCTGGAACTACCTGCAATGGCCATCGAGACATAGGCTCCATGAGAGCTGCCACCTGGTGGCTGAGAGTCACCAGGAGCACCACCCTCATCATGCTGCTCACCATGCCCTTCCACCTTGCCTTCATCTGCCAAATTCTGCTCAATGCCATGGCTGCCCGCCCTTCTGTGACCACCCTGAGAAAGATCAGCCGAAGTGCTCTCTGTAGCTTGAGGCGGAGCCTCTTCTTCAAAAAAGATAACAGTGATATTGGCCGTGATGATGGGCCTGTTTAGGCTGCTCTAAAACTTAAAGTGAGTAGTGTTGAGTCTTGAAAATGTCATTCATTTCCATTACACTTTCACTATTATGTCCATTATATCACCTCCATTTCACCTCCATTTCACTACTATGTCACCACATTCATCCCACTTTCATTATCATTGGGCCACCTTTATGTTTTTCCAATCTTTATTATTTCTAAGCCTTTTAAGTGAATTTGTGGTTAAAAATTAGAAAATAATGTGCATATGCTTATACCTAACAAATGGGTTGAGGTTGTTGACATGTGTAGGTTGAAAGGAGACTTCTAGAAGACCCTTATGTGGCACTCCAAGGCCAAATTCGAATTTGAGTGGAAAGAATCATGGGATCATGAGGATATGTGTCACATCTCCTAATTGTATTGTAACTCTAAGAAGACATGTATCTTATCAGTTCCTATTTTGATTAGGACTCTAGAGGTAGAGGGAGAGATTCATGGACTATCATTAATGAGATGGCTCTCATCTTTTTGTATAAATAGGAGATCTCTCTCCTTCATTTGTTAGTCCTTTTTTAGTCTTTTTAGTTTCTAGTTCTCAAGTTTGTAGTTCTTCCTTGATGGCTTTTGAAAACTTTAGAGGACTTTGTTGTACTTTGTACTTTTGAAGAAATTGAATAAAGCTTTGATGTTCTCAACATGGAAGGAGATTTGAAGTAGATGTCATGGAGCATATTAGGATGTAAGGTAGAGTAGATTTAATTTTGTAAATATTGCTTTGTAGAATGTAAGGTAGATTAGATTTTTCATTCATGCAATTTTAATTCATGCAAGTGTGTTTAATTTTGCTTTGATTTCATGACTAGTGGCATGTGTGATCATCTTGTCTATGTTGCTGACCTTTATTTTTCGGTAGTTTGATTTTCATTAGTATCATTTCTTTAACTTGCACTTTACTTTCTGCTCTTAGATATCAAGTTGTTCATCTATTGATGGTTCTTTTTACATAATCAAATAACTTTATTGGAGCCAAAATATCACTTAGTACAGCTTGGTTTAGTTTGCTTTAAGACTCACATTGCTGACTTGTTCATAATTGTTCTCACATGATAAATCTAGCTGAAAGGCAAAAAGGTTAAGAAAAGGTTAAAGTAGTGTGATTTGTCTCCTTTATGTAGTGTCACTTAGATTTCATTTTCATTTTAAATCAACAGCAGAGATAGTGGGCCGATGTCATTAGTCCTTTATTTGATGTCTTTATTTTCCTTTAAGCATTTGATTTCATAGGTAGTAGGGGGCCCCTGCCTTATATAGTTGTCATTTTATTTTTGCATTTTATTTCACCATGTATATTAGCTGTACATAAATTGCTTTCAAGTTGATTGTAGATTAGTGATGCACATAGCCTTTTAATGAACTAATGACGTGATAGAATCATCTTGTCCTTTTGCTGAAGCAGCAAGGATACTGGGTCTCATAGTCATTCTCTCATTATTTGATTATTGCATTTTATTTCGATTGAACTAGTTGTTTTAAGTTGCATTAAACACTTTAGAAAAGCAACAAGAACAAAACCCCAAAAACAACATAAACTATAAAACGACGAAGTAAGAGAAAGGTTAACTAAGCACATATAGTGCACCACACTTCATCAGTTTACGATACCCGGATTGATAATTTATGTAGAGCAATTTAAGACATTAAATTGACTAGACATTTTGGCGCCGTTGCCGGGGAAGTGTAATTAGGAGACCTTATTTCTTACATCTGAAAAAAAAAAAAAGGTTAATAATTCTTGAGTATGCTCTCCTCTTGCACTTTGTGTGATCTGGAGGATCAGAAAAAGAATTGTTAAAAAAAAAAAAAAAAAAAAAAATAGGAGACAAAATAAACTTCATCACTTCAATTGATTCAAGAAAAAAAAAAAAAAGAAGAAAAACAATCTATGGCTATCTCCATTCCTAGTTTTCGTTGTGGCTTCGTGACTCTTCAAATAGTGTGTTCTTTATTGGTGTGTCTTTCCTATGGTTGGATTGGAATTTCTTGTCTCCCACATAGATCTCTGATAAGGGTCAACAGTGTGAAACTACCACCATCTTCTTCAGCTTCTCATTCTCATCTCGCACCTTCACAATGCCTTCTTCAACATGAGTATTTTCCCCCGCTCCTGTACCTATTACCTCCCGAGACTCTTCACAGTCCATGCTTTCACCCTCTCCATGCTGTTCAGGGACTTCATTTGTCTCTGCCATGGTGTATCATCATACCAAGTTCTGCTGAAATCTGAATCTTCAACTGGTGAAAGAGATTGTCCTCCTACATTCAATCTAATCATGGTCTCCAATGTGATGCTCGAGTCAATATTGTATGGTACATTCAGTCCAGCAAGCATTGGCTGCGTCATGTTGAACAGGTCAGGAATAGATACAATCTCAATCCCATTCACAAATGCATAAGATTTGTTGCCCTTCTCTGGAACAAAGGTGATGTTAAGCAGACCTGGAGAATTAGCGAAGGAAAACTCCTTAATGATGTATGCTTGGGTAAGGGCTTGAGCACCACCCGATACTGGAAAACTGTAGGTGGATTCCCCTGTGAAAATATCTCCCTTTTGGACATCAAAATTTTTACCTATGTTGCTGCACAACGCCCAGAGGATATTCTTTTGAGCTGTGGGTATTCAGGGAAGGCAAAGGATGGAGATGGGAGAACCTGGGTTGGAGACATAGGATCCAGATTTGCTCCATATTCAAAGAATACCTAGCAGGCTACTGCTGATCAGGATCCTAGCCTTCCTTCCGTGACTCCATAAAGGCCGAATGCAAATTCATAAAAGGCAGAGCAGTAAGAACAGTTAACTCAGAAAAACGTAAACACAGAAAAAACGTCAAACTTCAAACGTTCTATTTTCCCAAATGGAGACAAATTTCAAAAAACTAAAACATGGGTTTTTTTGCCAGGTGGGTTAATTAGATAACCCAGAAACCGTTCGAAGAAATTTGTGGCAGTCTGGGAGAAATCTTCGGTTCTCTAGAGCCTCTTTTTGGCCGCCGCGTGAAGAAAAACGTGAGTTAATTAACTGATAGTCTGATGTGTGATTGAAATCGGCGTGCCTGAAGAAGGGGAATTCAAATTTGATTCTATGCTGCCACCTCTACCACGTTCTCTGCCCATATGCCACCCATTGCAATTCATTTAAAACCGTTAAACAGCAGTTTCAATTGAATACGACTCCCCGTTAAACAACAGTTTCAATTGAACACGACTCTCTGTCGCTGCCACCGCATAACTCCCGCTACCTATTATAGACTGGGGTTTAACCATTGTTGCCATATTCTAAAGCCCGATATCGGTGTACATGCTTAGCTTGCTTGGTTGCAGAGATGGTGAAGGGCATCCAGAACTCTGAGACGCTGGACCAAGGTTATGGTTCCAGTAAGCGGGAGTCTCAACTTTAGATTCTCTTTGTTATCTCAAAGCCTAATGCCTTCAGAAGTCCTGCATCAGATATCTACATAGTGTTTGGCAAAGCTAAGATTGAGGACTTGAGTTCAGTTGCAGACAAAAGTAGCTGAGAAGTTCAAGGCGCCTGATATGAGTCATGTAATGCTAAAAAAAAAAAAAAAAAAAAGAACATCTACAGCTGCACAGGAGGAAGATGAGGAAGTAGATGACACTGGAGTGGAGCCCAAAGACATTAAACTGGTAATGACCCAAGCTGGAGTATCGAGAGTTAAGGCAGTTAAACCTCTAAAAGCTGCTAGTGGAGATATTGTTAGTGTGATCATGGACCTTACAACATAGGTGTATGAACTGATATAGGCAACGAGAATGGAAAAGGCTATCATATGGAAGATCAGTTCATTTACACCTTAACTTTCTTTTGGCTGATGCTATAAACTATTAATGTCACACAGCGTTTCCGCAGCTGAAAACTGTTTCCGCAGCTCGCACCAGTTTCCGCAGCTGATCCCAGTTTCCGCAGCCAATCCCGGATTCCGCAGCTGTTTTCTTAAATGTTATGTTCCAGGTGTCCTCCGGGTAGAAGAGCCACATGGGCAAGTTTGTGGGATCAAGGACATGGTGTGTGTCCTTCCAGCTCATCCAAACCGGTCATCAAAACCCATGGTCAACAAGGAGGCAAATACGGTCAAACTGAACTAAAGGCAGAACCGGAAGGGCTTAAGTCTATGAAAGGGTCAAATAGTCATGATAATGGTTATAAACTATTTTTTTTTCATCAATAAAACTATTTTGCTCTGCAGACAATAAAAAAAAAAGTAATAATAATAATAATAATTTTGATCAAACTGCTTTCCGCAGCCAGCTCAAACTTTCCGCAGCTGTTTTGTTAAACTCTAGGTTGCAGGTGTCATCAAACAAAACAAGTTACATAGGTAGCTGGGGGAATGTTGGTACATGGATGGTGTCCTATTCATTCGATCAAATTTGATGAAAAAGGCCCCGGTCAAAGGGAAGTTAAATTGTGTGTTATCACTAAGTCGCTACATGTCAAAAAAAAAAAAAAAAATTGAATCAATGAAATGAACAAGTTATTTGCTCACTTTTCTGAAGGTATTGATTAATTTTGGATTGATGATGAAATATGAATGGCTAACTTTTGTATTCAAGATTTTTAGCTACAGAACTGTGCACATTCCGCAGCTAAAGTCCAATTCCGCAGCCAGAAAAACCTCATTGTTCAAATCAGCCTATCTTTCTCATACAAAATCAGATTTTGATGATTTAAGTACCATTGGAAAGATCTCAACAAGATCTATACAATGAGAAATATATCATTAGAGTTTGAAATGGCAAATAATGAAATAAATTGCTGAAAAGAAGCAACATTCAACTTGGGCACCAATTTCAAAGCAGGTATAAATTCTTTTGATTTTTCCTTTGAGAACTTGTTTCATTAATACAAATTCTTAGTTTTGTGTGTAAATATCATAACTAGAGAGATTGATCACCTCTCTCCTTTGATAATCTTACATTCCATTGCAGAAGAAGTATTAGTTTTTTTTGCAGGTTTCAGGACGAAGGACAAATGACTACAAGAGAATGGTGTCTCTCTAAGAGACCAATTTGTTTCATAAGAAGATGATCAGCAACAAAGAGGAAATATGTTGATTCAAAATCAGATCCAAACACTTGAAAAAATTTCAGATACTATTGTCTCCATCATCACATCCATACTTCATAATAAACCATTCACCTCATTCCACTCCATATTTTCCATTTACATTCACATACACTTTTCATCTCTTTTTGTCCATTCATAACCCACAAATAAAAGCAAGAGGCACATTCATATGCTTATTGCCCATTTCCATTTCTACTCTCCATTGCCATCTTCCATTTTCGTCTTCCATTTCTTGTCATTTTCATTCCGCAAATAAGCCCTACTTCAATGCAAATTATTGAGTCCATAGTCCTTTGAGTCTAATTTCTTTGTAAAAACACCTTGGGGCTTGCATGCCTTAATGGCAAGTCCTCATGCTGACAAACAATGGGAATACATTAATGTCCCTTGTTCGTTAGATCTTCTAGGTGACTCGACATCAGCAAATTCATTCGTACCTAGCAAGATGTGTTTGGGCATCTTGACTCTCATTGTCATCAATGGTGAGAGTTCTCGTGTTGACTAGTGGCATCCATTAATGGCCACTAAGCCAACAATTTCCTACTATGTTCGACATCAGAACATCTTTTCACATAGTAGGAATTGTGCCAATGAGTTTTGAAGACATGAAGACTATTATTTTCAGCATTTTGGAGCAGATTCAGCAAGTTTTAGTAGAAGCAATAAAAAGTCATCTTATCTCTCTATCCATGACTCCTCTTGTTCAACCACTTGAAGAAGAATATGATCAAAAATTTTCAGCCACTACACATACAACTCATCCATTCCAAAGGGTAAGTGAAGGTACGGCATTTTCTAACTTTTGACCATAGAATTCCATAAAAAGCTAGAATGATAATTGTTGGAAAAACATTTCTCTTCCTCATTTCATAAAATTTCCAATACCATCAGTTGGGGGGGGAAATACATTCATATTCATATCTTGCCATGTCCATATCATATTCAGGAGCTCACATACTTCCAACATATATTAATTATTACATTGTTTTATGAGCATACAATGGCTTTTGAAAAAGTGCTTAAAGGATAAATTGAATACAAACAAAATCATGGTTGTCACACAAGAACCAACCATCATGCAATCCAATAAAGATATACTTTGCAACAATAATCAAAATATCATTATGCAAAGTTCAAAGATCAAAATAAAAGGCAACAATAAAAAAATTGGTTGTAACACAAGAACCAACCATGTTGCAATTCAAGTAAAACACTTTGCAGAAATATGAAGTTATCAAATGATATCATGCAAAGTTAAGCCAAAGCTCAAGGATCAAAAGAGTTAATGTAATATATATTGCATGAGGACATGCAATAGCTTCAGTTGGGGGGTATGTTGAGTCTTGAAAATGTCATTCATTTCCATTACACTTTCACTATTATGTCCATTATATCACCTCCATTTCACCTCCATTTCACTACTATGTCACCACATTCATCCCACTTTCATTATCATTGGGCCACCTTTATGTTTTTCCAATCTTTATTATTTCTAAGCCTTTTAAGTGAATTTGTGGTTAAAAATTAGAAAATAATGTGCATATGCTTATACCTAACAAATGGGTTGAGGTTGTTGACATGTGTAGGTTGAAAGGAGACTTCTAGAAGACCCTTATGTGGCACCCCAAGGCCAAATTCGAATTTGAGTGGAAAGAATCATGGGATCATGAGGATATGTGTCACATCTCCTAATTGTATTGTAACTCTAAGAAGACATGTGTCTTATCAGTTCCTATTTTGATTAGGACTCTAGAGGTAGAGGGAGAGATTCATGGACTATCATTAATGAGATGGCTCTCATCTTTTTGTATAAATAGGAGATCTCTCTCCTTCATTTGTTAGTCCTTTTTTAGTCTTTTTAGTTTCTAGTTCTCAAGTTTGTAGTTCTTCCTTGATGGCTTTTGAAAGCTTTGGAGGACTTTGTTGTACTTTGTACTTTTGAAGAAATTGAATAAAGCTTTGATGTTCTCAACATGGAAGGAGATGTGAAGTAGATGTCATGGAGCATATTAGGATGTAAGGTAGAGTAGATTTCATTTTGTAAATATTGCTTTGTAGAATGTAAGGTAGATTAGATTTTTCATTCATGCAATTTTAATTCATGCAAGTGTGTTTAATTTTGCTTTGATTTCATGACTAGTGGCATGTGTGATCATCTTGTCTATATTGCTGACCTTTATTTTTCGGTAGTTTGATTTTCATTAGTATCATTTCTTTAACTTGCACTTTACTTTCTGCTCTTAGATATCAAGTTGTTCATCTATTGATGGTTCTTTTTCCATAATCAAATAACTTTATTGGAGCCAAAATATCACTTAGTACAGCTTGGTTTAGTTTGCTTTAAGACTCACATTGCTGACTTGTTCATAACTGTTCTCACATGATAAATCTAGCTGAAAGGCAAAAAGGTTAAGAAAAGGTTAAAGTAGTGTGATTTGTCTCCTTTATGTAGTGTCACTTAGATTTCATTTTCATTTTAAATCAGCAGCAGAGATACTGGGCCGATGTCATTAGTCCTTTATTTGATGTCTTTATTTTCCTTTAAGCATTTGATTTCATAGGTAGTAGGGGGCCCCTGCCTTGTATAGTTGTCATTTTATTTTTGCATTTTATTTCACCATGTATATTAGCTGTACATAAATTGCTTTCAAGTTGATTGTAGATTAGTGATGCACATAGCCTTTTAATGAACTAATGACGTGATAGAATCATCTTGTCCTTTTGCTGAAGCAACAAGGATACTGGGTCTCATAGTCATTCTCTCATTATTTGATTATTGCATTTTATTTCGATTGAACTAGTTGTTTTAAGTTGCATTAAACACTTTAGAAAAGCAACAAGAACAAAACCCCAAAAACAACATAAACTATAAAACGACGAAGTAAGAGAAAGGTTAACTAAGCACATATAGTGCACCACACTTCATCAGTTTACGATACCCAGATTGATAATTTATGTAGAGCAATTTAAGACATTAAATTGACTAGACAAGTAGACTGAAAAGCATTATGCGGGAAAGGCCTGTGGGAAGTGCTGGGAGGAGGCGAATTCGCTTGAGATAAGGGCTGAGTAGCAGGGGGCAGGGGTTGATCGACAGAGTGAGCCGTCTGAGAACGCCCACGACCACCATGGCTCCCTCCATGGCGGCTTCTCATGCGATGACGGACCATGGTGAGGCTACGGAGGGAAAGCTCAGAAAAACAGGAATCTTTGGAGGGGAGACGAGACAACACCAAGAGAATTCGAGCAAAGTCCAAGGAACAAGCCTGAGAATGGAGAGAGGGAAGCGCAATTCCAACAGCAAGAGCCACCGAGAGCGACCCACTGAAGGCTGAAACCGACCTGCTGCAGAGAAATGCTACAAGGGACGGGCAGAGGCAAGAAGACGGGGAGTAAATACTGGGATGGAGAGCCGAATTCGCCATGATTATACCAGCAATTGCCTTGCCTCGGACAGAGTGAGCAGTTAAGTCAATCTTCAGGTAGAATCGCTCTCGCCTTAGGTGAGCCAGGTTGAGGCAGATTTGAGCATGGAGAACAGTGCTATTCTGCAGCTGGCAGGACCGAGCGCCTGCACCCTTAATTAATTCCATAAATTGACATTTAAGTCACCCGCATCCGAGTAAGTATACCTCAATATTAACTCACATTAAAATACTTTATTCATAACCCATATTGGATATTTTATTATATAAAACATTAAAATATTTTCTTTTAACTTTTTATTAGTTGCCCCTATATATATATTATTAAATTAAGGGTTACATCATTACAATACCATGGTCCAAATACCATGGACTCCCTAAAACAAGAAGCTATGGTTCCAATACCCATTGATATTTGACATTATTACAAAAATAAGGGACTTCACCCTATCCCAAAGCCCTTATGTTGTGCGGTATATTCAAATCGGCTCCAAGAGGGATCTAATCTCGTTATAAGCAAATTTTTAAGGGATCCAATCTTACTATAAGAAAAAAAAATTGGGGATCCATTTTAGTTCATTGTATTCATTGTTTAAATTGTATTTTTGAATATTTTATCATTATTAATATTTTATATTAAAAACTAAATGAGTTACACATTTTCCTCTTATTAAATATATAGATTTAGAGCTCACCCATAAAAATTTGTGATTTCAATGAATTCCTGCTGAATTTTAGACAAATTAGATCACAAACTAAACCAAAAAACTTTCCAAAAAATCACACTTAAAGAATATATACATATATATATATATATATATATATATATATATATATATGCACACACACATTATTTCTATAGATATAGAGAGGGTGTTCATACTAAAATAGATTAGTTAATACACTTTATTTAAGTTTTAAATTCAGATATTTATAAGAGAAATAAAGTTTTTTTTTTAATTACTTTATCTTTATAAAGTTATATAAAATTATATTATTTAACATAGATATCAAAATATTTTATTTATTACTCGAAGAGTGAAAGTCAAATATCAAAAAACTCTGTTAATTGTTGTGTTAATCGATTTTTAATTGTTTATTTATATGGTTATTTATTTTATTTTTTTGTTTTCTTTTTTGTCGACATTAGTGAAAATTATTTTTATTATTTTATGAGGACGTGACATACTTACATATCGCCCCCATACTAGATTGTAGAATGAGCCTCTCGGCTAAATAAATAAATTCAACAATATAAACTAATATACTCACCCACTTTTCCCATATTTCACAATGGCGGTCATCTTTAATACAAAGTTTTGAGAAAAATGACGCGTGGTTACTCTAAAATCATAAATCTAATAACATAAATATAGTAGGAGATTTTCATGCTAGGTTGATATAATTATGATTTTTTGACACACACGCACATATATTATCCTCAATAGTATGGAGTGGGTTTTTTTAAGAGAAGAATATTAAAGTTTAAGTGTTCTTGAAATATTAATTTTAGGGTTTATTATTATTCTAGGGTTTATAATTTATTGGGTTTATTATTTTAAGGTTTGTAATATTCAATTTAGAATATATTATTAATTTTAAGGTTTATAATCTATTGGGATTATAATATTAATCTTAGGGTTTAATATTAATCGATTGGGTTTATAATATCAATCTCAAATTGACAATCATTGTTGCAATATTACATTAAAATGAAATTAATTCAATGTCATATTGCGACATTACAAAATTGGGGTTTAATATTTTTTAGTGTAAGGCTTGGATTTATATCACTGATGCAAAATAGTACAAAGAGATTGTCTTTGTGTCATAAGATTCCCTGTTGGTAAACCAACCCAATAACATAAATTAAGTTGTTTAGATTACAATTTGTTTTCTTCTTATGAATATATCCATCAAAATAAAAGATTGACTAGTGCCAAAGCCAATATGCCAAAGATGACAAAAATGTTGGCTTTGTTCCACAAAGCCAGCTAGACAAAAACAAAAAATGGTGGACATTATCCATGATTAAACATAAACATTGCATTGAACCATAGTATGACCTGGGATTGACCATGAACCAACTTCCAATGAGGGATCATTGACCTCAGAGCCGTGAGAAACTACTAGTCATTGATTAATGAAGGGGAATGTGTTGTCGTCCAAGGAGAAGCCATGAGTCTCCAACCAACCAAGGGTTACTAACATACCACCATGCCAAGTAGTACCATGAATTGCATATCGTAGCCACTTAGAAGCCACAAAGCACCACAAACCACCTTTCCGAGAAATGCCATGAACCACGAGCCATAGCCATAGAGAAGTGATGCCCTAGACTCCCAGGAGGCAAGGCCACACAAATCATAAAGTTTGCATATAATTTTATTTAGAGCCACCCTTTTTAGTTGGCCTCCAACCTAACCCCATGTAGATGCATGTTCAATTAGATCTAAGCCACCCACCCCATGTTATGATTCATAGTGACCTGTGAGCCATGGATTACATGTGCCATAGGCTAATTCTAGCTATCAGTGATCAGTTGTTGTTGTGTGGGTGGCCATACTTTCAAGATGGAGAATGACCAAAGGAAAATTCCAAATCAACAACCATTAGACTGCATAACAATATAGAATTGCCCAATCCCAAATCTATCACCAAGAATTATTTTGCATACTAAGAATGAAAGATGGAGTTAGGTTATACCTCCGATGGATCCCAAATAGTTAGAGCCATTGAATTGTGATGAAACAAAGAATTCATTGAGAATATCACACTAGAAAGGTGAAGCCGGGGGGGAAATGGAAGTGCCAAAACCAACCTGCGATCAAGGGAGGCCTAGGGTGGCCAAGTGCAAAACCTACAACAATGCATACATTCCAATGCTAAGAAATCTAAAATAGACCCAAAAGTGGCCCAATTACAGATTGCGATGAAAAAGTAAGCATTAGAGGCATGCTTCCCCTGTAATAACACGACAGAGCTCATCTTTCTCCTTGTCGAATGGATCTCGTGACAAAATACTAGTGATGGAAATAGGCCTTAGGGGGGACAGTGGTTCACCATGACACCACCCTCGTCTGGCTGAACAAGGAACCACTAAAAACAATGATGAGGAGTCATAATGTTTCCACGAGGCAAACCAAATGAGGACGACGACCAAGACTCAACTGGTATGCACATATTTTCAAGATAAATTCAAGCATGCCAAAGAATTGAATGCTCAATCAAATGGCTTATGTTCCAATTCAGCCCTGATCTCCTACTAATAATAGTTAGTGTTAGGTACCCATCGTGGGGGAAAATCTGGGGTTTAGTATTAAGGTTTATAATATTCCGGTTTTTAATGTTGGGTTTATACTATTATGGTTTAATATTGGGTTTATAATTTATAATAGTGAGTTTAATATTAGGGTTTATTATATTGGGTTTTATAATATTAGGGTTTAATATTAGAGTTTATTACATTAATCAATCTGATAATAATTATTGCAATGTCTATAATCCATTGAGTTTATAATATTCTCCCCTTGGGTTTATAATATTAATAATCACTTAGGTTTATTATTCCCTTGGGTTTATAATATCAATATTAGGGTTTATAATCTTAAGGTTTAGAATCATACGGATTATAGTATTAATCCTAGGTTTATAAAAATAATCATAGGGTTTAATCCTATGATTATAATAATATTAATTCTAGGTGTTAGAGTCCTATAGTGATAGGATTCATAATTTTGAATTGGCTAAGTTTGAGCCTTGTAATATTGTACATACCTTGCTTTCTGCAAATGTTTTCCATATTAAAACTAAAACAAAATAATGTAAAGAGGGTATGTCCTAAAAGAAACAACAAAGGACAAAAAGAATAAGGAAAGATCAAAAAATGAAAAAATATGAACCCCAAAAAACAAAAATAGATCATGAAAGTGTTCAAATCTAAATGCCACTACTATTTTACTACTTTACTGTTTTAAAATAATGGTTGTGTGCAACTTTTCATACATGCCACAACCCATGGTATTCAAATACTTTAATATTGGCTATTTCATGCTTTCAATTTTATGTTTATAGTTAAAGAATAAAATCTGACCAAACAGTTTAATCATGGTAGATCATTAGATAGGTAGAGAAAATAAAAGGACCTCATCAGTTTAGTCTAAGCCCTTGGATGATATAAGGTTAGAATTAGATAGTTTACTTTTCAAAAGAAAAATGAAATATAAGGGTTTGCTAGTCTAAATGCACCCAAATAAAATGAAGAAAAAATGGTAGGGTAAGTAATGGGTAAGTAGAAGAAAGGTTGCTAAAGTATAAAGTTGATTGGATAAAAGCACATTTATCATGCTTGATTATATGTTTCAATGTGCATGAGTAGTTAAGAAGGCAAAAACAATGGTTTACAAGTTCTTTTAAATAACTCCCCTTCACTCTTTTCACCCCTTTACTTACTAATTTCCCCATCCACAAGTAAGTTCTAGTACTTAAAATCTAAGTCATAAAGGCTCAGAGCATTTCTCTAAATTTTGGTGGGACCGGACCCTTGGCTTAATGACTTATGGACATCAAGTGTTAGAATTCCCTTCATAAAATTCATTTCCCTTCATTACCCTAATAAAACCCCTTTTCCTAAGGTTAAACTCAATTTTCCTAGGAAATGTAAACAACCCCAAGTTAAAATTCCATTTCATTCAAAAAACCCACAAAAGTGCTTTGTCCTAAGTGTAATTGTATGTGAAGAAAGTGCATCAATAGTACATTATGCTTAGTGGTATGTTCACTCCGCACATTCATTTCATATTAATTTTTAACTTAATTATAAAAATCCTCGATATACCTTTTCCCGTATATTAAATAAATCCGCTATATAAATATCCCAACCCTTACTTTTAATATAAACTATACTTTGTCCCATATTCCTTACAAAACCAACTTAATACACCACTACATGGTAAAGCTAAACTAATCCCGTCATTAATCCTCGCCTGATCATTTAATCCCATGATTAAATCCTAATTAATCCCAAACTGCCAAGGATTAAAGCCCTGGTCCCCCCTGAAGCCTATGCTCATATCATCTGTGCATATCCCTCATCCGACTACCACCTGATCATCATCGCCCTCATCCGACGGTCCATAGTCATATCAGCTTCACCTGATGGCCGACCTTTACCCGCTCGATAAGGTTGTTTTCCTCGGCCCCCTAGCTGCTACGTGTCAAGCGCTGACATAGATCGGGTGACCCCTCCCAAATACCACCTCCTCCACAAAAGCGGTGTGATGACTTGGGAAACCACCTCCACACCAAACCCAAAAACCGCCCATTGTTCATTCATAAAATTACCTGCCAAAAAGTGACCGTTGCTCAATAAAAAGGCCGAGAAGTCCTATTTTGCCTTTTTTTGTTCATTTTTTGTGTAAACCTCTGCAAACCAATGTGACACCTACAAACACTGAGTTCACGCATTGAACTCCAACTTCACTCGTAAATAAGCTGCAGAGACCCTAATCAACCTCTCAGTCCGTACCAGAGACATTCAAACTTCTGCAACCGCAGTGAAATCCGAATTTGAAGCTAATTCACCCAATTCTAGGTATTTGAAGACGAATTTTCCAGACAACCCTTTCAATTTGAAAATGTTCAATCTGTGAAGTGTTTTAATTAAGTAAAATTAATTGAAATTGCTTTAAATTTAAAAGTCTGTGCCCAAACCCTTTTGAAAGCTTCTAGTTTCAATCAAAACCTCTGAATAAACCTGTGAAAGTCAAATTCAAATCCAAAAAAACTAAATTATGGCTGCCCCTGTCGCCATGGATGTCAGAACTATCACAACTCCCCATTTGGACATTCACCACCTCCCCCTAACAGACAGGGATTTTCAAATCAAAGACACAAGTGCATATCAGGTCCTTCTCAAAATTCATTGTTTGAGTAAAGACAGATATTTGAACCATTCTGATGACATTGGCCTTTGGGACTCCAATTTTCCCAAATACCAGTTTCCCCAAGTACATATTTTTCCTGAAATTGTCCATATGTGCCATGCCTGTTACATTCCCAACCAGAGAGCTATAATGTCCCCTGACCAAAAGGTTTTGTTCACAATTACAAGCTAAATCAATTAATGAGATGTTGCAAGTTCAACCAGGTCCAAACCTGACCCCACTCTCCATTGGGGATTTGTTAGACCTGTACACCAAGTTGACTCCCTCTAGACTAGCCCAAATATTCCAAACTTTCATTGTAGAAGAACAACACATTCCTAAAGATGTCCCTCCATATGTTTTTGCCATTTTCTCTGAAAGGGGAAAGCATATTGTGACTATGATATCATGTATTTTGGGCTGCACCACTGATGAATTCGTTGATGAGCTTACCTTAGCCTTCATGTCTATTTTCACCCCAGGAAAGCCTCTTGCTACTTTGTAAAATTATGCCCAATTCATGGCTGAAAGGATGCATGAACAATTTACTAGAATGCACAATGAGAGAGTATTCAAGTACTCATCTATATTATACCATATGTTTTTGTATTATCAGTCAGACAGGTTTCCCTTCACCCTCCAGAAGCTTGATACTAGAGGCCAACCCAGGTCTGTCATATTTTGGACACCATTATTCCATAAGTATTCATCACCATACTCCTATACAGACTTCATTGAATATTTTGTCCATCCAGTCATGACTATGCTGACAGGAAGTCTCCCCCCCCCAGAATAAGATAAGAGATCAAGGGAGTTCTCCAATTGTCCAAGCAAGGTAAAGTGGGAGACTGGTACGTTTACCAAAATCACACTAAAATAAGAATCTATGGTTGCCAACTAGCCCCATACAAACTTCCCAAATACCTCGCCATGAGGTTATTTTCTCTAGATAATTATAGGCAGATAATGAACTCTGATGAAGTTGATTTTGTCTTAGCTAAGAAAAGAACTCAGTTCAAAGTCAAAAATCAGTTAGGACCTTTCACTTGCAATTATAGAGAAGCAGGGTAGGAAGCAGACCTGATTCTGCAACGAATGAAGTTCCAAAATAGTTTCATGTGGAGATATGACCCTCAAGGGTTTATGACTAAACTTAGACAAAAGGTCAAATTGGGGCCTTACATTCATCACCCCATACCAGAGATAGAAAGATATGCCAATCAATCTGAGTGGTTGGAGAACACTCTCATAGATAGGGATAGTACAAAGGTAGATGTTGAAAATACCTTGTGTGATTTAGAAAGACAACTTGATGAAAACTCATTCCTACGGGTACCACAGCAAGAAGCAACCATGAGTACCCCTACAGTTTTGGAGACTCCTCAGAATGAGAAAAAGAATCCCAAGAGGAATAGAGAGGGAGCCTCCACTTCAGGCATGGACACATCCAATATGTAGTATGAAGCCAGCTAGAGCAAAAGGCCAAGGCTCAATCCTGTTTCAGAACAAGAAGACACAGAAGGCTGAGTAGAAGTAACTAATACTGAGTTTGACATGAGCAAGGGTAAAACTCCATCTGGAGAAACATAAGAGCCATCTATATCACAGACTCAAATGTTAGAAAGGTAGCTCAATGTAGAAGTCTCCTCTTTTAGTAGGCCTGCTGATAAGGATAAGGACATAAAGGACAGGTTCAAAGAAATCAAGATGAGAAACGAGAAACTGAAGGCACAGTCTTATGCACATTATCTCAAACTTACACCTACAAGTCAAACTAGGTTGATGTCAGCATTTGACATCAACGAAGGAAAAATGAAAATGTCCTTCATAGAGCCAAATGTACAACAACCAAGGACATCAACGGATTTCACAAAAATCATTTTTGAGGTATTGTCAATGGATATTCATCCCATTGACCAAATTGAATTCCACAAACAGGCTGGAGAAATGATTTACTCCACCCTTACTGGAAAAGCCATAGCTGCCCATCAATTGCAAAATTCATTGAACAACATTTCAGCCCAGTATCAGTTGGAGAAGGCCTCCTCACAAGCAAAATACACCAGAATCAAGTCTTTGGAAGAATTAGTGATTGAATTGGGACATGATTCAAAAGACATCAAAGCCATTGAACCACTGATAAAGAAAAATAATGATGACATTGCAGCACTTAAAAAGCAATTGAAGATACCTTAAGGGCAACATCCCCAGAAATAGGAAGTATTGGAAAGCCAAGCCAGGCATGAAGAGTTGACGGACTTAGTCCTAAAACTAAATGATCAGTTAAGGGAGACAGAGAAGGAATTGGACAACCTAATCCAATTAAAGCAAACTGATATTGCCTCTACATTAGTGAATGTCATCCCAACAGTATCAATGGCTATTCCTTCTACATTGGCAGCCTCATTGGCTCCCACAGCTCATATGGCAATAACAAAGCCAGTTTCCACAGAGTCTACATCAGCAGTAGGTACATCAGGTGAAGAAGTAGCGAAGTTGGTTAGAGCTATGGAAGAGATGTCTATACAGGCAACAAAGATGAATAAGCTCAAAGAAAAGGTGATAAGCTTGGAAACTGATTGCAAGCTTGCCAAAATCATGCACAAAGAAGTGCAAAAAGCTGCCAAGATAAATGAGAGGTTAAAAGCCATGGAGAAAGACCTGACACTAAAGGAACCTCTTGGGCAGGCCAAGGAAGTACTATGGGCCAATATCATTGACTCTGTCAATGATATTTGGCCATCTATTCAGGTGATATTTGAACAGATAGATTTAATAAAGATAGCTACAGAGGCCATCCAAAGAGTAAAAGAGGAATTAGGAGAAATGCCAGAAGATGCCACCAGAATTATCCAGTTCCTTAACAGTAAAAATAAGTATGAGCTTCAGGAATTGGAAATAGAGGACAGAACAGAGACAATTTTAGAGGTGAGAAAAGTCCTTTCCAAGAGAAAATTAATGCTAAACTTGGAGGACAAATGTTAGAATATGCAGGTAGTCATTGGTAGATTTATGGCTAAATTTCAAATTTTGAGAGAAAAAGGGTTACCCAGTCCCTTAGTAATAAATGACAAGCTCATAACACAGCAGTATTACAACAGAAAAATGAGATGGCTAGCAAAAGAACAGGTCAATACATCATCAATCAAGGCATTTCCGACAGGCAAAGTACTTTATGAGACATTTGAAAACTTGTTTTACCTCCAGCATGAGGTAAAACACTTGTTTATCAATAAGCCTACTTTTTCCAAGTACACCGAGGCAGATGAAATATATAGGAGGATGCTAAAGATCCAATTACCTGATGCTGAAACATGGGAGAAATTGACTGATTTACTGTGAGAAATATGTAATAAAAAGGTTAATGTACAGTAAAAGATCAAACAGCAAAGCAACATAAAGGGCTAAAATAAAACTATAAAGGCCAGCAGTACCAAAATAAAAGGGACAACATGAAGCAGTTCAATAGTTGTCTCTATCTTCTTGCAAGAAGATATTATTATTTCCTAGATTAAATCTAAAATTAGTTTGAGATATTTTTAATAAACTTTTGTATAAATAATTCACAATTTGAAGTATGTAGGGTGGATTCTATTAGAAATTTCTATAGAATTTTTTATCAAGACGAACAAGAAGGTTATTGTATCAGTTGATGAGCCAACAAGCTGGATTGATTAATAAATATCAGATTGTTCCAAGGATTCATGTGTTGAGCGAATATCAGACAAGTATTTTCATGTGTCTTTGTCATTTTCTCAAATTTATTCATAATCTTATATGTGTATCAATCTAAATGCAATAAATGGAACAATATTTCAGAACTTGTTTAAATCACACTCTGTTTTAACAATTAAGCATTTGAATGTTTTCTTATGATATTTAAATTAAAGAATTCTTAATTGCTTCTTTAGTTTAAATTGATTTCATAAATAATCCAGGTTGAAGGATTCTTAACTGCCCTTTGATTTTGATTACCCCTTCCTTCCTCATTCATTATCCAGGTTTGAGAACCCTTAACTGCTCTCTCACCATGAGTGAAACTCTTTCACCTCTCTGTCTCAAAAATTCTGAAATACACTTTGTTATCTTGCCCTTGGAACATCCCTTTAGTGAGTTTATCCAGCCTTGCTTCCTTATCAGTTGACTCCATAGCCCAATGGTCTAAAAGACATCAATTTATCCATTTGTTTAAGAGATCCCACCACCCAATTCAAACAAAATCAAAACCCCTTGCACAATCATAGCTAGCCTAAAACATCTTAACTAAACAAAATTAAATCTTAAAGAGAGAGCCCTCTCTAAGCATCAGGAAGGCTAGGTCCTGATCTCCAAAAGTGGATAGTGGTTACCTTTCGTTTTTCCTTCTTATTACTTCAAAGGAATTATTAGAGTGATAACACTAGGGTTTATAATCCCTTGGTTTATAATATTGGGTTTATTAATATTGATAATCAATTGGGCTTATTAATCCCTTTGGTTTAATATTATTTCCTTGGGTTTATAATATTAATCCCTTGGGTTTATTAATTTGTTGGGTTTATAATATTAGTAATACCTCAGGTTTATCATATTTTTTTTTTTTTAAAGGTGGAAAAACCTATCAAACTCAGTTTGTCAAACCAACAGTGAAGACAACCATCTCTGGCTGCTATCCGGGAATGTCAGTTGACACATCACTGTTATCATATTATTGATAATACCAATGATATTATCATATTATTATTATCATATTATTATTATTATATAATTATTATTTTATAAAAATAATAGTTATTTTTATAAAATATTATTATAATTATACATTTATAAATATCAATATTAATAAAAATATTAAAAACCATACCATTAACATTTATCCTCATGTATCAACCACAGTTACTAATTTGGTCGTGCATGTGATTAATATACACCTACAGGCATATATCATCCACATTTATTAATGTGGTTGTGCTAATCTCAACACTGTAGAGTGGGTTTTTTTAAGAGAAGAGCATTTGATGCTTAAGCGTTCTTGAAATAATAATTGCGTCGAGAGGCGCTCTCCAATCTAGTATTATAGAGATGTTGTAATGTTTAACATTTTGACTTGATCAAAATAAAATTCAAATTTTAGTTGTATTTTCATCTTAACTTTTATAGGTTTACTTAAATGTAAGGTTAGACGAATGTTATAGGTAGAAATAACTCACTTTGCATACTTTTGTGTACACCCACATCAAAAAAGTTAAAAATATATGAAAAAAACATGTTGAACACACTTTTTTTTCATGTATTTTCATTTTTTTATGTGAGCCTATTCGGAAGTATGCAGAGTGAATACTTGTTGAATGATAAAGTAAAATAAGTTGTTAAATGAGAAATTTAATTCTACATCAAACAAGTGTTTACACTTCACATTTAAATAAACATTAAAAAAATAATTTTTTTCTTTTTTAAATTATAATTTTTATTTTATTATTATAATTATTATTATTATTTTATACATTTAAATACACATCAAATTTAAATACCCATATAAAGAAATAAAATTAAAATACAATAAAAGAATAATTTCATTTTTTTTAAATTATAATTATAAATTTATTATAAATTTATTTTTTTCTTTGAAACACTCACCTCAAAATTTTACAATCTCAAAATTCTATATGGTAAAGAAACTTGTTATGGGCTTTTATTAAAAAGAAGATTTTACAATAATAATTTGCAATTTACTTTTAGCTATAAAAATTATTACCGAGAACTTTGTTGTACTTATAGTTTGGTTTTATTAAATGAGATTTTACTATGATTATAAATAATAATGGCAATATTGTTTCAGAGATTTTATCATGTACTTAGCTAGAACTTTGTTGTACTTATAATTTGGTTTTATTAAATGAGATTTTATTATCATTACAAGTAATAATGATAATATTGTTTTATAGATTTTATTATAGTTTGGTTTTATTAAATGAGATTTTATTATGATTATAAATAATAATGATAATATTGTTTTAGAAACTTTATGATATACTTTTTATTATAGTTTGGTTTCATTAAATGAGATTTTAATGTAATTATTTTAATAATAATGACAATATGCTTTTGGAGACTTTATCATGTACTTTTTACTGTAAAAATTATTAGAAGGGATTCTAGACTTTAAAATGATTCCAAAATAATAATGATACTATGGTTTTACAAACTTTGCAATGTATTTAAAACGAGACTTTGTAAGACATTAATAATTATAAAGACAAGAAAACAATCTTGAGACTTTTTGTAGAGGCAAATTTGCAACGTACTTAGGGTTGATTAGCCTTTGTAATATACTTATGGTTTATAAAGGACTTTGTATTTTCGAGTACAAAGATAACAAAATGGTTTCACATACTTGTACTTTGTACTTTATGATTGGTTACAGATTTTGCAATGTATGTATTGTTTGGTTTGTAGTACATGGGACTTTGCCATGTACCTTTTATTATAAAAATAGGTTTTGATGATATGAGACTTAGTAATTATAAAAATAGGTTTTGATGATATGAGACTTAGTAATTATAAAGATATCAAAACTAGTTTGATTAAGAGAAACTTTGCAATGTACTTATTATTTAGTTAATGTACTTATTATTTAGTTTTAGTAGAGGGAATTTGGTTTTGATTTATTAATTTTTATATAAGTATTATGTTAATCTTTAAAGTTTTAGTTAAGTTTTATATATTGAGTGATTACATTTTTATTGTTTAGAAATTTTCATGGTCTTACTTCATTATAATTATATATTTGTCTGCTATATATATATACTAAGGTTATTTAGTCTTATAATAACCAAATCTTAGTTTATATATTGTATTCACTGTAAAATGATATCTTCATCTCAAAGTGAATTCTAATTATTGATTTATCATCATTATCAAGGTGCAAGGTTCATAACATTGGTACTAGAGAATATGACTTTAGGATTTCATTGCTTCAAATGAGTCATCTTAGCATTTTTTTATATTATTTTATTTGGGACACTTTTGATGCTTTCATAATATTGAGAAAAGACCCTAGGGAGCATTAAAATTTTAAATTTTGGTTTCTATACTTTTGGAGATACATGTTGTGGTATTTAAGGTTTGTGATTAGTCTTAAAATTTGTCTCAAACGAGTATTGTCGACATTTTCTATATATATCTATATATATATATATATATATATATATATATATATATATAGGTGTTTCAAACTATGAAATTTTAAGCATATTGAGGAGACATCACAAGGTATGTATGATAATAAATTTAGATTTAGGTTTGCTATAAATTTCTAAGATATACCCTATGGAATTTAGGGTTTGTGATTAGTCTTGAAAAGGGTTTTTTATAGGTTTTAAAATCAATTGTGAAAGAGTGATCTTGGCATTTTTGCTATAACTTTTTTACTAGGACATTTTGGATTGTGAAATTTTCAGAGATCTGAGGAGATATAATGAAGTAACTCAAGTAAAAGATTCAAAATCATATTTCAAGAATTGGAATAGTAGCACACCATATAAGTTTTCTCTTAGGAAGAGGCTAAGAATAAATGAGTTTTGGGAAAGTTACCATGACGTTCACTTGGCACATCAATTTTTGGTTAGTCCTATGTATTGCAAAATGACATAAAAAAGTATTACAGGCCAAAGTATCAAACTCATAAGGGCTCAAATCTCAAAGGTATATCAATAAAAAAACCATCCTTTTAGATATTATCGAAATTAAGGTTTTAAAGGTACATAACTTATAAGTGAGATGAATTTTGATTAGAGGATCTATTTTTTGGTAATTGAAGTTGTGATAAAGAGGAGTACTATTATTATTCTCCAACATGACTACAAATAAATATACTATACAAATTAAGCCTCCTAAAGGCTCATGTAGGACTCATTAAGAAATTAAAGATTTAGAATTTAGGTTTTCCCAATTAGAGAAGAAAGTTAATGAAATGGATTATTATATCTTGATAAAGGTGGATTTATTAGGCTACCAAGAAAAAAATAAAATAGAAATGATGGATGAAATGGAAAATAAGATGGACAAAAACAAGGAAGAAATAGAAAAATATATTAAGGAAGAAATATGAAAATCTATGAAGCCCGTGGAAAAGATTTTCTTGGAGAAGTTTCCTAAAAGGGATATTGAGATCTAAGAAAAACATGAAAATAAGAAGAACAATTATATTTGAACTCAATCACATATGGGGAGTATTTTATCGCAATTGGAGAGCACAAATATTGAATGACAAAACCATAACCATTTTTTTCACTCATAGATCCTCATTATGCAGACTTTAAGTTAACACCAATGAATTACTACATTCTAAATATTGATATGAGGAAGTTTGATGGTAACAATCCTATAACATGAATATTGCATAAGGAAAAATGCATTGATCTACACCAAGTGGTAGCCTTACAAAAGGTAAATATTATAGCCATGGTTTTAGAAAAAGATCAACATGTATGGTATCAATGGATTTTGCAAAGGAAAAATGATTTTGGTATATCTTGATCCATTTTTATAGAGGAATTAATATAACATTTCGGAGATATTAAGAGTAATACATTCTTTAGTCAATTTATGAATGATCAACAAAAAGGTATAGTTATAGAGCACATTCAACAATTCTAAAACTAGAGTCTTAAGATAAAGAACATTTCATAGAATAATTTGTTAGACCTATTTATGGGAACTTTAAGGGAAAGTGTCAGCCCCCAGGGGGTAGCTCAATTAGCGATATTCACGAAAATGAAGTGTTATGTACAAGGAGGCTGGAGGTTCAAATGCCCCAAATTCATTTGTGCCAGTAGAAGGGGGATATGTAGGTACCTAGAGGTTATAGTGGTAATGATTGGAATCTACCCCATGTCACGTGAGTACGATACCTACATATTAAAAAGAAGTTTTTACAATAATAATTTGCAATTTACTTTTCGCTATAAAAATTATTAGCTAGAAATTTGTTGTACTTATAGTTTGGTTCTATTAAATGAGATTTTACTATGATTATAAATAATAATGGCAAAATTGTTTGGAAAATATGCTTGGAAAAAAACTAAAACATAAAGGATTTAGACCACGATATTAAAAATTAATAATTACTAGTAAAATATTTTAAAACGTATGTGTGTGTGTGTGTAAGTTAAGAACTTTGCATTATGTCAAATGAGGATTTTTTAGACCAAAAATCTTCTCCTACTAGTTTTACCAAAAGGAAACTAGACCAGTAACATATATTTAGAGTCCTGAGGTTGATAATACCTTATCTGACTAGAGCATATTTTAAATAGAAACTTATTAAAATAGGTTGGTTGTACCAAACCTTGACATGCACTAATATGAGTAGACAAAAAAAGACTACTAGTACTGCAAGAAAAAAACCAATAATTCATAGCAACTATTAGACATAATCTCTAGGCATATTGGCTGACTAGTCAATACCCTCAGCCAAGGAGAAGGAGATGTTGGTTGATCTCCTGGCTGCAATGGTCAGCTTGCAGTCTATACTATTAATTTTTTCCTCTAGCTCTACCAATCTAAATAGAATTTTCATGTTGAGTCCTCTCGTGCCTCCCTATGCCACCTACAATATTTAAATGACATTTAACCATGTGGCGGCTTAGTGCCATGATTGATGAAGTGACAAGAGTACATGAAATGACCAAATATAATGGGAACCACAACCCCTTTCATGTAAACTAGTATCATATCAAGGAGGAAGAATGCTCACTCCTAAACAATTATAATTAAATTCTAATTAGGCATTGAAAACCCTTAAAAAACCAAATATGTAATATATTATATAACACAAAATCATTAATATCATATTTATAATATATATTTTAACACTTTAGTAAAAAAATAACTAAAACTATTTAAAAAATACCCAACAAAATAGGTGGATGAAATAATAATTTTATATATATATATATATATATATATTAACTCCATCACAATCCACAATCCTAAAATTTTGATACATAAGTTGTCAACTGTTGGGTCCCTATAATACTAGTGATTACCCCATTACTATTGTAGTTATACCCCTTATTTATATTGTTGTGCCCCTATTACCCCCATGTTGTTATTTCTGTGCCCCATGGAATCCCTCTATTGTTATTTTTGTGGCTTTATATTATTATTGTTAGGTCGGCTGGATTATATTGTGACTCCTTAGACTCCTATATATAGAAAGGAGGTTTTGTCATTTGAATCATCAAAGAATTGTTCATTTATGTAATGTAAAGGAGGTTGCCCCCTCGAAGAGGCTAAATTCTAAGGCGTTGATCTATCTTTTCTTGAGCTGGTTTCATAACATTTGGTATCAGAGCTTTGCATTCTAGGGTTTCGCTGCTCCAAACAGGTCATCGTGGCATTTTCGCTATAACTTTTTTTCTATGACATTTCAGAAGTTGCAAAAAAAACCCATTTGAGAATAATTGGCTCTGAACCTTGGCTCCGAATTTCAGAGCGTTTAGCGCAATATTTTCGGAGATATGATCTGAGGAAGTTGGTCTTTTTGCAGACTCCTGAATTACATTCAAAACAGGTGACCTGGGGAAAATCGTCATAACTTTCTCTCTGAGGATCGGATTGAAATTTCGTAAAAAGGTACAGAAAGAGGACAGACTGTAGTTTCTTGTATGCATGCTTTAGATCCAAAAGTCGAAACAGTGACTCGTGGCACGTCGTACAAGTTCACTCTACTGAACTAGTCTATAAGCAAGTCACTGTGGGAGATTTCACATAACTCTTCCTTGGAGAATCCAATTTGGGTCAGACTTGTGGCATTGGAAAGAGGACACAGAGGGCTACTACAGCTCACAAATTCAGAAATAGATGATTGGAAAGTACAGAGATACATCAGAGGCAATATTGAGCTCCTATAAAGTGAAAAAAGGTGTGTAGATTTTCTTAAATTTTTGCTTAAGCTTGGTTTGAAAATTTATTTTGAAGGAATTCAAAGGGCATAGTAGAGCATTATTATCGGTAACTGATGCCCCGAGGAAAGAAAATGCAAACACCTAGTAAGGAACCTGAAAGCTCTAGCATGACTCATGAAGAAGAGGAAGAAATGCAACATGATATATCAAAATTACAAGACCAAGTGCAACAATTGTCCCTTGCACAAAAAGGAACAGAATCTAAGATGGATGGTTTAAAGAAAGATGTAGAAGCTAAGATGGATGGTTTAAAGAAAGGTGTAGAAGCTAAGATGGACTGTTTAAAGAAAGGCGTAGAAGCTAAGATGATTGACGTGGAAGCTAAGATGGATGATTTGAAGATAGATTTGAAGACAGACATGGACGAATTGAAGATAAATATGAATAAGTTGCTACAAGAAATAGTCCCTAAGGGTGAAAGGGTACTAAAGGAAACTCATGATGAGAACAAAAGAAATGTTAATCATGATTCCATAGACGCTAATGTTGGATCGAAGACTCACCATATTCCAAAAATCGATATGAGGAAGTTTGATGGCAAGGATCCCGCCACATGGATATTACAGATGGAGCAATTCTTTGATCTCAATAATGTGCAAAACACACAAAAGGTACGTATGGAAACTGTATATTTGGAACCAAATCAGTTTGTATGGTATCAATGGCTTTGCTCTCGTAAACAATTTATCACTTGGGCAATTTTTACGGAAGAATTGATAGCACATTATGAAGATACAAAAAGCAACACTTTTTTTAGCCAATTGATAAGTCTCAAACAAAAGGGTTCAGTAATGGAGCACATTGAGGAGTTCCAAAAATTGAACATAAGGGTAAAAGATATTCCAGAGGAGCATAGGATTGATGTGTTCATAGGGTCTTTAAAGGATAATATCCAACATGATGTTCGCCTTTGGGAACCTGATTCATTAGAGAAGGCATTCAGGTTAGCAAGAAAAATGGAAAGCAAAATTATGGCAACCAGGAAGCATACCACTCACAACTATAAAGACGAAAGTGTTGTTGCCCCTAGTCTTCCACAACCTATAAGGTTGACACCACAACAATTGGAAGAAAAAAGAGCAAAAGGGCTTTGTTACAGTTGTGATAGCAAATACACTAAAGGTCATAAGTGTGCTGAGAAGAAATTATTCTACATAGATTGTGAAGAGGAAGAAGAAAAGGAGCAAGAAAGGTCAAAAGAAGAAGATATACTCCAGGAACAAAGCCTAGATGAAGAACAAATAAATCCGACCATATCTTGTAATGCATTGGCAGGAATTACCACTCCTCAAACCATCAAGATAGAAGGACAAATCAAGAAGAAAAAGGTAATAGTGTTGATTGATTCAGGAAGCACCCACAATTTTATTCATTGTAGGGTAGCAAAAGAATTGAATTGCTTCCTATATCCAGCACCAGAGTGTCAAGTGATGATTGCAAATGGAGGAACAATAAATTGCTCTGGAAAGTGCCATAATATCAAGCTATCCATGGGAGAATATGTATTGACTAGCCCAATGCTTTCCATTCCAATGGGAGGTGTTGATGTTGTACTAGGAGTCCAATGGCTACAATCCTTGGGTACAATAGCTTTTAATTTTCAAGAACTTTTCATCAAATTTTCTACGGAAGGAAAGGAAGTTGAATTAAGGGGTATTGCAGGGAAACCAGGAAAGATAATCAGCTCTAATGGTATGACAAAGCTTCTAAAAAAGGAGCAAAGAGGTGTAATTGCACAATTATGTTCGCTAGATGTTTCCACATCGGAATCATCTATTTCTCCAGATCTCCAAAAAGTCCTGGACAATCATTCCAAGGTATTTGAGACTCCCAAAGGTCTCCCACCTATGCGTGATCATGATCATGCTATTCATCTGATTCCAGGAAGTGTTCCTCCAAACATCAGGCCGTACAGATATCCCTATGTCCAAAAAAGTGAAATTGAACGTATGGTTGCAGAAATGCTAGAGGCTGGTATAATTCAACCAAGTCAAAGTTCTTTCTCTGCTCCAGTAGTATTGGTGCACAAGAAGGATGGATCATGGCGCATGTGTCCGGATTATAGGGAGCTCAACAAGCTCACTATTAAAGATAAGTTCCCCATTCCTGTCATTGATGAATTACTGGATGAATTGCATGGATCAATTTACTTCACCAAGTTGGATCTTCGTTCAGGATATCATCAAATCAGAATGAAGATTGAAGACATTCCGAAAACGGCATTTAGAACTCATGAGGGTCATTATGAATTTTTGGTCATGCCTTTTGGCCTTACCAATGCACCTTCAACATTTCAAGGTTTGATGAATTCAATTTTCAAACCATTCCTTAGAAAATTTGTGTTAGTATTTTTTGATGATATACTAATCTACAACAAGTCTTGGAAGGATCATGTTGAACATGTTGACAAGGTGCTACAACTATTGGAGGAGAAACAATTATATGCAAAAAGATCCAAATGTTTCTTTGGAGTCCAGGAGGTGGAATATTTGGGTCATATTGTATCTCATGAAGGAGTTAAGGTAGACCCTAGCAAAATTAAAGCCATTAAGGAATGGAAAATCCCCACATCCATAAAGCATCTGCGAGGATTTCTTGGGTTGACAGGGTATTATCGCAAGTTTGTTAAGAATTATGGGAGAATAGCAGCACCTCTAACAACATTATTGAAGAAAGATGCATTTTCATGGACTTCAGAAGCAACAAAGGCCTTTGAACATCTTAAAGAGGCAATGTGCCAAGCACCGGTCTTAGCTACACCGGACTTCACAAAAACCTTTATTGTGGAATGTGATGCTTCAGGAAATGGAATTGGTGCTGTTCTAATGCAAGATGAAAGACCCATTGCTTTTGAAAGTCGTCCAATCAAGGGAAAGTTTTTAAGCAAAGCTATTTATGAGAAGGAAATGTTGGCAATACTCCATGCACTTAAGAAATGGCGACCCTACCTAATGGGAAGACACTTCAAGGTAAAAACGGATCATGATAGCCTTAAATACTTTTTAGAACAAAGATTATCCTCTGAAGAGCAACAAAAGTGGGTCACAAAGATGTTGGGTTATGACTTTGAAATCATCTACAAAAAAGGGAAGCAAAATGTGGTGGCAGATGCACTCTCAAGAAAGGATGAGGATGTGGAAGCATTGTTGTGCGCCATTTCTATTATCCAACCAGATTGGATAAACGAAGCAAGGGAGGAATGGAAGAATGATGAAGAAGTGTGGGCACTTATTCGAAAGCTACAACAAGATTCCAGTACGTTTGATACATTTAGCTGGAAAAATGATTCGTTATGGTACAAAGATCGCTTATACCTCTGTAAGAATTCCCAGCTAAAACAAAAGATTCTTATGGAATTGCACACTTCTCCCTTAGGAGGGCACTCAGGATTTTTAAAAACTTACCACAGGGTTAAGAAGGAATTTTTTTGGGATGGCCTTAAATCAGATATTCAAAAGTTTGTGGCGGAATGTTTGGTTTGCCAACAAAATAAAGTTGAAACAATTAAGACACCGGGTCTATTACAACCTTTATCCATTCCAAGCCAACGTTGGGAGGAGGTTTCAATGGATTTTATCACAGGTTTACCCAAGTCTGAGGGAAAGAGTGTCATCATGGTGGTAGTTGACAGACTTACCAAGTATGCACACTTTTGTGCATTATCACATCCATTTAAAGCCAGTACAGTTTCTACTGCATTTATGGAAACAATTCAAAAGCTACATGGAAACCCAAAGATTATTGTAAGTGACAGAGATCCCATTTTCACTGGAAATTTTTGGACAGAATTATTTTCTTGTCTTGGTACTCAGTTAGCTCATAGCTCATCTTATCATCCTCAATCTGATGGGCAAACTGAGATAGTAAACAAATGTTTGGAAGGATATCTTCGTTGCTTTGTATCTGATAAACAGACACAATGGGTCAAATGGTTGCCTCTGGCTGAATGGTGGTATAACACTTCCTTCCATACAGCAACAAAAATGACCCCATTTATGGCACTTTATGGGTATCAACCACCATCCATCACATCATATTTAAGAGAAAATTCTAAGGTTCAGGCAGTGGAACATCACATCGAACATCAACAACAAGTCCTCCAACTCTTAAAGGATAACCTCGTGTTGGCACAAAATAGAATGAAACAACAGGCAGATCAACATCGCAGTGAAAGAAGTTTTGATGTAGGTGATTGGGTATTCCTACGGCTACAACCATATAAGCAAATGTCCCTAAAGCAAGCTAAGAAGGATAATAAATTATCACCAAAGTATTATGGTCCGTACAAGGTGTTGCAAAAGATTGGTACTATGGCATACAAATTGGAGCTTCCTGCAGCTTCTCGATTGCACCCAGTTTTCCATGTTTCATGTTTAAAGAAGGTTATAGGCGACAAGCTCCCAGTTCAAACAATATTGCCAGAACTTGACGAGGGAGGAAAAATTATATTGGAACCGGAAGCAGTCACAGAAACAAGAACTCGACAGCTACGAAATCGATCAATTTCAGAGTATCTTATCAAGTGGAAGAACTTATCCGCTGAAGATTCCACATGGGAGGATGAGAATTTTATGCAGAAGTATCCAGAACTACTCAAGCGTTGAGGACAACACTTTTTTGAAGGAGAGGGGCATGTTGGGTCCCTATAATACTAGTGATTACCCCATTACTATTGTAGTTATACCCCTTATTTATATTGTTGTGCCCCTATTACCCCCATGTTGTTATTTCTGTGCCCCATAGAATCCCTCTATTGTTATTTCTGTGGCTTTATATTATTATTGTTAGGTCGGCTGGATTATATTGTGACTCCTTAGACTCCTATATATATAAAGGAGGTTTTGTCATTTGAATCATCAAAGAATTGTTCATTTATGTAATGTAAAGGAGGTTGCCCCCTCGAAGAGGCTGAATTCTAAGGCGTTGATCTATCTTTTCTATCTTTTCTTGAGTTGGTTTCATAACACCAACTTAATATTCATTAGTCATATTAAAGGAAATATTCTTAAACTTGATATAACTTATATTTATCTAACACAAAATCGATGCACATTACAATCTTAAACAATGCAAGAAAGAAGGTGTTTTTGGAATTGGAGGACAACACAAACATAACACAAATATTATGTAACCAACAACGCCTATTTATCATGCATGCCAAGAGAAATCACTTAATCAAGGTTGTGATTATGCGAATGATGCAAATATCCAATGCGAGATACTTATATTGTAGGTCTGCATCAAAATAATATTGTTATCCTTTAGCTATTTTCGATTTCAACATTGGGCTACTTTTAAGTATATTTGATAATATATATTGTTTTATGTATGAATTAATTATAGTGTTTATTTTAAGAATATTTTGGGATTAAATTGGAAGGAAAAAAATTGATTGTTTAACTTTGCTTCTTTTGTAGGTCAGATTTCGAAATATTCATAGAATTTCCAATTGACATAAGGATATTTTTTTAATTATGTTTCATGAGTTTGTTTTATTAATGAAAAAAATATTTGTTATCTTTTCCATTTGGTTTCAATTCGCATAGAGGGACATTTTGACCTATTGTGATAAGACAAAGAGTAAACAACTCCTAGAATAGAGTCACTCCAATGGAGTTGGGACATCTAAACTTTTGCTAAATCATAAAGTGACTTATCAATTGTGTTTGTCCAAATTGCCATAAGCTCAAGTTCAAACCTATGGTTCTTCCTGAAACCGAATGTGTACAACAACAATGATTGGACTTAGCTGATACACAAGTTGGAGAAGCGACTTTTTATGGGTCACATAAGTGGTTATCTTTGGGAGGCAAGCTCATTCTTTCCAAATTTGTCCTGGATAACATATCCATTTATTGGATGCACATTTTTAAATTGACCAAGCATGTCATAAACAAGATAAATTTCATTATTTCTCGTTTTCAGTGGGATGGTTCTTGGGAGAAGAAAAAGAAAAAATCATATTGTTAGGTTGGAAACTTGTCAATGTATGTTGTCGTAGGTGGTTGGGGCCTCAAAAACATGGAAGTATTCACCTTGATTTAATGCTCAAGAACTTTTGTCTGGTTGTAAGTGGTGATGGATTGTGGAGTGGGATCATCAAAACCAAATATCTCAATAATATGGATCTTTCAGGGTGGATTCGCATGAGTGCTCAAGTCCCTTCGCAGATATCCCAATAATGGAGAAGCATGCTCATAACAAAACCTTGGTTCCTTGGTAACTTGTCTTGGAAAATTGGCTTGAGGTCCATTGTGGAAATCAGTTTGGACATTTTCTTAGGTATGGTTGGCACACACTCCATTTCTTATCCACTTATCTCTTTCTTACATAATATTGACATACGTGTGCTTAAAGACATTGTTGTCATATATGCTTCATCCTCTTACACCACTCGTTGGAAAGCTACTCGGATGCTCGGTCTACCGACACATCTTGTCCAAGAATGGTCAGTATATATTATAAATTTGCAACTAGCTGGGATTTTGTTGACCCTATCAGAGGACAAGTTGCAATAGAATGGGGGGTTGCATAAAGGCCAGATCATATTCAAAGAGGCCTATTCCATCATTAACCAGGTCATGGATTCACACCTGAATTACCCTTGGCTATCTAGGTCATGGCATTGGTAAGTGCCTCAAAACCTCAAATGCTTCCTTTGCATGGTGGCTCATAACCGAAGATTAACATGTGAAAATCTTACCAATCGAGGATTTTAGGGCCTGGGTTGATGTGACCTCTACAGGAATCATGGAGAAGACATTTCACACCTATTTCTTCATTGCTCTTTCTCCAAATATATCTAGTCTAGTGTGCTACGCCTTCTAGACTCTAATGTTGTTCCAGACTAGCCAGGCATTGCCAATTGGCTTTCATTGTGGTTTGTGGACAACAAAATGCATAGATCTCTCCTCTTCTTTCTCCTTTCAATCATTTGGAGGGCTTGCAACACACACATCTTTGACTTTGTTATGCCATTAATTAACATGACCTGCTTCTCGACTGTGGCGTTTTATAAGGAATATTGCAACCCATAAGTCTCCTAGATCTACATGTTCACATAAGGATTTGTGGTCTATCTTTCTTGTTAATTTCTTTGATGGAGCCAACTCATTTGTATCTTGTGGCAACAGTATGGTGATTCATTTGGACCCTATCCATTTTTACAGTTTTTTCTGGCATAGTGATTCTGGTACAAATACCAAGGCCAAACCTTTGGCCTTATGGGGAGTCCTTTATTGTGCTAAATGGCTTGCACTGTCGGAGATTGTTATCTCTGGGGACTCTAAGTCTATTGTTGATTAGGTGAATGATTGCTACAATTTACAAACTCTCACCCTCCTCAATTGGTAACATAGGATTAGGGTTTTGTCTCTCGCCTTCAGAAAAATTTCCTTTTCTCGTATTTTCCGTGAGCAAAATAGAGAGGCTGAAATTTTGTCCAAGGAGGGATGTTGTGCAGCCCGGAGTTCAATCCTCTCCCAGGAGATTGGATCTAATGATATGATGCGATCTAGACAGGTTTTGCTTTAACGAGGTAACTCTGTTCGCTCTTTCATTTAACATCTATTTGCGTTCATCTGACAATTGTTTTTTGTTCTACTATTTTGCTTTTTATCAGTCATCTATTTTTATCACAAGACATTTATATTAGTTATGACTCTCATGGTTGTTCTCTAAACACATAACATTTATGCATTATCTAATTGTCTGGATCATATTTTTGCAAATGTACTTTCTATCATTATAATATGAAATGTTTTTCCTATCCTAAAAAACATTCAAGCTCAAACATGATGAAATGAGATGTATAAAATATGTTGATTTCTTATAAGTTATTTATTTGAGTGTAAAAGTGCTTATTATCAAAACACCATGGTTATGATTTTTGAAGATTTATGCTTCTTGGGCTTGGCTGGGAACATTAATGGAGCAAACAAACGGTAGTGGTTGAAACTGATGCACCATTATTTTTTAGAATAAACTATTTCCAATTATATTACCCAATGGCCATTAAATAAAGGATATAATGGCCATTAAATAAAGGATTTTAGTAAAAAGTGAATGTGTGAAACGGTATAATCATTATAGAAAGTTTGAGCTGATTTTATGGCCAACGATAGAGATGCGGTTTTTAAAAAAGTTGAATGTTTGCAACGATATAATCGTATGCAATAACTGCAATATCAAAAGTCATGGGATGATTTTGTGCCCACCACTGAGAGCAGATTATTGTCAATTTATTGTCAATTTCTTTTAAGGTAAATTTGAAGTGATATTCTATGTGCATTGATGTTTTTAAAGTCGGAAAAGTAGTTTTTTTTGTTTTGAATGATCCCTAGAATTATTACAAATTTATTTCAAATACAAAAATATCAGAGATTGGAATTAGTAATAGAACTTGCTTTCATACTAATAAAATTATGTATTGGTTTTTTTTCTTTTTCTAAATATAAAATATATTCATTGGATTTTGAGTAAGAAATATATATATTTTAAATTTTAAATTAAATATTCTATATATATATATATATTATAAGTTATTTAAATGTAATTACAAGTTTGACTATTATTTTTAAGTGTTTTTTGACTTTAGGTTAAGTTGAAATTTAACCTTGTTCAATAAGGAAAAACATCACTAATGACTCACCCCAAAAGCTGAGGTGGATGCCTTCGTGGCAACTGGCCCACATCATCCCTTCCCGCGCTTGTATGCACCTGGGGTTTTTGGTGAGGTTTTAATGGAGCATTAACTCCGCCACCTTCTCGAGGTTGTCTTGGTCTCCGTGTTATGGTTCTATGGCACGGGTTTTGGTTGTATCTTGGGTTATTATTGCTGTTGGTTTCGCTCTGCTCCTCTGTGCCCTTACCTGGTTCCTTCCACCCGATGGTAATGACTCTCTGCCTCCCACTATTTGCTGGTTCCGGTCTCAGCTCTGGTTCTATGTTACTGGGTAATGTTAAGATGTTGTACCGACGAGTTTGGTGGCTGCTTCTTGCATGGTTTCACGAAACAATGCTAGGCTTCGTGGCCGTTCTGGGTATGTGGTGATTTCTTTGTAGTTTTAATCAGTTTGATGCACTTCTGGTTTGTTTCTATTGTGTTTGACTGTAACTATGGTGCACATTCTTATCAGGTCCTCAGCCCGACTTCCTTGGAAACCATTCGGCTGTAGCACAAGGTAACCTCTCTGTTCCGATTTAGGCCCCCTCTTTGCTTTTCTTCTGTTAACAATTCTGCTCCTTGTGAGCAGCTAGGGTTTCGTGGCTCTGTGGCCGTGGCTCGAATGTTGTTGGTCTTGGGTTCGGCTATGGAACTGGCTCTCCACTTCAGGTAACCTCCAGGGTACTCATATTTACCCTTTTCTCTGTTTATTCTCCATATAACTAGTTATGCTGCCTCTCTAATCGTTGTTTCTTGATTGTGCAGGTAATTCGCTCCTCTGTGGTGGCAGCAAGGGTTTGGCCCCTGATGGTTTATGTTCCTTCACTCTTCCATTCCGGTCTCCACTTGAATTGGGTAGGGTCCTCCCTGTTTATCTTATACAGTTCCTATAGGTTTGTTTTTATAGAGACGAAGTCTCGTTTTTTTGTTGGTCCTCAGTTTTGTTTGTTTGTCGAAACTTCTGGGTCATTAGTTGGTTGTTGGCGTCCATGGCTCTACTGAGATTTTGGTTGAGAACTTGAACGCAATTTTTTTGCAGTTTGGCTCTGGTTGTTGAGCGTGGTCCCGTCTCGGTTTGTCTAGGTGGTCCTGGGTCATAGAAACCCTTCTTGGTCTGCAATGAAATATCTGAGGACTGTTTGGCGATTGTATATTTTTTGGAAGGCACTATGCCTTATGCTCTGAACCTGTGTTGGGTTACAGGATGTTGTCTCTGGCTATAACCAATGTTTATGCAATATATGTGTATATATTTATAGAAATGATGAATCTCCTACTTGTAAGAATTTCAATGATTTGCTTTTGTAAAGTACCTGAATGAATTCACTTGCAGTATTTAGTTGCTTGATGTGATGCACAATCTCGTTAACAGTCCCTCAATCATGTAATTAATTTCATACACAGTACTAGTCATTCATAATAACAATTGTTGGATACCTGAAATGCTTCTCTTTACTGTTTTAAAATATTCTGTCAGAGTTTACATTCTCTGGTGTCTATTCTTCTTTTTGGCAACAACCCTTGGTTCATCTTTTGATTATGTATTTAAGCTGTTGGTAGCCTCATTTAGTTGAGGAACTACCTATAGTTGCAATTTGCAGTTGCATTCCTTTTTGCTGTTATTCAAGTACCAATCTATTTAAGACTATTCCATAATCTATTTACTTTCAAAAATAAAAAGTAACGACGTTGGCTGTGACAACCTTCTTGAAAAGAAATAACAATTAAAGTAAACTGAAAAGTAAATTTTAAAAGAAGTCTTAAAACAACATGTCCAACTGTCGCCTCCCTAATTGGATGCTCCTGCATTAGGCTCACCGTGGGGTGAATGAAATTCATGGCTCCTATCCATGAGCTCTTCAATCGAATACGCAATGTGTTGAATCTGTCCGGCATCCAACTAGGAATTTTACTCAATTGGATGGTCCTTCCACTTAACCAAGTACTGCAAATACTCCTTTGGGCGTGTCCACCTAGCTACCTGAGTGTCCAGTATTTGGTCAATCTCCAAAGGCTTGGCTGGGGGCATCTGTCTGATCCATGTCCCTGTCTCTTCGTCTCCCTGGGTGTCCCATGCGTGTCCTGTTGAACTGTCCTCTGTATTAGCAAAAATATAAGGGTATAGGTCTGCTACATTGAAAATGGGCGAGATCCCAATACCCAGGGGTAATTGCAGTTCATATGCGTTGGCAAATAATTTTCGTAGTATGTGGCAAGGCCTTATCTTTTTCAATTTAAGCTTGTTATATTATCTTTTAGGAAACCTCTCCTTTCGTAGGTGTGCCAGTACCAGGTCTCCTACATTAAATTGCACTTCCCGTCGTTTTAAATCTGCCTTTTTCTTATATCTTTTGCTACTATTATGCAATTTAGGATTCACCTGTTCATGAAGATCGTTAATCATTTTGGCGAAATCTTCTCCGTCAGAACTCCTTCGTTCCAACCGAAACAAATCTCATAACTCGTGCACTCCATGGGGGTGCATGCCATATAGGATCTGGAAAGGGCTTCTACCTGTACTCCTGTTGGGTGAATTGTTATAAGCAAACTTTTCTTGTGTGAGTACGCGATCCCACTATCATGAATTCTCTCTAACTAGACTACGTAACATATTTCCCAGACTTCGATTTACTACCTCGGTTTGCTCGTCAGTCTGTGGATGATAAGCTGAGTTGAAGTTCAATTTAGTATCTAATTTCTTCCACAAAGTCCGCCAGAAATGGCCCGTAAACTTCATGTCCCTATCCAAAATAATAGACTTTGGTAAGCCATGTAGTCTGACAATTTCTGTGAAAAATAAATGGGCTACATTCGTGGCATCGCTGGTCTTTTTACAAGGAATAAACTGTGCCATCTTAGTAAAGCAATCTAGTACTACCATGATTGAATCGTACCCTTTTTGTGTCCTCGACAAACCCAAGACAAAGTCTAAACTGACTGAGTCCCATGGCCTGTCCAAAACAGGTAGGGTCATATACAGTCCCGTATTTTGACTGTGTCCCTTTGCCAGCTGACACATCTTACATCTAGCTACATACCGTTGTATGTCTCGCCGCATCTTTGGCCAATAATAGAAGTGACTTACCTGGTCCAAAGTCTTGTCTATGCCAAAATGTCTAGCTAGAACACCACTATGTTTCTCCTGAATTAAGTTCTCCCTCATTGAACATTCTAGAATACAAAATTTTCCTCCCTTGAACAAAAATCCTTCCTGTATGTTATAATCTAACCACAAAGTGTTGTCTCTCAATAGCGGATTCTGGCAAGCTTCATATGCTTCCCAAAAATCTGCATCTGTCTCATACAGATCTTTGAGATGTTCAAATCCCAACACCTGCACTCTGCTTTCCTGTAAAAATAAAACTTCTTTTGCTTAACGCGTCTACCACTTTGTTGGCTTTTCCACTGATGTGCTTCAACACAAACATGAAACTCTGGAGATATTCCACCCACTTCGCATGTTTATGATTCATCTTATGCTGCTGCATGACATATTGCAAAGCAGAATTGTCTGAAAACAAATCAAATTCATTTCCTAGAAAGTAGTGTCTCCAATGTTTCAGCGCTTGCACCATTGCATAGGATTCCTTGTCATAGGACGTATATTTATGTCTACTCTCATTTAATTTCTTGCTGAAATAGGCCACCGGTTTATCCTCTTGGCTCAGTACTGCTCCAATGGTTGTCCCACTAGCATCGCAACGAACTTGAAAAAGTTTGTTGAAATCTGGTAACCTCAAAATGGGTCTTTCGGTGATCTTCTTTTTCAGCAGCTGAAAGCTCTTTTCAGCCGACTCAGTCCAATGAAAAGGTTGATTTTCTTTCTTGACGGTGTCCACCATGGGTGCACAAATCCAACTAAAATATTTTATAAGCTTTCCGTAAAAACTTGCTAGCCCATGAAAACTCCGTACTTCAAATAAAATTTTTGGGGACGACCAGCTAACTATGGTTGCACCTTTTCCGGATCCATCTTTAACTAATTCTCTGAAATCACGAATCCCAAATAAATCAACTCCTTCTTACAAAACTTACATTTCTTCAAATTGAACAACAATTTGTTCTACTATAATTTTTCCAAGACACACCTGACGTGTCAAAAATGCTCTTCCCTATTCGTACTGAAAATAAGGACATCATCCAAATACACAATAACGAACTTCCCGATATACTCTTTCATCATCTCGTTCATTAAGCACATAAATGTGCTGGGTGCATTGCTCAATCCAAATGGCATGACTAGCCATTCATACAGGCCCTCATTGGTTTTGAAAGCGGTCTTCCACTCGTCTCCTTCTCGAATCCATATCTGATGATAACCACGTTTTAAGTCAATCTTTGAGAAATACGCTGCTCCACTCAAGCAGTCCATAATATCGTCCATTCGTGGTAAAGGAAACCTGTATCTAATGGTAATCTTATTGATTGCTCAAGTCGGTACACATCGACCACTCTCCTCCTTTCTTGGGAGCTAAGACTGTTGGAATTGCACACGGACTTAAACTTTCCTAAATCAGCCCTTTGTCCAACAACACCTGTACCTGTTTCCTAATCTCCTCATTGTCCTTTGGACTCATTCGGTAAGTAGCTTTGTTGGGTAAACTAGCTCCTGGGATGAAATAAATATGGTGGTTGATACTCCGTTTTGGGGGTAACTTATCTGGAAAATCATCTACTACTATATTGCTAAATTCCTGTAACATATCTTGAATTTCCTTCGGCAAATCCTTAATTTCAGTATGAATTAACACTGTCCTCGGCCTCCACACAATTGCAAACTTTATTTCATCATCTCCAATCTACTGTAGGAACTCTTTTCCTCCTAATAATAATGCCTTTGTCCCACTGCTCTCTGTTGTGTCCTCTTCCTTCATGGGTACCAACGTATGCTTGATCCCATCTTTCGCAAACTTATAACAGTTTGTCTTCCCATCATGCACTACCTTCCTATCATACTGCCATGGTCTACCTAGCAATATATGGCACACATCCATCGGCATAATGTCACATGTCACCTTATCCTTATACCCGCTAATATGAAATTCCACTTCACACTGCTCATTAACAAGAAGTTGATGCCCTTTTTGTAACCAAGAAACCCAGTATGGGGTTGGGTGTTTTAGTCTTTTTAAACCCAGTTTCTCTACCATCTCTGTGGCTACCAATTTATTAGTGCTTCCGCTGTCAATGATCAGTTTACAACACTTCCCATGCAATTTACACACAGTCAGGAACAGGGCTTTCCGCTGTGTCTGGTCAGCTAACTCTTTAGCTAGCTTCAACAAGACTTTGTTCAACACCAAGGCCTCTCATGTTTCAGGCATGTTCTCCACTTCTTGAGGTGGGGCCTCAGCGTCCTCTAGTTGAGCAACATATGCTCCTCTTTGTCCTTGATCACTTTCAGGACATTCAAAAGACTGGTGTCCCCATTTGTGACACTTGTAACATTGATAAGCATTCCCCCTGCCTTTGTCGTTACCTCTCCCTCGCTGGTAAGGCCTTCCCCCTCTAGTGTTACCTTCTTTATCAGTTGACCCTACAATTTTTGAACTGCTGCCTTCCTCATTGCTGATGGCAGTTCTGCCTCTGCCAAAGGACTACCCCCTTCCTCAGCCGGATCCACGTCCTCTCCTGGCATTTTGTCTTCGGGTGATCTTCTCCTATGCTTTTAAAGCATTTTGATATGCTTCTTCTATAGATTTGGGAGAGAGAATACTGATCTCATCTAGTATCTCCATCCGTAATCCATTCACGAACCTTGTTGTCTTTTCTGGGGTATCTTCGACATAACCCGCTTGTAGATTCACTCTATAAAATTCTTCCGTATATTCCTTCACAGTCATTGCTCTTTGTTTCAGGTTATGTGCCTATCTATATAGAGCAATCTGATAGTCTTTACGTAAAAACTTACCTTTCATCTTGGCGATCATTCTGGTCCACTTTTTAATTGGTGGCTTATTTGATCTCCTTCGCTCTGCCTGCACACTGTCCCACCACAGTGCTGCATGCCCCTTCAGTTTTGTAGCTGCAAATCTGACCCTCCTATCCTCACTGATTTCCTCACATTCGAAGTACTTATCCAACTCGCTAATCCAGTCCAATAATACTTCAGTGGATAAACTGCCATCATAGGTTGACAGTTTAGGCTTCGGTTTGTTGCTTGCTAACAGAACAGATTTCAACAACCTTATCTCTAGCCCTTCCTCATCAGACCCATCTGTCATAGTTGCAGCTTCTTCTTCACTATCGTCACCACCTTCTGGATCCCTGCGCCTCCCTGCTTCTACTGCTGCTAATCTGGCACTTAGGATCCTGATTTCCTCACGCAGTCCTTTGTCGGCTACCCTCTGAATAGCTCTACCTCTACCCCTTCTTCCTACCTCCATAATTTTTCCTTTCTTCCCTAAGGAAAGAATTGCTTTGATACCAAAATTTGATGACTCACCCCAAAAGCTGAGGTGGATGCCTTCGTGGCAACTGGCCCACGTGATCCCTTCCCATGCTCATATGCACCTGGGGTTTTTGGTGAGGTTTTAATGGAGCATTAACTCCGCCACCTTCTCGAGGTTGTCTTGGTCTCCGTGTTATGGTTCTATGGCACGGGTTTTGGCTGTAGCTTGGGTTATTGTTGCTACTGGTTTCACTCTACTCCTCTATGCCCTTACCTGGTTCCTTCCGCCCGATGGTAATGACTCTCTGCCTCCCACTGTTTGCTGGTTCTGGTCTCGGCTCTAGTTCTATGTTACTAGGTAATGTTAAGATGTTGTACCAACGATTTTGGTGGTTGCTTCTTGCGTGGTTTCACGAAACAATGCTGGGCTTCGTGGTCGTCCTAGGTATGCGGTGATTTCTCTGTAGTTTTAATTGGTTTGCTGCACTTCTGGTTTGTTTCTGTTGCGTTTGACTGTAACTATGGTGCACATTCTTATCAGGTCCTCAGCTCGACTTCCCTGGTGACCATTCGGCTCTAGCACAAGGTAACCTCTCTGTTCCAATTTCAGGCCCCCTCTTTGCTTTTCTTCTGCTAACAATTCTGCTCCTTGTGAGCAGCTAGGGTTTTGTGGCTCTGTGGCCATGGCTCGAATGTTGTTGGTCTTGGGTTTGGCTATGGAACTAGCTCTCCACTTTAGGTAGCCTTCAAGGTACTCATCTTTACCCTTTTCTCGGTTTATTCTCCATATAACTAGTTATGCTACCTCTCTAATCGTTGTTTCTTGACTGTGCAGGTGATTCGCTCCTTTGTGGTGGCGACAAGGGTTTGGTCCCTGATGGTTTCTATTCCTTCACTCTTTCGTTCCGGTCTCCACTTGAACCGGGTAGGGTCCTTCCTGTTTATCTTATACAGTTCCTGTAGGTTGGTTTTTACAGAGACGAAGTCTCGTTTTTTTGTTGGTCCTCAATTTTGTCTGTCCGTCGAAAATTTTGGGTCATTAGTTGGTCGTTGGTGTCCGTGGCTCTGTTGAGATTTTGGTTGAGAAATTGAACACGGTTTTTGTGCAGTTCGGCTTTAGTTGTTGAGCGTGGTCCCATCTCTATTTATCTAGTTGGTCCTGGATCACAGAAACCCTTCTTGGTCTGCAATGAAATATTTGAGGACTGTTTGACGATTGTATATTTTTTGGAAGGCACTATGCCTTATGCTCTGAACCTGTGTTGGGTTACAGGATGCTGTCTCTGGCTATAACAAATGTTTATGCAATACATGTGTATATATTTATAGAAATGATGAATCTCCTACTTGTAAGAATTTCAATGATTTGCTTTCGTAAAGTACCTGAATGAATTCGCTTACAGTGTTTAGTTGCTTGCTGTGATGCACAATCTCGTTAACAGTGCCTCAATCATATAATTAATTTCATACATAGTACTAGTCATTCATAATAACAATTGTTGGATACCTGAAATGCTTCTCTTACTATTTTAAAATATTCTATTCTCCTTTTTGGCAGCAACCCTTGGTTCATCTTTTGATTGTGTATTTAAGCTATTGGTAACCTCATTTAGTTGAGGAACTACCTGGAGTTGCAATTTGCAATTACATTCCTTTTTGTTGTTATTCAAGTATTAATCTATTTAAGACTATTCCCTAATCTATTTACTTTCAAAAATAAAAAGTAACGACATTGGCTGTGACAGCCTTCTCGAAAAGAAATAACAATAAAAGTAAACTGAAAAGTAAATTTTAAAAAAATTCTTAAAACAACATGTCGAGCTCTAGCCTCCTTAATTGGATGCTTCTCGAAAAGAAATAACAATAAAAGTAAACTGAAAAGTAAATTTTAAAAAAATTCTTAAAACAACATGTCCAGCTCTAGCCAATTTTAAAAAAATTCTTAAAACAACATGTCGAACTCTAACCTCCCTAATTAGATGCTCCTGCATCAACCACTTTTCATGGTTAGATCTAACTCTTGGAATTGGAAAAAATCATATCTCCCTAATTAGATGCTCCTGCATCAACCACTTTTCATGGTTAGATCTAACTCTTGGAATTGGAAAAAATCATATACTTTACTTAAATTAAAAAATAAACTAACTGTATAAATCTCGTCAATCTATAATAATGAAACAATACTAGAAAAATTCATTGTTTATGGTTCTTTGAAAATTTTACTAATACTTTATCTCAAAAAAATTATATTATTTTAAAGTTTTTTTGGAATTATCCTAATTATTTTTAAATCGATATTTAGACCACGCCACTATGATACATCTTTAAAAAATGAAATTTTATTATATACAAGCAGCGATGTGTTTAAAAATAGAGAATCTATTCTAATCTTGAGCATGACGTAATTCCAAGCCTCTCAAATTCACAAGTGTTTACAAGTGGAATGGTTGTGCTGGCTCAACGAAATTGTGAGAGGATAATTATAAAAAAATTTGTGGAAATAATTTATGGGTTTTATATATGAGTAATATTAGTATAGATTTATTTTAAATACAAATTTAATATGAATATAGAGGATTTAATTTTTTTACGTGTAAATTTTTTATGAGTCTATATTATTTAAATGTTTTATATTATTATTATTATTTTTATTTTTTAGAATTTTTTATTTTAGTTTATATGAACAAAATTTCAATTTTGATGATGGATGGACACCCTTACACATCATACTCGATGTAGAATAAAACTCTCTGCTCAAAAAAAATATAGATGTAATTATAATGTTGATGGTAAATTTAGTATATGGAAAAAGAATAAAGGAAAATGGTTAGATATTTATTATTAAAATCTGCAATCGACCTAACTTCAAGCTTAAATTTTTTTGGCAATTATAGAAAATGAATTATGGCACTGATGAATGAGTTGAAGGTGCAATTAATGATTCAATTAAGTGCATTGTGTTTCTTGATATTGTTCCTCTTTGTTTCATGGATTGATATTTCAAATGGCCTTATTTTTCAAGAGAAGAGAATTTTTTGAAGCTTGTTTGGAAATGCAGAGAAATGGTAAAGACCATCCATTTTTTTTTAATTGTGTAGTAAATCATTGATTGGTGATTGAGAAATTGGTAAACATAGTTGCAGTAACTTTTTTTTTTCTTTAAATGAAGTGTTTGAAGTTAGGTTATTTATGTGCAAAAATCTAAGTGATGGAGCCCAAATTCCTTGCTAGGAAAATTTTTGAAGATTTTCTTGGGAATTTATAATGATTACAAAATAATAATGACCATAAGGTTGCAATGTATTTTTTGGCTATAAAAATTATTAAAAGAGATTTTTATTTGGGGAATTTTGAGGTAAAAAATGGACTTCAAAACAAACACTGGATTAAAAAAATTGGCTTTAACAGAACAAATAGGATTCAAGATGATGATGTCATATTTTGGAAAGAAAAGAAAGAAATTTTCATCTTAACTTTTATAGGTTTACTCAAATGTAAGTGTAGACAAATGTTGGATATAGAAATAACCCACTCTACATACTTGTACACCCACATCAAAAAAGTTAAAAATATATGAAAAGACATGTTGAACACACTTTTTCCACCCACATCAAAAAAAGCTAAAAATATATGAAAAAAACATGTTGAACACACTTTTTTTCATGTATTTTCAATTTTTTTTATTTGTGTCTATTCAGAAGACTAAGTACTTGTTGATAAAAGCATGTTGAAGACACTTTTTTTCACCACATCAAAAAAGTAAAAAATATATGAAAAACATGTTGAACACACTTTTTTTCATGTATTTTCAAATTTTTTTATTTGAGTCTATTCAAAAGTATGCAGACTAGGTACTTGTTGAATAGTAGGTAGAAAGTACGCAGAGTAAATACTTGTTGAACAGTAAGTAAAAAATATGCAGAGTAAATACTTGTTGAATAGTAGGTAGAAAGTACTTGTTGAATAGTAAGTAGAAAGTATGCAAAATGAGTACTTGTTGAATGATAAGTAAAATAAATAATTGTTAAATAATGCATTTAATTCTATATCAAACAAATATCTACACTTAACATTTAAATAAACATATAAAAAACTAAATTAAAATACAATTAAAAAAATGATTTTTTGTTTAATTATAATTTTTATTTTATTATTTTAATTATTATTTTATAAATTTAAATACAAATATAAAGAAATATAATAAAAAATAATTTCATTTCTTTTTAAATTACAATTATAATTTTATTATTTTCTTTAAAATACTAACCTCAAAATTCTATATAGTAAAGCTCACTATGGGCTTTTATTAAAAAAAAAATTACAATAATAATTTGCAATTTCCTTTTCACTATAAAAATTATTAGCTAAAACTTCCTTTTCACTATAAAAATTATTAGCTAAAACTTTGTTGTACTCATAGTTTGGTTTTATTAAATGAGATTTTACTATAATTATAAAATAATAATGACAATATGGTTTTAGAGACTTTATCATGTACTTTTTATTATAGTTGGTTTTATTAAATGAGATTTTACTATAATTATAAAATAATAATGACAATATGGTTTTAAAGACTTTATCATGTACTTTTTATTATAGTTTGATTTATTAAATAAATTTTATTATAATTATAAAATAATAATGACAATATGGTTTTAAAGACTTTATCATGTACTTTTAATTATAGTTTGGTTTATTAAATGAGATTTTACTATGATTATAAAATAATAATGACAATATGGTTTTAGAGACTTTATCATGTACTTTTTACTATAAAAATTATTAGAAGGGATTCTAGTTATACTTATGGTTTGATTTCTACACGAGATTTTAAAATGATTCCAAAATAATAATTAAATGATTCCAAAATAATAATTTGTAAGACATTAATAATTATAAAGACAAGAAAACAATCTCGAGAATTTTCAATGTATTTATGATTTATGTAGAGGCAAATTTGCAACGTACTTAGGGTTGATTAGCCTTTGTAATGTACTTAGGGTTTTGTTTTCATTATAAAGGATAACAAAGATAACAAAATGGTTTCACATACATGTACTTTATGAATGGTTAGAGATTTTGCAATGTATTTATGGTTTGGTTTTTAGTACATGGGACTTTGCAATGTACCTTTTATTATAAAAATAGGTTTTGATGAGAGGACAATTCTTAATATATTAGTAATTATAAAGATATGAAAACTAGTTTGATTAATAGAAACTTTGTAATGTATTTATTATTTGGTTTTAGTGGAGGGGATTTTGAAATATATTTATGGTTTGGTTTTGATTTATTAATTTTTATACTAGTATCATGTTAATTTTAATTTTGTTTTGTTAAGTTATATATATGTTGAAAAAATGTTCTATTGTAATACAGGTTAGAACTTTTCATGGTTTTATTTTATTATAATTTTTTTTTGTTTTTTTAAATATATTAAGGTTATTTAGTTTTATGATAACTAAATTTTAGTTTATACATTGTATTTACTGTAAAAGGATATCTTTTTCTCAAAGTGGACTCTAATTATTGATTTATCATCATTATTAAAGTGCAAGGTTCATAACATTTGGTACTAGAGAATATGACTTTAGGATTTCATTGCTTCAAATGAGTCATCTTAGCTTTTTTTTATATTATTTTATTTGGGACACTTCAGATGCTTTCATCATATTGAGAAAAGACCTCAAGGAGCATTAAAATTTTAAATTTTGATTTCTATACTTTTGGAGATATATGTTGTGGTATTTAAGGTGTGTGATTAGTCTTAAAATATGTCTCAAATGAGTAATGTCGATATATTCCATATATATATATATATATATATATATATATATATATATATATATTTCCTGAGGTGTTTCAAACTATGAAATTTTAAGCATATTGAGGAGACATCACAAGGTATGTATGATAAAAATAGTTAGCTATAAATTTTCAAGATACACCCTATGGAATTTAGGGTTTGCGATTAGTCTTGAAAAGGGTTTTTTATTGGTCTTAAAATCGATTTCAAAAGAGTGATCTTGGCTTTTTTGCTATAATTGTTTTCTATGACATTTTGGATTGTGAAATTTTCAAAGATGTAAGGAGACATAATGAAGTAACTCAAGTAAGAGATTCAGAATCATAATTCAAGAATTGGACAAGTAACACACCATATAAGTTTTCTCTTTGGAAGAGGCTAAGAATAAATGAGTTTTGGGAAAGTTACCATGACGTTCACTTGAGACATCAATTTTTGGTTAGTCTTGTGGATTGCAAAAATGACATAACAAAGTATTACAAGACAACATATCAAACTCATAAGGGCTCAAATCTCAAAGGTATTTATCAATAAAAGAGTAATCCTTTTAGATATTCTCCAAATTAAGGTTTTAAAGGTACATAACTTATAAGTGAGATGAATTTTGATTAGAAGATTTTTTTTTGGTAATTGAAGTTGTGATAAAGAGGAGTATTATTATTCTCCAACATGACTGCAAATAAATGTACTATGCAAATTAAGCCTCCTAAATGCTCATGTAGGACTCATTAATAAATTGAAGATTTAGAATTTAGGTTTTCCCAATTAGATAAGAAAGTTAATGAAATGGATGATTATATCCTGATAAAGGTGGATTTATTAGGCTACCGAGAAAAAAATAAAATAGAAATGATGGATGAAATAGAAAATAAGATGGATAAAAAAAGGAAGAAATACAAAAATATGTTAAGTGAAATACAAAAATCTATGAAGCCCATGGAAAAGATTCTCTTGGAGAGGTTTCCTAAAAGGGATATTGAGATCTAAGGAAAACATGAAAATAAGAAGAACAATTATATTTGAACTCAATCACATATGGGGAGTATTTTATCGCAATTGGAGAGCACAAATATTAATGACAAAAGCATAACCATTTTTATTCACTCATAGATCCTCATTATGCAAGCTTTAAGTTAACACTAATGAATTACTACATTCTAAATATTGATATGAGAAATTTTGATGGTAATGATCCTATAACATGAATATTGCATAAGGAAAAATGCAATGATCTACACCAAGCGGTAGCCTTACAAAAGGTAAATATTATAGCCATGGTTTTAGAAAAAGATCAACATGTATGGTATCAATGGATTTTCCAAAGGAAAAATGTTTTTGGTATATATTGTTTATAGAGGAATTAATATAACATTTCGGAGATATTAAAATTTAAGAGTAATACATTCTTTAGTCAATTTATAAATGATCAACAAAAAGGTCTAGTTATAGAGCACATTCAACAATTCTAAAACTAGAGTCTTAAGATAAATAACATTTCATAAAATAATTTGTTAGACCTATTTATGGGAACTTTAAGGGAAAGCGTCAGCCCCTAGGGGGTAGCTCAATTAGCGATATTCACGAAAATGAAGTGTTATGTGCAAGGAGGCTCGAGGTTTAAATGCCTCGAATTCATTTGTGCCAGTGGAAGGGGCAGATGTAGGTACCTAGAGGTTATAGTTGTAGTGATTGGAATCTACCCCGTGTCATGTGAGTACGATACCATCCCAGTTGTCAAATCCTCTAGATAAGAAAAAAAGACTTCAAAGAAAAGTGTCCAAAAAGAGGCATGTCTCCTTGAACCTAATCTCTAGAGCATGATTTCAGTATAGCAAGGAAAGTTGAAAGTAAAAATATGGCCACTAGAAAATTGGCCACTAATAACTATAGAGAAAATCATGCTCCCTCTCCCTAATCAACAATATTGGCACATTAGAAAATGGATGAAAGAAGAGTAAATGGAATATGCTTCAACTATGATAGCAAGTACAATAAGGGGCATAAATGCAATCAAAGGAAATTATTCTACATAGATTGTGAAGATGATGAAGATCAAGGAATGAAACCATCACAAGATCTACAGCTAGAAGAGACTACACCAACAATATATTATCATGCATTGACTGAAATAAATACTCCATAAATCTTGAATATAGAGGGATATATCCAAAAGAAAAAGGCAGTAGTGCTGATTGATTCAAGTAGAACCCATAACTTCATCAAATACAATTTGGAAAAAAATCTTAACTACTTTGCATATCAAGCACTATAATTTCAAGTAATGATTGTAGATGGAGGTACCATACATTATTCAAAGAAGTTCCATAATGTCATAAATTTGTTAGACATATTTATGGTAACTTTAATGGAAATTGTCAGTCCCCAGGGGGTAGCTCAATTAAAAATGGTCTTGAAAATGAAGTGTTAAGTGCAAGGAGGCTCAAGGTTCAAACCTCCCCAATTCACGTGTGCCAGTGGAAGGGGCATATATAGGTACCTAGAGGTTATAGTGATAGTGGTTGGAATACACCCTATGTCATGTGAGTATGATACCATCCCACTTTTCGAATCCTATAAATACAAACAAAAAAGACATTAAAGGAAAGCGTCCAACAAGAGGTATGTCTCCTTGAACCTAAATATCTAGAGCATGCTTTCAGTCTAGCAAGGAAAGTTGAAAATAAAAATATGGCCACTAGAAAATTGGTCACTAATAACTATAGAGAAAATCATGCTCCCTCTCCTTAACCAACAAGATTGACACCTTAGCAAATGGATGAAAGAAGAGTAAAGGGACTATGCTTCAACTATGATAGAAAGTATAGTAATGGGCATAAATGCAATCAAAGGAAATTATTCTACATAGATTGTGAAGATGATGAATATCAAGGAATGCACCCATCACAAGATCTAGAGCTAGAAGAGACTACGCCAAGAAAATATTATTGATTGGCATAAGTACTCCACAAGACTTGAAGATAGAAGGATATGTCCAAAAGAAGAATGTAGTTGTGGTGATTGACTCAAGTAGTGCCGATGATTTGGAATTTATCCAAGATGAAGAATTAAAGGTATTACAGACTCATGTGCATGGATGTGCCTATGTTACTTATGCAACAGATCGATAAGATTGCTAGAATACATAGACACTGAGGCAATCAGAGAAAACATAACAGTCAAACATGTAAACAAAACAAGTTTAATAAGGAGTTCACCCAATGCTCCTGGGCTACGTCTCCTGGTCTAGCCTTTCAATGGTGGCCTCTCTATTATGTTTTCAAGAAGAGTTTTTACAACAATGAGCTCGATTTGAGACTCACTTAAACATAATGAAGTCAGTAGGAATGGAGTGCACAGACTCTCCTTATTGGAACTCGACCTCTGAGGGTCACAGTAGTATGATAGGCCTATGTCGAGGAGTTTGCTTGAACCTCTCAAGCCTTCAATGGAGTACACAAACTGTCTGACTCTCTTTGGCTCTATCGGGCTCAATGCTGCCTTTAGGTCAGCTCGGCTTCTACTCTCTGTTCTCTGCTATTGGCTTCTTGCGTCTAGCTAACTCTTATCTGCCTCTCTGTCAAGTCACGACTTTAAAGCTAGTCTGCTCTTTTGACTGTTCGTTTCCGTTTCCCGGCCTTCTAGTTTCCTTACCTCTGTCCGTTCGAATTCCTCTGCTCTGCGTCATCATCACTAGGTAACGCCTCGCAGGGAGGTGGCCACCTGTTTCCCAATGAACTAGGTGTCAGATTCCTTGAATCATTTTTGAATGGTCGTTAATTCCGTTTGCCTCAAGATCGCCCGCGAATCATGAATCGTTTGCCAACTCATCATCCACGTCAGACTTCAAATCCCCTGTCATCTTGCTTTTTTACTTGTCAAATCTGGTCAGTCATCGGGACGCATCTCCGTCGTTGATCTTAGCCCCCCAGATCCTATGTTCATCCTTCATATTGGGCGGACAAGTCGCATGGTGTTTACTCGTCCGATGTGAGCGGTTTTCTCTCTCATCCACCAGACGCGTGTCGCTTGATGTGCGGCATCGGGCGAGACTCAGTCAAAACTTCTTACCGCCTCGAAGCCTTTTGATATCTTGCCGGTTTGGGGAATCCCGTGCTATGGAACCGAAATAGTTACTTTTCCATTTTTCATAGCAATTTTGGGTTCGAGCGCTTTGGGGCTTTCCTTCATTGAGGGGGACGCCCTGCGATACGTGATTAGAAACCACCCCCGTTTCTTGATTTGGCCTCCGGTTTTGCTAGTTTGCGCCAGTGCGTGTTACCATGGGCCAATGGTCTACGCACTCGACCGAGGGTCCTCGTTGCTCTGCTCTTGCCACAACTGCAACTATTACGAGGATTCCTTTTGATAGCTTTGATTTTTCTAAGTCTTGAATCTTTTAGCATAATTTGAAATAGTCATGAAAACTTAGAGAGTGTTTTAGGATCCAATTCGGATCATGGCCTTCCCACTGAAAAAGCTTTTGGACCACCAAAAGTTGGTTTTCTTTTAAGCATCAATCAAGTGAGGGTATTGCTTCCTTGCTTGCTCAATTTCTATCCATTTCACATTGCTTGGTTTTGAACCTTTGAGTCTAATCCTAAGGTATTCAACATCCCCTCTGCGCATAGTTCTTACCTTCATGCAATTCATTAAGATATCCAGGAAACAGATCATCGATATAAGGCAACTGACTCTGCTCTTCGGGATCTTCGATTAATGAAGGTTCAAATAGTCTCAAGCTATCTGCATTAACGACTGAGTAGATGTGCATGTCAGCTGGTAGATCAAGGCAAAAAGAATTCTCACCAATTTTCTCAAGTATCTTGAAAGGTCCATACCTTATTGGTTTTAGCTTCTTACCTTCACCTTGCATTATGTCTTTGCTGATATACAGCCAGACTTGATCACCAACTTGGAAACTATGCTCCATCTGATGCTTGTCATGCCTTGACTTGTACTTGGCTTGGCTCTTTTCCAGCTGTTCCTGTACTGCCTGGTGAATCTCTTGGATTTGTTCAATGAACTTGGTTGCCTTGTCCACATCACTGTTCCATCAACTTCTATGTCTTTACCAAAGACAAAATCCAAGGGAGACCTTGGTGTGAAACCAAAATAGGTCTCAAAATGAGATCTCTGTGTAGAAGAATGTTTAGCTTAGTTGAACGCATGCTGCACATAACATAAATGTTCATCCCAAAGTTTGGGATGCTTGCTGCAATAGCCTCTGAGAAACTGGATCACTGTCCTATTGACCACTTTAGTTTGGTCATCTGTTTGCAGATGAAAAGTTGTGCTCTTCTTCAGCCTGGTGTCCATCAACTCCCACAAACTTGACCAAAATTTTCGAACAAATCGGGTATCTCGATCTGATATTATGGAAGTGGGTAATCCAAAAGGGACCCATACATGCTAGAAGAACAACTTTGTAGTTTGTTCAGCTGTAATATGTTTGTTACAAGGTATTAAAATACACATTTTGCTGAACTTATCCACAACAACATATAAATAGTCATGACCTTTTCTAGATTTAGGTAGTCCTCCAACAAAGTCCATGGAAACACTTTCCCAAGGATGAGAAGGAACTGGTAGTGGAGTGTACAAGCCTAGTTTTCTATTGCTGGGCTTGCTTTTAGCACACATGGTACACCCTCTTACATATCTAGAGACCATCTCATTCATTTTTGGCCAATAAAAAAATCTTTGCAGCTGTGCAACTGTTTTACTTACACCAAAGTGACCTGATATTAGAGAAGTGCGTGCTTCTCGAATTATCTTTACTCTTTCAGTTTGTGTAATGCATAGCTTCCTAAAATGATATAAGAGTTGGTCCTTAACATGATAATCCAATTCTTCTACTCATTTCCCTTGACTGAAAGTTGCATATACATATTTAAAATCTATATCTTGAGCATATTGTTCAATGTAGCTCTTAGGCAGTACTAAATTATGCTTAAGTATAGTAGATGCATTTATAATTGGTCTGGACAACATATCTACAATTTTATTGTGTATGCCCTTTTTATATCTGATGACTAATTGAAACTGTTATAGAAACCCATCCATCTATAGTGTCTTGATTGCTGCAACTTAGATTGGGAGTGTAGATATTGAAGTGGTTAATGATCAGTATCTATAACTGTCTCTTTGCCCATTAAGTAATGTTTCCACTTTTTCACACTCTGTACTAATGCATACAATTCTTTATCATATGTGGGACAGTTAACTACTGCAAAATTAAATGTCTCAGAATGATAACATATGGGTTTATCGTGCTGCATCAACACTGCTCCCATGGCATAGTCACTAGCATTTGTTTCAATCTCAAATGGTCTTTGAAGATCGGGCAATGCTATTACTGGTGTTGTACTAATCTTTTCTTTCAAGGTGTCGAAGGCTTTCTGCTATTTGCCTCCCCACTGAAACACCTTGTTCAATCCTGTTAAAGCATGTAAGGGAGCTGCAATTAAGGAAAAGCTAGAAATAGACTTTCTCTAATATTGTGCTGCTCCTAAGAAGCTTCTAACTTATGTAGCAGATTTGGGTTTAGGCTAGTTTACAATGACTTCAACCTTAGAGGGATCTATCTTCAATTCACCACCCCCTACTATATGTCCCAAATAATTCAAAGATGTTTTGCCAAATTCACATTTTGAGAGTTGAACATAAAAAGTTTCTCTTTTCAAAACATCTAGTGTCTGCTTAACATGCTTTAAATGTTCTTCCCATGTTTTGTTAAATATAAGAATGTCATCCAGATATACAATAAGAAAATCATCAAGAGAAGGTCTGAGTACATCATTCATTACTCTCATGAAAGTAGGAGGAGCATTAGTTAAGTCGAAAGGCATAACCAACCACTCATACAATCCCTGCTTTGTTTTGAAAGTAGTCTTCCATGCATCTTGCTCTGCAACTCTGACTTGATGATAGCCACTATGCAAGTATAACTTGGAAAAATAAACAACTTCTTTCAACTGATCTAATAGATCATCTATGCGATGAAGGGGATAATGATTTTTGATTGTTATCTCATTCAGTGCTCGGTAATCAATGCACATTCTCCACGAGACATCTTTCCTTTTTACCAGAACAATTGGAGACCCGCATGGTGATGTGCTAGGTCTGATGAACCCCTTCTCGAGCAGCTCTTGTACCTGCTTCTTGATTTCTGCATTCTCTAAAGCCGACAACCTGTACATTCCGATGTTAGGCAATGGAGCATCTTGCTTCAAATTAATATCATGCACTATTTCCCTTTTGGGTAGCAGACCTTTAGGTTCTTGAAACAATATATCATATTCTGAAACAACTTTTTCTAAATCAGCTTATTGTTTAGCATCATAGCCCTCAAATACATTGGTTTTATCAGTTTTATTTTCCTTTACAACCATCAGTAAAAATTGTTTGCATGAATTTACAATTGGTTTCATCTGCCCTGAGTTTATGAGAGTATAATTATTCTTGAGCTTATGAGCTCTTACAATATATTCGATTCCATCTTTAACGAGTAGATACTTGTTCTCAGCTCTATAGAAAATATATTTTCTATCATACAAGTAAGGACTTCCTAAAACAATTCCACATATATCCAAAGGAACTATGTCTAACTCAACCTCATCTACAAATGTTGACCCAAAAGAAAACTTAAGTTTACATTTTCTAGTCACTTGTAGCTTTTCTTTATCACATAACCAACCTAATAGATATGGATTCTTGTGAGGTGTGGTTAGTAATCCCAACTTCTTTACAATTGCTTCAGAAATTAAATTTACTTGTGAGCCACTATCAAACAAAGTATCAATCTTTTGATGATTGGAAATAACTCAAATATGAAAAAGCTCATGTCTTTTTCTCTCATTTTCTTCTTTATCAGTAGATTGTGCAAAATTACTAGTAGATGCTTCAGAATTTCTACCTTTTATACTTGTGGCCGCGATTGTTGCTTCATCTCCTGAGTCTGACCCAAAATCCTTTTGAATATTTGCAACAATCTTCTTCTTCTTGCCCTCGAACTTCTTAGGTTTCATCTCCAGATGCAGAATCTAGCAGTGTTCATCGTCATGCCCATCCTTCCGACAGTGAGTGCATGAAGACTTGCTTTTCTGTATAGTGTTTGTCTTCCTCTCTTTCCACTTCTGTTTTCTCTTCTCCTTATTTTTGCTTGCAGTGGGTTTGGATGATCCCCCAACTTCTGGGTTCCCATTCTTACTTCTAGCTTCTAGACGTGTAGCCTAAACGGATACCTCATCTATGCTAGTGGGATTGAACATGAGTGTAGACCACCTATATACTTCAATAGTGTCTCAGGTGAGTTTAAAGAAATTCCTAGAATCAAAGCTCTTTTCCTAAATTCTTGGGTGTAACCTTGTACACTTTTCCCTTTTAGTTGTTGAAGAGTTTTCCAGCTCATCATGGCTTGTTGCATGTAGGCTAGTAAATAGAATTGATTTTTAATTGCAAAAACAAATTCACTCAAGACAGAAAGAATCTTACCATGTTTCTTCATGTCAGATTGTGTCCTGCCTTCCCACCATACCAAGGCAGTGCCTCCAAGGCGTAGGTTGGCCAGCTGAATCTTACTCTTGTCTAAGTCAATGCTCTGCACTCTGCAATAAACATCAATATGTCTGATCCAATTATCTAGCTTCTCTGCATTCAACTCTCCATCATATATTGGTAAATCAAATTTAACATCTAATTTAATCAATCATGTCTTCTTTTTATTTTCAGGGTTATTAGGAGGCGTGAAAAATTTTTCTTCTTTCCCTTTGCCTTTAGAGTGGTCATGGAGGAGAGATTCTTCTACTCCTTTGTCTTGTTTGGAGTTTGATGAATCTTCATCTCTATTTTTCTTAAATTCCCTATACATTTCCTCCACCATGGATCTCATGGTCATAAAACTATCCATGAACTGGGGGTCTGATTCCAAGGGATTTTCTTCTGACATTTTCCTCTTAGAATAGACTCTTCCAATTTCTGGGTTAGTTTCAACCAACTCTCCTTCTCCTAATTTAAGCTTTGATCTAGTTAGCATTCAACAACAAAATCCAGCACAAGCTTGTCTAACCTTAGTAACCTAGAGCTCTAATACCACTTGATCTGGAATTTATCCACGACGAAGAATTAAAGGTATTAAAGACTCATGTTCATGGATGTGCCTATGTTACTTATGCAACGGATTGATAAGATTGCTAGAATACATAGACACTGAGGCAATCAGAGAAAACATAACAGTCAAACATGTAAACAAAACAAGTTTAATAAGGAGTTCACCCAATGCTCCTGGGCTACGTCTTCTGGTCTAGCCTTTTAGTGTTGGCCTCTCTATTATGTTTTCAAGCAGAGTTTTTACAACAGTGAGCTCGATTCGAGACTCACTTAAACAGAATGAAGTCAGTAGGAATGAAGTGCACAATCTCTCCTTACTGGAACTCGACCTCTGAGGGTCACAGTAGTATGACAGGCCTATGTCGAGGAGTTTGCTTGAACCTCTCAAGCCTTCAATGGAGTACAAAAACTCTCTGACTCTCTCTGGCTCTATCTGTCCCGATGATGCCTTCAGGTCAGCTCGGCTTCTACTCTCTGTTCTCTGCTATTACCTTCTTGCATCTAGCTAACTCTTGTCTACCTCTTTGTCAAGTCATAACTTTAAAGCCAGTCTGATCTTTTGACTGTTCATTTCCACTTCCTAGCCTTCTAGTTTCCTTACCTCTGTCCATTCGAATTCCTCTGCTCTGTGTCATCATCACTGGGTAACGCCTCGCAGGGAGGTGGCCACCTATTTCCCAATGAACTGGGTGTCATATTCCTTGAATCAATTTTGAATGGCTGTTAATTCCATTTGCCTCAAGATCGCTTGCAAATCATGAATCGTTTGCCAACTCATCATCCATGTCGGACTTCAAATCCCCTGTCATCTTGCTTTTTGACCTGTCAAATCCGGTCAGTCATCGGGACACATCTCCGCTGTTGATCTAGGCCCCCCCGATCCTACGATTGTCCTTCATATCGGGCGGACAAGTCACATAGTGTTTACCCATCTGATGCAGGAAATTTTCTCTCTCATCCACCAGACACGTGTCACTTGATGTGCGGCATCAGGCGGGACTCAATCAAAACTGCTTACCTCCTCGAAGCCTTCCGATATCCTGCTGGTTTAGGGAATCCCGCACTACGGAACCGAAACAATTACTTTTCCATTTTTCATAGAGATTTTGGGTCTGGGAACTTTGGGCTTTCCTTCATTGAGGGGGACACCCTACTATCAGAAACCACCTACGTTTCTTGATTTGGCCTCCGGTTTTCCCAGTTTGCGCCAATGCGCGTTACCATGGGCCAATGGTCTGCGCGCTCGACCGAGGGTCCTCGTTGCTCTGCTTTGGCCACAACTGCAACTGTTATGAGGATTCCTTCTGATAGCTTTGATATTTCTAAGACTTGAATCTTTTAACATAATTTGAAACAGTCATGAAAACTTAGAGAGTGTTTTAGGATCCAATTTGGATCAACCGATAACTTCTTTAATTACAATTTGGAAAAAATTCTTAACTACTTTGCATATCAATCACTATAATTTCAGGTAATCATTGTAGATGGATGTAACATAAATTATTCAAATAAGTCCCATAGTATCAAGCTGAATTTGGGGGGATTATTTATTTGCTATGAACCCATTATTACTGTTGGAGAGGTAAATCCCCTCTACAGATAGAGGTGATCCCTACTAGCCCAGCAAGGGTCTAGCAACAATCAAACAATGCTGCTATGCATGTTCCTAATTACAATTAAACAAGAGGTAAAGAGCACCTACTTGGATTCCAGCGCTGTCGTTTGACGAAGAGATGCCGCCTTCGCTCCTTCGCTTTGGCTGGTCACGATCTTCCGCGATCTCCGCGAATAGATACCTGCACACACGAAGAGGAAACAAACACAAGCGTGAAATCTAATAAAAGTAACCATACATCAGTCAGAAAAGATGTAATTCACATTTAACCATTGCATAGACAAATGAGAATGGAACAATAATAGCAGTCATCTATTATTAATCAAACAGAGAAGAGTACAACCAAATGTTCTGACGTCGGTAACCTTCTCAGGAGGGGCCAGTCAGCAAGAGTCTCAAGCATTCACCTTTGGAAATGATTCTCCCAAGACAAGCAACTCTCTCTCTCACACAAGCAACACAAAACAACCTTCCCTAAGCAATCAATCACTTCCACACTTAGCACACCAAATACCTATAGTAGCAGCAATCTGAGCACTATAAGCTCTATACAATCCAAGATATTCCAAACTAGCTGCTCATGGTAATGGTGGAAGTTTATATAGGAGAAGGAGCCTCCTAAAAGGGTGGAAGGATGAGCTTATCCTTGAGGGAAGTGGTTACAAAGGGTCGAACAGACATGCCATAGAAGGGAGTCGATACTCACTAAGCCAACAACCAAGCCTCGAGTTATTTGGAAGGCTGGCTGTTGGAACAAATTTGCCCAAACAGGATCAACGCGGATTATAAGGGAACTGACGCGCTGATGTCGCGCCTCAATAACTGGGAAAGTCATGTCAGCGCGACTCAATGCAAAGGAGAGGTGCGCTGGCTCATGAAATGCGACCAGCGCGGAAAAGTGATGTGCTTCCGCACTGGCAGCGCACTGAATACACTACGAGCCGCCAGTCATCGCGGATATTTTAGGAACAGACGCGCTGATGAGGAAAACTTTGGAAAAGTGGGTTTTGGGCCAGTTCAGAAGGCATGAACTTGATTATGGTGAATTCCTGACACAGTAGGGTGGCTGACAGGGAGACAGTGACAAATTACTGTGTAACAGATGCCCCCTAAAGCATGAAGACCGAGAGAGTGGGAGGGGTGAAATGCTTTACAAAACTCGCCGAACTGGAACACCACCAGGAAGGACCGAATATCTCTGATAATCAAGTACATGCAGTCTAGGCATGGGCGCAGCCATCCGAAAGACATGTGAAAAGGTCTGTGGAATGGACGCAGCCACCCAGCTAAAGAGACCAGAATAATGATAAGGTATGGTCGCAGCCATCCGTGAAGACTCAGGTATGGGCGCAGCCATCCATCAATGAGTCATGTAATGATCATCCACAAAATCGCAACCTGGACCATAACAGACAGGGATCCAGGGTCTTGCGCTCCGTCCTGACCCGAACAAAGTACAAGTTCAAGCATGTGAATACATGAGCTGGAGTCGAACATGCATGAACATCGTCTGATTACCAGTTAATGATGAAAACTGTTAACAGACTCGAGAGGTACCACCAATAATGTCAATGGCCCTCAAGGTACTATAGGTACAACCCGCGGCATGTGAATCAATGAGCTGGTGTCGAACACCCGCAGAATCATCCGATCGGAGGCCAATGATGAAAACCTCGCGTCGAACACGAAGAACCTGCCATTGAGGCATGCAGGCTCTAAGGCACTTGAAGGGAGTCTCTAAGTCACCTTCCCGGATAATGAGCTGAAGTCGACAGGAAGTGACCTTGATCGAAGGTGGGCCATAATGTTTCCCACATCATCGACACGAGACAAAGGAAGATTAGTGTGATGAATCAGAAGTATGTGAGGCGTCAAGGGTAGGTTGTAACTCTGCAGAGGTCAACTTCTCTTGAACATATCAGCGGCACGATAGCGGACTTGGCAGTATTTGACATCAAATGAGCAGGGGTCATGGTGACAAGGCAATGAGCAGATGAGAGGTCAAATAGGATAACCCAAACCCACGGAGGCCAGTGAAAAACAAGATGAGATGGTCCCACCCAGACACGAAGCAGAGGAGTGCCATGTTCAAGAGCGACATACTGCCGACACGACTATGATTACAGTTCCATTTTCCCCACCATTTTTGGAAGGTACCCCGATTATTTTTGGATGACAAGCTTGACGGGGGTAGCATATGCTTGAAAAGTGTCATTTCGACGATACCCGATGTCATTTAAGTTTTAACGAGTCTGACAAAGGAAGAACTCGGCGTCTTTTCCTGTTTAGAGAGTCTGAAAAGACAACAGAAAAGAAAACTCCAGGGGGGTCCTTTTTCGTAAAGTTGTGTCTCTCGAGCCCGAAAAAGTATAAAACAATACTCAAAAGAACCGCCCGACCAAAATGATCAAGGAGTACTTTTCGTAAATAGTGACTTCGACCCGAAAAAGTAAAAAAGCGGTCAGAAGCACGTCGTTTTGGAGCCAATAACGAGTTTGAAACGACAAAAACCCGGCAATCTTTTTAGTTTAAACGGTCGAAAAAAGAGCTTTAAAGGCGACCGCCTCTCATTTTTTTAACAAGTCGAGAGGGGGACTCGGCAATCTTTTCGTCTTTAAACGGTTAGAAAAGAGCTGAAAGAAGACCTCCATTTTTATTCTCTTTAACGAGTCAAAAAGGGAAAAATACTCGGCAATCTTTTCACATTTTACGAGTCAGAAAAGAGCTTAAAGAAGACTCGTCCTAGAGGAACGAGTGGTATAAAGGGTAGCAACTAGTTCCGGTAATGGTGGAACTGTTCAAAACATGTAATGGTTAAGACGCTGGCTAATAAAACCACTCATCGCTGCGGTTCCTCAGGAAAGGATAAACAACCAAGTGAGAGCATATGATCGGCCTAAGAGATGGTAGCAATGGAATGAAACAACCAAGGCTCATCTAGCAGAATTCAGCGGATAAAAATGGCAATCACGAGATGTAAATCGGGTATGGGTTCATTTTTACACAAGCTTGAACCGTGGAGAACTTTGCTTGGATTCGGTTTCATGTTTACACAAGCTTGAAACGAAAAACTATGCTTGTTATAAGTTCGCATGCCCCCAGCATAATAATGCAAATCGAGGTACATGCCCCCCCAGCTTCATTGCATTCAACAAAGTGGATGGAATGAAGATCCACTCTCGAGATCTAGGAAAGACTCGACTTGTATTTTACGAGATCTTAATCAAAAGACTCGATTTGGAAAGGGAGTTGTTTCATTTTTTAATGAGGTTGACACAGTAAAAGAACTATCCTCATCACCCTCGTTTCATTTTTTAACGAGCTTGACACAAGATCAGGAACTATGCTCCGACCAGACCCAATTTCATTTTTTAGGGAGCTTGACATAGGAAAGTGAACTATGCTCCGACCAGACCCAGATTCATTTTTTAAGGAGCTTGACACCGGAAAAGAACTATGCTCCATCCAGACTTCATCATAATGAACGGGAAATGGAGGCCGCCAAGAAAGTGGCTCCGAAGGGAAGGCCGACATCTTGGAAATCAGGACCTAATGCCCCCAGGACACTATGCACGATGGTGTCATCACTGGGTACGGGCATGGGGTAGGTGGCCACGTAGTTGATTTGCGGCGAGGTAGATGCAACTTGTGGATGAAAACCAGGAGGGAAGGACGAGTGCACCGGAGGGGCTTGTGGACGAACGAACGATAATTGATCGAACGTCACGATTCTTCCATCGTGTGGAAAACAAACCACACGGAAAAGTGAAGAAACAAGGGCCCCCATGGCATACACATAATCACGACCAAGGAGAAGACTGAAGTCTAAAGAACCTTGGGTAACCGAGACGTTTATATAGACGGTCTTGCCTCCCAAAGTAATAGGAAACTGTGGAAGGATCCCTAATGGTTGACTCGTTCCTCCGTCAAAGGCGGTGAGATTCGGTGTGACAGGTACAAGCGATGGGGAACCCAAAGCCTGCCAAGTAGTAACGGGCATAAGACTAACCGACGCGCCTTCATCCAACACAGTGCCAGGCAGCGCCATATGGGAGGCATAGGCGGTGACCCAGAAAGGCACATGGGATGGAAGGGGAGGGGTAGTCAAACAACTCCAATCGAAGGAAATGACCGAACTACTTGGTGGGGGAACCATATGGGTGCCCCCCTGCTCGGAAGGAACCGAATCGGGATTCTCCGGAGAGGTTGGGACGGGCAAACCATTATCAAGCTCAGGAGAATTCGATGAGACGAGAAGAACATGGGAATTTTTCTCTTCCGAAACAGGGTGGTCGACAGGAGGTGGACTCCAGTCAACACTCTTTCCGACCAATGGTTGGTCTGGAACAGGCTGGACACAGCCAGGTTCGGGAAGAGGGGCCTGGACAAGAGAAAAATGTGAACCAATCTCATTGTCGGGAGGCGAATGATCTGCAGCTGTAGAAAGACGTTGATATCCAACGGGGAGTTGGGGTGAAGGAGCTGGGAGACTTTCCAAAATAGTGGAGGCTTTATCCATGAGTGGACAAAGGTGAAGGGGATGATTGCCTTCACAAAGTCTACAGGGAATTCGAATCTTCCCTTTTCCCTTGCCATTCCCAACTGATGAGGTAGCGTCGCCGTGAGACTCAGTGGACGATGAGGAGTGGGCTGGATCACGAGACCATACTTCTAAGATCCTGGGAATGCCAGGACAATCACGAAGAAGATGGTCCTCCTTGCATAATCGACAAGGAAACTTAACCTTCCGCGGAGGAGCAGAAGGTGACCCGACTTCAGGTGTACTGGAGTGGATAGCTAGACTTGAGAGGGGGATTGTGTGTGTAGGCTCTCCCTTAGGGGACTTCTTCTTCTTGGTCCTCCTCTTCTTCTTCTTAGCCACCTGGTTACTCACATCGAGAATTTCACCAGGCGAAGTACAAGAGGACGACGTAAAAGTAGGCGTCGAAGGGGAGAGATCCACCTTAGGATCAACATGATGTTGTTTAGGTGGAGGGACTGATGGACTAACAGCCGATACGGTAGGGACCAAAGAGGTTGAAAACAACCACACAGGCAACCCGACAGTTAACCCTGGTAGGGACAACGTCGCCATATACGGAGCACCAACATTCCCAAGAGGAGGGAATTGTCCTGGATTCCCATCAGAGGGGGAACCTGGGTTAGTGAATCCCAGAAAAGTTGCCATAGCAAACGAAAACGAAACCTACTCAAGCTAACGCACACAAGATCTAACCAGGTGATGTTATCGTGGCCGAATAAACTTTTAAGACACAAGAACCAAACTTGACCTTTTCATGTTTCAAGAGTCGAGAAAAGGACGAAAATATGACTCTAGTCTCCTTCGAATGTTTAATGAGCACGAATTGACAAGAAGCTCACTGGCACCTTTTCATTTAGGGAGTCCGAAAAGGATCAAAAGTGACTGCTCTGGAGACTCTAGGTACAAGGTTTACCAAGCGACCCGTAAAACTGCTTATACACCTCAGCAATCGTATGAGAGCCAAGGACTTTCCGTACTGCAGTCAATCTTCCCGAATGCTGTGTTCGGTGCGTTACGGTTCACAAGGCGGCAGACTCGGCTTCCTATGGATAAAGGATAAAAGCCTAGTGGGGTCTCCCTATATACGCGATGGTACGTGGGAGCACAGTCCGTGTTAGACCACTATCGAGTCACAGAAGGAGGAATCACCCAACCATAATGTGAAACAACAGTGACTATGTTTAAAGACGTCGGAACACATCTCTAACCTAGACCTCTAGATGTTTGCGTTTAGTTCCAATGTGTTTTTAGATTGATTCGGTTCATTTTATAGTTGATCTTGAAATTAAGTTTCGATTTCAGGTCCTATCGTATGTTCTCTCACAATTACCTAGATGCAAACTACATGCCAAAGAATTTCATTTTGTTCGATGAATTCTAGCTATGAGAAGGTAAAGAATTTTTGATCAAACAAAACGAATACAAGCAAACAAGCAACCTAATGCAGCTAAAAGCAAGGAAAGGAAACTTTTTCTTTTGAAAATGCAAATCAACGAAATGTTCTTTTCCTTTTCAATTCTCAAAAGCAAAGCTACTAGTTTGATTTTCTTTCAATGGCACAAAGCATCTAAATGAATTTGGAGGAACCGGAACACCAAGCAAATCACTTAATGAAAGCACACAAAGTTCCCAAAACGTCCAACAAAGATTTCCAAATCAAAAGGAAAACCAAGTTCGCACAAGCTATGTGATCTAAGCTCGGCGAGACAAGCAAGGATTCAAACAAGGAGGAAGCGAAAACCACTCGAAAACACAACCAAAAATGCTTCAACAATCACCGAACAAGTGCAACAACAAATCTGAAGTTGGCTAGTCAAACAAGCAAACAAGATCCCTACGGAAGGCTTGACACACACACGGCCACTAGATGCCCTAGGGCTAGAGTGCGAAATCAATGGAGAAAAGCAAACACCCGGAGGATAAGAGTCCCAACCAATCAATTAGAGATTCAACACAATCCAACAACTGTAAAAGTGATGGCGGAAATACAAACCAAGCAGCGAAAGCAAAGAGGAAGGTGTTTGCAAAACCGAAAAAAGAGCAAAAAAGAAACCCTGTGGGACAAGACTTCGCAAGCAAGCAGCTCAGAGTTCAGGTAATGAAAAACAAGTCACAAACCAAGTGGAGAGAAGAGGGGAAAGCTAAAGCAACAAGTTCAGGAGGCTAATCTGGACAAAAATGAATTCTACAGGATCAGCGCAGGTAGCCTTCAGCAACTCGGCGCTGACAGGAGGAGGCCTGTAGCAACTTTGCGACGTCAGCGCGGAAATACACGGATAAAGCGCGTTGTCTTAGAAAAACGAGGTCAGCGCGACTATTAATCGTACAGGCGCGATGACAAGGATAACAAAGAAACAGGGGTGCGACATCAGCGCGTCTGTTCTGAATTAAACCGCGACGAAGGTGAAAACGAGTAAAGTCAAGGCAGAAACTCCCAAACCAAAGGTAGAAAATCTTTTAACAGTCAAGACACTCCCCAGATGAACCCAGGAAGGCTACAAGCAGAAAAGCAAACCCCAAAACTCGAAAAGAGAGAAAAATCAAATTCAAGCACAAAGAGTGGACACAAGAGACGAAAAGGCTGATCCCCAGCGGAGTCGCCAAATTGTTGGAGAGGTAAATCCCCTCTACGGATAGAGGTGATCCCTACTAGCCCAGCAAGGGTCTAGCAACAATCAAACAATGCTGCTATGCATGTTCCTAATTACAATTAAACAAGAGGTAAAGAGCACCTACTTGGATTCCAGCGCTGTCGTTTGACGAAGAGATGCCGCCTTCGCTCCTTCGCTTTGGCTGGTCACGATCTTCCGCGATCTCCGCGAATAGATACCTGCACACACGAAGAGGAAACAAACACAAGCGTGAAATCTAATAAAAGTAACCATACATCAGTCAGAAAAGATGTAATTCACATTTAACCATTGCATAGACAAATGAGAATGGAACAATAATAGCAGTCATCTATTATTAATCAAACAGAGAAGAGTACAACCAAATGTTCTGACGTCGGTAACCTTCTCAGGAGGGGCCAGTCAGCAAGAGTCTCAAGCATTCACCTTTGGAAATGATTCTCCCAAGATAAGCAACTCTCTCTCTCACACAAGCAACACAAAACAACCTTCCCTAAGCAATCAATCACTTCCACACTTAGCACACCAAATACCTATAGTAGTAGCAATCTGAGCACTATAAGCTCTATACAATCCAAGCTATTCCAAACTAGCTGCTCATGGTAATGGTGGAAGTTTATATAGGAGAAGGAGCCTCCTAAAAGGGTGGAAGGATGAGCTTATCCTTGAGGGAAGTGGTTACAAAGGGTCGAACAGACATGCCATAGAAGGGAGTCGATACTCACTAAGCCAACAACCAAGCCTGGAGTTATCTGGAAGGCTGGCTGTTGGAACAAATTCGCCCAAACAGGATCAGCGTGGATTATAAGGGAACTGACGCGCTGACGTCGCGCCTCAATAACTGGGAAAGTCATGTCAGCGCGACTCAATGCAAAGGAGAGGTGCGCTGGCTCATGAAATGCGACCAGCGCGGAAAAGTGATGTGCTTCCGCGCTGGCAGCGCACTGAATACACTACGAGCCACCAGTCATCGCGGATATTTTAGGAACAGACGCGCTGATGAGGAAAACTTTGGAAAAGTGGGTTTTGGGCCAGTTCAGAAGGCATGAACTTGATTATGGTGAATTCCTGACACAGTAGGGTGACTGACAGGGAGACAGTGACAAATTACTGTGTAACAATTACAATCCAAATGGGTGTTGTTGATGTTGTATTATGGATCCAGTGGTTAAAATCATTGGGAATAGTGGCCATTAATTTTCAAGATATTTTCATAAGATTTTTGTTAGAAGCAAAATAACTTGAGCTTAGAGGTATCCAAGGGAAACCTTGTAAAGTGATAAGGTCTAATATCATGAAAAAAATGTTAAAAAAGGGACAGCAAGGTGTAATTTCACAATTGCATTCATTAGATGTTCAAACATCTATATTCTCCACTCCAATGAATCTCCAAAAAATTACCAACAATCATTCCAAGGTATTTGGAGAGATGTAAGGGTCTTCCATTTGCTCAAAATCATGACCATGTTATTCATTTGCAACCTGGAAATGTATCAACTAACATTAGGCCTTACAAGTATCCATATTCTAAAAAGATTGATATTAATCATATGATTCAAGAAACGTTAGAGATTTTCATCATTCAACCTAGCCACAATGATTTCTCTTCACCATTGGTGATGATTATAAAAGGTGCGGTTCAAGGAGTATGTGTTTAGAATATAGATAGCTCAACAAAATGACAATCAAAGATAAGTTCCGTATTCCTTTCATTGATGAATTATTACACAAATTACATGGAGAATTTTTCATTACTAAGTTTGATCTTTGTTTTGGATATCGTCAATTCAGATTTAGGCAAGAAGACATTCCCAAAACAAGATTTATATCATAATAAGGTCATTATGAGTTTTTTAGCATGCCATTCAAACTTACAAACACACCTTCAACATTTCAAATCTTGATGATTCAATCCCTTAGAAAATTTTTGTTAGTAATTTTTCATGACATATTAATCTACAACAAATCTTAAGAAGAGCATATACAACATGTTGACAGGGTCTTAACACCATTGGAAGAGAAAGAACTATATGTAAATCCTTCTAGGTGAGCCTTTGGGGTTTAGGAAGTGGAATATTTTAATTATATTATATCCCACAAGTGTGTCAAAGTGGATCCCAACAAAATCAAAGCTATGAGGGAATGGCCAATACAAAAGACCCTAAAGAAACTATTAGACACTTGATCCTTGGGGATTGGGTGAATAAATTTTAAATATGCAAATAAAGGGAAATAAGAAAAGTTAAAATAGGAAAATACCTTGGAACATGAATCCCAAAATTCATTGTTTTATGTTATATATTATATTCTCATTATTGTAATAGTATCCAAATTTCGAGTTATTGCTTGGCATGAAATGGTATCAAAGTTGAGTTTATTAATTATGGCTTTCTCTTTATAACTCCTTCTCTACTTGTCTCTTTGCTAGTCCCTTTCATCCCTACCTATTAGATATGACATATATTGGACCATTTCTCTATCCCTCTAAGATATGTTACATATCATACTAACCTTGTCTTTTGACTTGCTTGTCTTATGAAAAATCAATAGAGATAGTCCCATCATTCCTACTATTCAAAGCGAAACTAGAATTTTCTGGTTGTGGGTGACTCTCATGGGTTCCTTTGTAGCATCTAATAATTCCTCTTAACATTCCTCTTTGTCTACTCAATTTGTAGTTGACTTCAATTGATGGAGTTTTGATCTCGATTATGATGACCACCATGCGAGATCACTTTTTCCATTGAAATAATCATTGGACATCAAAGGTATGGCACAAGACCGATCCTCATAAAATTTTTATTAACTATAATTTTTAGTCAATAAAGAAAAGGTTCACTAAAGAAACCTTAAAAAAAATAAATGGTTTCATGTAACATGAGTTGGGTTGATTTATGTCTAGGGTTTTGATTCCTTTACTACTTATCTCAAAAGTGATAGTCCTTGTCAATGATATGGATGTTTCTCATTTGTCGATGGTGGTGGATTCAAATAAATAAATTGAACTCATGGAAATTTGGTTGGACAATGGTGTTTTTCTCAAGAATCTTTATCATATGTGGACTTTAAAGAAGTGTTGGAGGTGGTCACAGCTTATCAAATGCAAGCATACTTTCTAATGCACAAGTTTATAATCCTATTGAATATAGTTGGCAGGAAATTCCACCTTTTCCAAGTGCACATGAGAAATATGTTGGATTATCCCTTGATGGTTTATTTTATGTTGTTGCTAGAATAGATAATCGGGGAGAGCAGAAGACTATAGTAATTTTTTCTTCGATCAAGGGAAGTTGTTATTCCATGAGATGCCAAATTATGAATGTATCATGTCCATAATGGAGGTGGATAAGAATAGAGAACTAAGTGTTTCTCCTAAAGGGTAAAATTAAGCCTCAAATATTTTTTTGAATGTCAGTTGAAGGTTTTTTTTCAAATTTTGATTCATTTCTTGTGTTAATCCTTGGAATGTGTAGAGATTGGATGAGGTTGTAGGTTGAAAGTGAGATATGATAAAGGAAAAATAGAGTTTTGATAATAGTTTTAACTTCAATTAAGGGTACTTTTTTTCTGTAGAGATTATTATTACTGTAGTGTTTTTGCTTGATAAAGTTATGTTTTATGATGCATCCCCTCATCACCATTCTCAGTGTAGCGCTGAATTTAAAAGAGAACTACTAAGAATGGTCTATAAGTATCAAGCATACCCTCATTTTTAATGACTTATGGTAAAGCAATTGTGAAGGAGAGGATGACAACGCACCTGCCAAGCCCACATTAGACAAAGAGTTAGCCATTCAGTAGAACAAGGACAACAATGTAACCACCCTCCTCCCACATCTAACAAAGTAACCAGCCAATAGGGGTAAACATGTGATGAGAGAGGCCACTATGAGGTGATTAAACCTCCTTGGTGACCTTAAGGAAATGGAATCGATGGAACACTTCAACCATACCTTCCACATCAATAACAACACCCCTAGGAGACATCTCAACCACTTAGGTATCCTGCCCCTAGGTCCCATTGATCTTTTATACCTATTTACCTTTGGAAACTCTCATGCTATGGGAATGCCATCATCCAGGGACCTCTGGATGCTCTCACAGGCCTACAAGCCAACGTTTAGGGATGTTTCCCAACATACTTTTGCCAACATCCATGGAATTCAAGGCACTTTTCTAGCCCAGAATTCTGGCCACTGCACAGAACTTGCTATAACTTTCAGAATCCATCAAAAACATGATGTAAACACTATTAAACCAAAAATAAACCTTTGGACTAGGCCTGAACATCCCTAACTGGGAAGTAAATTTTGTCAAACACTTGGCATCAATGTAATCTACATGTCTAGGATACAAGACAGAGCATGAATGACTGAAAACTCTTATGAAACATGACAAGAAGGATCACCACCTTCTCCCTTGAATTGTTATGACATCAACTAGGTCTTGCATCCATGATTTTAACAATTACAAGTAAATACATGAAATGACCATGACATGAACCAGTCAATTAACCATGCTTATAACCAACATAAAAACATGTAAATAAAAAAGATATAACAACCATTAAATCCACACACACACACACACACACACACACACACACACACACACACACACACATATATATATATATATAAGTGAAAAAGCAAGATAACTTAGATTTCATTAATCATAGGCAAATCTGACCAAATTCAGGACTTCCACGTACCACTGGCCTGTAGACATGGTTGAACCAAATATTTCTTTCAGGTAGTCACCCCTGTGCCATATTCCAAGCATGAATGTGGGATCTCATGGATAAACCAATCCAAAAACAACCAAGGGAATCCAAAGGATAAACTACCTCCACCCTCACCAAACTGTGATCACACCAAAACTGGTGCTCCGATCACAACCGAACCAAACTTGGGATGTCATCTAGAATCCATCACTATCTTTGATGAAATTTTTGTCTCCTTGTCTCTCAGGCTTTACTGTAATCCAATCATCGATCCCTAGTCCCTATCTGAGACTAGTCTCTCAAGATTTATGCAATCCAAACCCGAATCACTAGGCCCTAAACCGAGACTACTCCGTCCGGTTTTATTGTGTATCCCACCAAAGATGGTTAAGGGATTCCTAGGCCTTTGGGAATGAACCTTGAGACCACCCCTACCTTGAATTCCAAAATACATCCAACAAACTAAATCTCAAAGCCGAGATAAACATCCCAACATACCATGACATTCAAAAAAAGGCAATGCTAGGATGAAAACCATTGTCATAACTTAACAAAACCATGCCACCGACAGTAAGAGAACCATACACCAACATGCAAAGCCATGCATGTCAAAACCAGCTAGGATATCACACATGAAATATGTTACCTGCAAGTATTCTTGCTGAAGTTTCCTGATCCTGCTCTTCCTTCCTTGATCATTGCATTCCTTCCTTTTCGTTTGCTTTCTTTTTCTTCCTTAATCCAAAGTTAGAGTGCTCCAAGAAAACTCTAAGTGACCAAGAGTGAGAGAGAGAGAGAGAATAATGAGAGAGTTCCAAAACTTGAACTGACAAAAGGTTACCAACTTGTTGGATACCTATACCAATAGGTTTCATATTTCATGATTAACAAGGGAAAGTCCAAATATGCTCTGCTTTGACTACTCAAAGATCCCATATTTCCTAGAAAAAAAACAAGGTGTGTAAAGAGCTTCTCCTTGTTTTAATTTTGAAGACCTTGGTTCATATTTTGATGGATGACCCAACAGTTTAATCTGTATCATGCCGTGCTTTCAATTTTCAGTTGTAGATTAGAGAAAGAAGTCTGTCCAAACTGTTTAATCTTGGCAGACAAGTAGCTCAGGTAGAGAAGTTAAGGTTCCCAACTGCTTAATCTGGGACCTTGGAAGCAATAAGGGTAGAAGTAGACAGAAACACAAAAGAAAAGCCAAAGAAAAGAAAAGGCAAGTAAGGGTTTGCAAGCCTAAATGCACCCTCCAAGAAGAAACAAAAAATACTAGGCAAAGTAGTTGGGTAAGTAGATGGGGTTGCAGAAATGGTATCCATTTCAGATTGAATGATCAAGATAAGAGAAGAAAAGCAAAGAAGTATGTCTAACCTCCCACTGCCCCCTTTTTTCATGTCATTTACTAACATCCCCTTTGAGTTAACATTCATGGAAGCACTTGTGGTAAGGAGATTGAATTTTTATCCTTACAAGCCTCATTTCTTGTCTAAAACTCTTTGCATTTTGATCTACTCCCTAAACTAAGTAAGTTTCAAATGAACTTAGTGTTTTTCCCCCATTCACTCCCCCCATACATATTAACTTTAACTTTACTATGTAAATCCCCTATATCACCCTTCCCCTACTAGTATTAACACCATGGTGTATAAACCCCAAATTTTGTATAAATACCCACCCCTTGGTATTATAGCCAATAAGTCCTGTGTCAGGGATCAAATGACACCTGGTCATCTTGATAAACCTAAGCCCAAAACCCCTTTCCCCTTCACAAATCCATTTTCTCACTTTAAAACCCCATTTGCACATGAAAACCCCCCTAAAAGCCTTGTGTCTACCCTTACCCGCTTCAAAAAGGCTAAAAATCGTGAAAAACCAACTTTTCCCGTTTGTCCAAAGTCTAATGGGCGGGTTCATTTACACTGGAATTCGCGAAAAACCCGCTTTACCAAATTTCCGCCCATGCACATTTCCCGGGATAAATTAATAAAATAATCCCCGCCCCTCACCGTACCTGTCTATCATTTTGCGCTCCCGCTGACCGTCCGATCAAACGATCTTAGATCCTACGGCTCTGGTTGCATCAGACCTTCTCCGACGTCCGCCCGTTACCCACCCTATCCCCCTATCACATCAAACCTCCGATAGCCGTCAGATCATGTCCCTCCAAATCCAACGGCCATCGCTGCATCGGAGCCAATCCGCTGTCCGGACGATATCTCCCGACGGCCGTATTTTGGCTACGTCATGCGGCAGCCACGTGTCCCCTCCACGGCTCATCGGAGGTACTACTGACACTTACCGCCACCGTACCATAGGCGGTGCGATATGAAACCGCCGGCGGTTTCCGGTTTCTCCCTTTCCGCCCGCATTGCGTCATCCCCACGTCATTGCCCCGTTACCCCACGTCACTGCCAGTTATGCCGTCGCGTCATCCCTCCGCTCATCCATTGGTCGACCTGTCTTGCCACCTCACCATCTCCGTGGACCAACCAGAACCCGCCACCTGGCCGGATGACGTCCCGCTGACGTCATCCGACCCTGACCCCACCTATGACGTCATGCTGACGTCAGCACAAAAACGCGCCAAAATCTATATTTGGGCCAAAAAAGTCGCGTTTTTGCTATTTTTTGGAGAAAGCCGCATTGTTTCTCTGCATGTAATTTTACGTTCAAACCTGCACCAGCCCGTTGAAAAGGCTTCCAGACCGCCAGAGCGTCCATCCTTCAAGCATTAGCAAGTTTTAACCGACCAGATTCCACAGGTATTATTCATTTTCACTCTGCAAGTCCATTTTCACTGAATTCCACTTATAAGCCTATGAACAGACCTTGAAACGCTAAATTCACAATTAAACTCCACTGAACCAACACTAATACCATACCAGTGCTGCCATTACACATTTACAAGGCCACATTGGGCAAACTGAACGCAATTTTCTCACTGGTTCGCGCAATCGTGAACCAGTTACCTGCATGAATCAAATTTACCATAAAAACATACTTTGTTCAACTCTGCTACTCATCTATTGGTTCAAAAGCAGCATTTCAATTGCTAAAACCTTTCCCATTCACTCTTTGTCCTTATAAATTCCCATTTTCCTCAGAAGAAGCTCATTTTGTGTTACTCTGCATAGTAAAACCAGCCCCAAAGAACAGAATCCTAAAAGGACCATGGATCCCCCTATGGCTCCCATAGTGCTAAATGTTCAACCTCTGAATGCCCCTCAAAAGAATTTGAAATGGCATGCCTTAGCAGATATGGATTACCAAATTGAAGAAGAGAAGCTTATGAGCAGCAAATTCCACCTTCATCTGTTGAATGAATTAAAAGCCAAGCACGAAAATGGGACAGATATACTGGGCTTATGGGACTCTTTTCTCCCTATTTTTAAGCTCCCTCAGGTCAACCAGTTCCCTGAACTAATCCACCTCTGTGCTGAACAATATGATGTTTCTCAGCGAGCTGTTCTTGACCCATCTGGTGCAGTACTTTTCTATGCTACCCCTCAAGCTATCAGAGACATGCTTTGCTTCAACCCTCAGAAGAAGTTGGTTCCTTTATCACTGGTAAATCTGATAAAACAAGGGGATAAACTCACAGATGCTCAAATTGTTAAATTCAATCAATTATAAATCAAAACTAACATTGTAATGGGCCCTCCAATTCTTCATGTATACCTCAATGAGCTGGGCAGAGACCTTGCAGATATGATTTCTCCCATCTTGGGATATAGTTCAGTCGAGCATATCGATACAACTGTGCTGGTATTGATGCTTATGTTTGCTCCTGGCAAGTCACCAATCTGCTATGACTACGCCACCTACATATCAGACAAGATTCATGAGCAATTGATGAATTTAAGGAGAGATAGGGTGTTCAGATACACCTCCTACATTTACCATTTGATCTTGTATCATCAACATCAGAAATTTCACTTTTCAATCAAAAGAATGGATGCCCAAGGCAATCCCAGATCAGTGGTCTACTGGTCATCTGTCTTCCACATTAGACCTGAGTCTCCATACACTTACTGTGAATTCATGGATCTGTTTATCCATCCAACTATGGCAATGCTGATGAGCTCACCTCCTCCGAGACTCACTGATGACATGCAGAGAATTCTTCAGTTGTCCAAATCTTATAGCATTGGGGATTGGTACTTCTACCAAAACCACACTCTCATCAGGATATATGGGTGTGATCTACCTCCTTTCAAATTACCCAAGTATGTGCCTATGAGGGTATTTTCCCTAGAGTACTTTAGGCAATTTGGCAGAGTTGATGTGCTTCATTTTTCAGGAAAGGGCAAAAAGGCACAATTGAAGGTCAAAAGCCAACTTGGCCATTTTATTTATAATGAGAGGGAGCAAGGATGGAGGGAAGCAGAGCGAATTCTTGAGGCCCTTGGCCTGCAAACCAGTTTCATATGGGTACCCTATGACCCTAATCATTTCATATCCACAAGGAGGCTCAAATACAAGTTATCTGCCTACGATCACCATAGCATCCCCCACATTGAAAAATATGCAAACCAAGATAAATGGAGGAGAGGGACCTTAGAAGAACCCTTGTCACAAGAAGAGCTGAACAAAAGGGCACTAAGGAATCTAAAGAAGTTGGCTGACCTTGAGCTTTGTCCACAGGTATTCACACTTCCAAGTACACAAACGGGAGTAGCTGAATCCTCCTCAACTGCCAAGCAGCAAAACACCAAGGTAACTGAGAATATATCCAGCAGTGGCAAAGAAAAGGAGATGGAGACAGAGCAAACAGATAAACAAGAGCAGCAGCAGGCAGAGTTACAACAGCAAGCAGAAGGGCTGCAGCAAGAAGAGTCAGAACAGCAAGAGCAACAACATCAAGAAGAACAAAGGCAGGAGCAGTCTGCCCAGCAAAAGGAAACAGTGGAAACTCCTCAGACCACTGAAAGAACGGTGCCTACAAGGCAAGAGACTACCTTTGATGCCTCGGTCCTCCAAACCCCTCAAAAGGAGGATACATTTGTTTTTAGAAAAAGGGATAGAGAAACTCCCCTGACATCATCTATAAATCAGGGAGAGAAAAGGCAGAGATTAAATGATTTTCCAGAGGAGGACATAGCAATAAGACAGGCATTGGGCATGGGCCCACCCAGCAGAGAAGCTTCAGCAAGTTCCTTCCAGCAGGAACAGGACAGGACCATGGGAGGGGAGGTCAGCTCCTCCAGCCAACAAAAAGAGGGAAGCATCAAACAACAATTTATAGACATTAAAAGGAGGAATGATCCTATTAAGATACAGCTGTACAATCACCTACTAAACATGGCTCCTACCAATCAGCAAAGACTTATGTCTGCCTTTGATGTAGGTGAAGGCAAAATGATCATGAGTCATTTTATGCCCACAGCTCTGCATCCCCAATCTGCCTCAGATTACCTCAGGACCAACCTGGAGGTCATGGCCAAAGACATACACCCAATGGACAAAATTGAACTACATAAACAAACTGGTGAGATGGTGTATGCCTCTTTAGCAGATGAAACATTGGAGAATTATAAGCTAAAGAGCAGCCTCAATGCCACAGCCTCTCAACTGGAATTGGAGAAGGCATCATCCCAAGCAAAGGACAACAGAATAAAGTCCCTAGAAGACATAATCATTGAAATTGGGCATGATCCCAAAGATATTTCAGGGATACAAGAAATTTTGAAGTTGAGGGATGCTGACATGGCTGCCATGAGGAAGAAGATCAAACTCCCTGCCACCATGCACCCTCAGACAGATGAGGTAGCCCAACAAAGGCAGGAGAAGGACACCACAGATTTGCTGATCTCCATTTATAAACAACTTATTCAAGCACAAGACAAATTAGGAGAATCAGAGGCTGCAAAAGCAGCATTGCAAGCAGCATTAAAACAAAGAGAAGAGGGTCAGACCTCTCAACCTCCTCCTCAGATCATCAATCTTGAGGAAACTGCTCCTATCACTGCCCCTCCTCCTCAACAGACCGAACAAACAACAACATCTACTTCAGCAGCGCCAACAACTACAGAGCAGGCCCAAAGCCTAGATATGCAAAAGCTGAAGAACGAAATCCAAGTCCTGGAAGCTCAAATGTTGGAGCTCAACTCAGCCAAAGAATCTTTGGCTAAAATCAATGATAGATATGATAAGTCCAAACAAACTGTGGCAGAGAAGGACAGGGAGGTGAAAGCCCTCAAAAACAAAATAAAAGAGCTAGAGAATGAGCTCAAGTTAGACAAAGTGGTGGCAGAACTGAAAATAGTACTATGGGCTAACATTGGTCGATCTATCAATGAGCAGTGGCCATATATTGAGACAATCCATGAGCAGCTGGAGCTCATCCCAAAGGCACAAAGGGAGATTCACAGAGCAAGAACTCAATTGAGCAATATGCCTGAAGTGGCCACTAGAATGATCAATGTACTTAATCATAAAACAAGTTCTCAGTTAGCCATCATGGGAATTACAAACCGGACTGATACTGTCCAACTGATCAAGAGGGTTCTTACTCTTAGAAATCTGGTACAGACATTGGAAAGAAGAACCCAAGACATGCAGACTGAGGTGAACAGATTTTTAGAAAAGTTTCAAGTGTTAGAAAGCAGAGGACTCCCTGGCTTACTGAACAGTGCAGGGACATTGTTCACACATGACCAATACGCTAAAAGGGTCAATACATTTGCCACTAACCAGATCAGTGATAAGCCCAACACCTCAGAGGAAACAGGGCCAGCCACAGGACAGTCTCTTTACAACAGAGTTGAGAATCTGTTTTTTATAATGAATGAGATCAATCACTTGTTTGGGGTGGCTCCCAATTTCTTCAAGTACACAGAGGCAGAGGAAACAATGGATGCTATTCTCAGGCATCAGCTCCCTACGCAAGAATGGTGGACAAGCGCAATACAGAAGATTTTGTAAACAGGGAGGCACTTAACAAATTTTGTTTCTTAAAAAATCAGTTATCATGCAAAGCAAAGTTTAACAAAATCAGCATGCACAGCGGATCAAAGCTGAGCCAACTCAGCAGAGGGATCAGCCAACAAAGCAGAAGTAGAAGACTACAGGTGGCAGGGCCGAGAAAATACAGCGCAGCAAGAGATAAAGGCGCAGTTATCAGCATTAAAGCTAAGCATTGCAACCGACTCAATGACCTCCAAAGGTCAAACTACCCTCTGACAAACATAAAGAGCATTTATGCTGCATTAAAAGCTACAATAACTTCTTCTCTACTTTCTGAACAAATTTGTGAAGATATTTTCTCTCTCGGATGACTCAATGCCTGAGATATTTTGTATACGCCTTCTTATAAAGTCCCCTTCGCATAAGATTGCAAGGGTTGTTGTTGATTTCATTTCTATGTTACAGTTGCTGTGTAATTCTCAGAGAAATAATACAAAAGGTGGATGGAATTTCTATAGCTTTGTGTTCCTTGACGCACTGTGATGGCTGGCTGAATGTTACAAGATTCCCGCATGTTTCATAGCACAATAAGTCTTCTTTAAACCTCTGTGTTGAATGTTGTTTCGATTCTTTGTTCTCTTTCATAGTTTGCATGTTTTACACTTAATGGCAAAGTAAAAGAATAGCTCCAGGATTTAATCGCAGATTACCCTGAACTCAATCTAAGCTGTTATGTATGTTTTCTTCAGATACAGTAAATAAGGTGTAATTCTTAATTGCTACACTTTCAAACTATATCTTTCTCTGTGATAGATATTTCAGGAATTCAAGTTTTGCTCCTGAGGCATCTATCTCTTTCTCACATCCAGCTTAGTGAAAAATTCTTGAATGCTTTTCACTGGTTCACATGTCACCATCATAATTTAAATTTTGTTATATGAAGTATCCAACTGGCCCTGTAACTTCAGCAAATCATCTCAAGGCTCCTAGACACTTGTAGCCATAGACTCCATTGCCCAATGAAATAATATCATTTGTAGATTGCACATTTCAGGTACAGAAAGAAATCCCTCAACCAAAACGTAAAACGAAACATTCTCATTTCATAGCTAGCCTAAAATCAATTCAGAACAGAGATAAATTATAAAGAGAGAGCCCTCTCTGATTACACTGTGGCTAGGCACTGTAATCCAAAGATTGGTTAGTGGTTACCCCGGCCGTATTCCCTTGGGAGTCATAGGGAACAACCTGGGTGTTAACATAATTGGCGACTCCACTGGGGATTTGCTTAAAATTTTCAAATTTCTATATATCTTCCATAGCTACTATCAAGCCCGAAATCAGTCAAGAGGCCTTAATCTGTTTCTGTGTAACATTGACAGTTTTAGGGAAGAGCTGTTTTGGGAATCTTCATCTTAGTTCTGAAATATATATAGCCATTCCAAAATCTTCATACAGTCCTTTTAAATATAAAATTTCTTACAAAATCCTAAAAAACAGTTAGAAGCTGGCTCCCAAGAAAAATCCACGGAATCCACGGCATACTAGGGCAAATCCTGACCCTAATCCACCTATCATTGTTGATAATCCAAATACCATCCCAAGAAACATTAGGAGGCAGCAAAGGCAGGAGCAGCCTGCTGATTTGAGTCCTGAGACAGCTCATCCAAACCTTGTTCCTACTCCAATCAAGGTTTTATTTCGATCTACCCTTGATTCCCCTAGTTCCCCCTCTACATCTCAAAGCCCTCCTTTCACACCTTTATCCACTGCACATACTCCTTTAACCAACATCCTAGTTTCTACCCCTTCCATTAACCCTGTTATACCTGTCATCCCTGCTGTCCCATTCGCCCCTGTCAATCCCCTAAACCTTGTGAATATGGCTAACAGATATGCACCCTTGCAGATACCAGCTAATGCTGCAGCTTTACCCCAAGACTACCAAACCAAAATCTCATATTTTGACTCCAATGGCCCCTTGACAGCTGTTCAACATGCTAAGAAAATGCAGGACCACTTTGAAACCTATGAAATAGATGATGACAGTGTCAGAATGAGGATGTTTGTTCAAAGCCTAACTGGGGATGTTATGACCTGGTTTAGATCCCTGAATGCAAATTCTATTGCAACCCCTGATGATCTTTATCAAGCCTTTACTACCAGATGGGAGAAGAAGAAAGATCCCTGCACATACTTGCTGAATATGAAACAATCAAGAGAGGTCCTCAAGAGACCTTTCTGGAGTATTGTGCTAGATTCAACAATGTGTACAATGCGATACCACAAAATCTAAGACCTCCTCCTGATTTGGCCTTGTACAAATTCCCTGATGGATTTGATCCTGACATGGCATATCAGTTGAAGGAAAGAGAACCTGAAACCCTTGAAGACGCTCAAAAGGCTGCTGTCACAGTGGAAGCAAACCTGATTGCCAAAAGAAACAGGGCAAGGTTAGAAAAGAGAAGCATATATAAAGAAGAACCCTCGGGCTTTGATCAAAAGTTGGATGCAATACTAAATAGCATGAAGAGATTGGGTGAAAGAGTGGAATCGGTTGAAAGAAAATCATCATGGGAACCACCTCAAAACAACCCTCCTAGGAATCCAAATTTTAGGAAAACTCAAAACCCAGGCATGGGTAGAACCAGTGCTGAGCAGGACATAAGACCTCCTTTCCAAGAAAATTATGCGGAAACTTCTACATCAGCAGAACCCAATGAGGACCCTGAGATTAACTTGATGGGTCTAGATGGTGAAAGTCAAGTGTTCTTAACACAAGAAGATCATGAGGATGATGAAATCAAACTGTTCCAAACTAAATCAGGTGAATCCTTTGACTTTAAGCAAGGCTATGACACTGCTGTTTATGAAGTCCATAAACAATACAAGCTGAGGAGCAGAACTGTGAATGTTAACCAGCCTGAAAAGAAAAAGGATAATCAGCAGCCTGAAAAGGTTATAGTCACACAACCTAGTGACAAACTGAATTCACCTACGGAAGAAGTGATGGTTGAAGAAATCACTGAGCCACTGTCCTTAAGACAGCAGTCTCTAGACACTTTACCTTCTCATCCCAATCTTACTCTTCAAGAGATGAGTAAAAAGGATAAATCTAAATCTCAAAGTCAAAACAAAAATCAAGAAGAAGATGTAATGAACAAGGAAAGAACTGTCACCTATAACCCTAAGACCCAATCTGAAAAACCTTTTGATCTTGAAACAGAAATTGGCAAAATAAAAATAGCTATTCCTCTCTTGGAATTATCCAAGCATGACAGCTACAAATTGCAAATCAAAAGGTCCCTTCAACTCACCAGCAACAAAGATGATGTCAATGTACTGGATGACACCCCAGAACTCCTGTTCGGTCCAGAAGTGGATGGAAAAACAGTAGTCATAGGGGTATTGCCTTTTTATGTCAGTTTACATATTCATGAAAAAATACTACATAACGCAATGTTTGATTCAGGTGCCTCTCACAATCTTATGCCAAAAGCAGTCATGGAGAGATTAAATTTAGACATAACAAGACCATACAAGGATCTCTTTTCCTTTGACTCTAGTCAGGTCAAGTGCCTAGGTCTCATAAAAGACTTATGTGTGTCACTAGTTCAATACCCTAACAAAACAATCCTAATGGATGTGGTAGTTGCTGATATCCCACCTAAGTATGGAATGTTGTTATCAAGATCATGGGGCGCCAAACTCCAAGGTTCCTTACAATTAGACATGTCATATGCCACCATCTCTGTCTTTGGGCAACCAAAAAGACTGTACAGAGAAACACTCATGAAATACATGGTCAGCAGTGAAGAAAAACCTCAAAATTTTTCTATATATGCTGTCCATTCAGACATAGACTCATACATTCTCTTCAATAATACAACTACTCCCTCAAAAGGTGCAGTTGAAACCAAGATATTCATACAGGAGGAAGATGCAAATGAGAGTAGTATCACTCATGAAACAACAGTCAATCAAACATTTGACAGTGCTGCTGCCTTAATTGTCAAGAACACCCAACTAAATGATGAAATTGTCCTAGAAAACAAGCCAGAGAAGAAACCACAACTTTTGCTTACATTGCCATCCCATGAAAAGGTCACCAAATCTCCTTCCCAACAGAACATTTTATGGTTCCTTGAATTTGATGGCTCAGTCAACAAGTTAGGGGCAGGAGCTGGAGTTTGGATACACAACAAAGAAAACAGCCATGCAGAAGGCAGGGCTTACAGATTGAATTTCAGATGTACTAACAACATGGCAGAATATGAAGCTCTTTTACTAGGCCTCAAGTTAGTAAATTTCTTACAAGCTGCCAGGGTTTCAATTATGGGTGATTCGGATTTAGTTATCCAACAAGTGAAAGGAAACTTTGTCACTAATGACAAAAGACTAAGGACTTATAGAGCCGCTGTTGCTGAGGTACTAAACTTTTTCTCTGAATTCCAAATTACTAAAATTCCCAGAAACCACAATCTCCATGCACATAGTTTGGCAACATTTGCTAGCACTTGCAAATTGCCACTGGAACCCAACAACTGTTTTACAGCTGAAATTAAACACAGACCCTCTGTTCCAAACAATGTCAAAGATTGGCAAGTATTTGAGGATGATATGCAAATAAACAATTTTTTAACTTTACAACAAGAATTTGCAGGATTAAATATTGACACTGAGACAACAAGTCAATCACAAATACTTGACAGAGCAAGTCAATCACAGCTACAGTTACAACAGGTTGTTCACCCAATATCACCTAGAACAGCAAAACAAATGCTAAACCCAACCATTTTCAACAAAGAGAACATTCAGCAAATCCAATCAATCAATTGTGAAGAAATGACCAATGTTGAGGCTGAAATCATAGAGCTGAAAGACAACTTTTTACCCACTGGCTTAGCTCCTTTAGAAGACATTTTTGATTCAAATGATGTTCCCAGCAAGCCAAAAATGCAGCCCATCAACAATGCCATAGAAGAGTGCAACCTTGGGACTGTGGAAAAGCCCAAGGTAATTAAACTGTCTGCTTCTTTACCTCCTGACCAAAAGCCAAAATACATTGACCTTTTTAAAGAGTTCCAGGATGTCTTCGCATGGGGTTATGAGGATCTAAAGTCCTATGACACCTCTGTTATCCAGCACACTATCCCTCTCAAACCTGATCAAAAGCCCTTTAAACAAAAATTGAGGAGAATCAATCCTATGCTTCTCCCAGCAATGGAACAAGAAGTATAGAAGATGTTTAAGGCAGGCATCATAGCACCAATCAGATTCTCTGAATGGATTTCCAACTTAGTCCCTACAAGAAAGAAGACAGGTGAGATTAGGCTATGTGTGGACTTAAGAAATCTAAACCAAGTATCACTCAAAGACAATTACCCCTTACCCAAGATGGATCACATTCTCCAAAGAGTGGTAGGGGCCTCAAGGATCTCATTACTAGATGGGTTCTCAGGCTTCAACCAGATCTTAGTTCACCTTGATGATCAGGACAAAACAACATTTACCACCCCATGGGGAACCTTCAAATATGTAAAGATGCCTTTCGGATTGAAAAATGCAGGGGCAACTTTTCAAAGAGAAATGGATATTGCTTTTGCCAAAGAAATTCATGACTTTTTGGTCATTTACCTAGATGACCTCACACCTTTTTCAAAATCTGACCAAGAACATCTCAAACATTTAAGACAGATCTTCCTAAAATGCAGAAAATATGGAATTTCTTTAAATCCCAAGAAATCCCTGTTCGGACTGGAGGAAGGCAAGCTGCTGGGTCACATTATCTCAAAAGATGGTATTAGGATTGATCCAGATAGAATCCAAGCCATCTTACAAATGCCTCACCCAAGAAATGTCAAAGAATTGCAAGGATTCTTGGGAAAAATCAATTTCTTGAGAAGGTTCATCCCAAACTTAGCAGAACTAAGCAGATTATTAAACAACATGCTAAAGAAAGATTCAAAGGTCAAATGGACTGTGGAAGCCAAGCAAGCCTTTGAAGGTATAAAACTGGCCCTTACCCAAACCCCAGTGTTGACTAATCCACAGTTTGACAGAGAATTTATCATTTTCTCTTTTGCCTCCCAATATACTATTGCTGCGGTTTTATTACAAAAGGATGACCAAGGAAACGAGAAGCCAATTGCTTTCTTTAGCAAAGCCCTCAGAGATGCACCTTTGAAGTATCAAATCATGGAAAAACAGGCTTATGCTTTAGTCAAAGCAATTAAAGACTTCAGGATTTATATCCTCTATTCCCATGTTATAGCATATGTGCCAAGTCCTATTGTCAAAGACATTCTCACTCAAGAAAATTTAGAAGGCAGGAGAGGAAAATGGATTGCCAGCATACTAGAATTTGACATTGAAATAAAACCTACAAAGCTAATAAAAGGGCAAGGCTTGGCCAAATTAATGACAGAAACAAATTTCCAAGTCCTAGACATCAATCAGCTGGACAGTGAAACAGAGCTGGCGACTCCAAAGATCAATGTAGCCTTTGTACAATCACCTTGGTACTCTGATATCTGTTATGTCTTACAAAACCTGTGTGCTCCCCCAGGACTGTCCAAAACTAAGTGTAGGTTCTTAAAAATGAAAACATCAAAATTTTGTGTAATGGATGGCAATTTGCTTTGGAAAAACCATGAAGGTATATTATTGCACTGCTTAATTGAAAATGAAACTAACAATATCATGCAAGACTTTCATGCAGGTGACTGTGGTGGACACTTATACTGGAAGTCCACCGTGGACAAAATACTGAGGGCTGGTTACTACTGGCCCACCATGTTCTCTGATGTCAAGAAATTCACAACCTCATGTCATAAATGCCAAGTGTTTGAGGGAAAGAGACAACTGCTGCCACTTCCTTTAAGGCCTATTGCAACAGAAAGACCTTTTCAACAATGGGGACTGGATTTCATTGGGGAAATCCATCCCTCATCTTCAAGCCAACATAGATGGATTTTGACAGCCACAGACTACTTCACCAAATGGATTGAAGCTGCCCCGTGCAGACAAGCAAATGACTCAATAATCATTCAGTTTTTGGAGAACAATATATTGGCTAGATTTGGCTGTCCTAATAAAATAATAACAGACAATGCTGCTGCTTTTAGATCCAAGAAAATGGTGAATTTCTGCCACAAATTTCACATTACTTTGGGCCATTCCACTGCATACTATCCCCAAGGAAATGGCCTAGCTGAATCATCAAACAAGAGCCTAGTAAACATCATAAAAAAGGTGTTGGAAGAAAATAAGAAGAATTGGCATAAGAAACTAGTCAATGCCTTATGGGCAGATAGACTAACAACCAAAAGATCAATTGGGACCAGCCCATATGAGTTGGTTTATGGACTAGAGGCCAAATTTCCTTCATCAATAGGAGTGCCTGTTATGAAGCTTCTTCAAGAAAACCAAGCTGAACCAAATGACATGCAAAGAAGGATCAATCAGATAATTTGTTTGCAGCAAACCAGAGACCAAGTTTTCAGCAGAGTTCAAGTTCTACAAGAGAAATTAAAGAAGGCCTTTGATAAAAGAACTAAGGCAGAAGATTTCAGTGTGGGAGACAAAGTCCTCAAGTGGGATGCAAGAAGAGAGGAGAAGGGAAAACATGGAAAATTTGATTCCCTCTGGAGAGGACCATTTGCTGTCCAAGCAGTACAAGGAAACAACACTTACTTCCTTAAAAGTCTAAATGAAACTGATTTGGATGAAGGTCCTGTGAATGGCAGGATGCTGAAGCACTATTTTGAATATCACCCATAAGTGCGGCCTAAGGTTCCCTTGTATATATTCAGATGTAAATATTGTTTTCTGTTTAGATTGTAAAAATGCATTTTTTGAAGATTATTGACTATTAGCAAAAGACACATAGAATCAGAGGTCCACCAAGAAGATAAGCACACAATTTGGCATTTCAAAGCAGCACACTTCAAGTTTGGGATAAAACATGTCAAGGGCCAAGGCAATCTGACCTGCTGTTCTTGGTCTTTCAAGTGAAAAACCATCCCCATGTGGAGCCACTGTTGGATACCTATACCAATAGGTTTCATATTTCATGATTAACAAGGAAAGTCCAAATATGCTCTGCTTTGACTACTCAAAGATCCCATATTTCCTAGAAAAAAAACAAGGTGTGTAAAGAGCTTCTCCTTGTTTTAATTTTGATGACCTTGGTTCATATTTTGATGGATGACCCAACAGTTTAATCTGGATCATGCCATGCTTTCAATTTTCAGTTGTAGATTAGAGAAAGAAGTCTGTCCAAACTGTTTAATCTTGGCAGACAAGTAGCTCAGGTAGAGAAGTTAAGGTTCCCAACTGCTTAATCTGGGACCTTGGAAGCAATAAGGGTAGAAGTAGACAGAAACACAAAAGAAAAGCCAAAGAAAAGAAAAGGCAAGTAAGGGTTTGCAAGCCTAAATGCACCCTCCAAGAAGAAACAAAAAATGCTAGGCAAAGTAGTTGGGTAAGTAGATGGGGTTGCAGAAATGGTATCCATTTCAGATTGAATGATCAAGATAAGAGAAGAAAAGCAAAGAAGTATGTCTAACCTCCCACTGCCCCCTTTTTTCATGTCATTTACTAACATCCCCTTTGAGTTAACATTCATGGAAGCACTTGTGGTAAGGAGATTGAATTTTTATCCTTACAAGCCACATTTCTTGTCTAAAACTCTTTGCATTTTGATCTACTCCCTAAACTAAGTAAGTTTCAAATGAACTTAGTGTTTTTCCCCCATTCACTCCCCCCATACATATTAACTTTAACTTTACTATGTAAATCCCCTATATCACCCTTCCCCTACTAGTATTAACACCATGGTGTATAAACCCCAAATTTTGTATAAATACCCACCCCTTGGTATTATAGCCAATAAGTCCCGTGTCAGGGATCAAATGACACCTGGTCATCTTGATAAACCTAAGCCCAAAACCCCTTTCCCCTTCACAAATCCATTTTCTCACTTTAAAACCCCATTTGCACATGAAAACCCCCTAAAAGCCTTGTGTCTACCCTTACCCGCTTCAAAATGGCTAAAAATCGTGAAAAACCAACTTTTCCCGTTTGTCCAAAGTCTAATGGGCGGGCTCATTTACACTGGAATTCGCGAAAAACTCGCTTTACCAAAGTTTCCGCCCATGCACAGTTCCCGGGATAAATTAATAAAATAATCCCCGCCCCTCACCGTACCTGTCTATCATTTTGCGCTCCCGCTGACCGTCCGATCAAACGATCTTAGATCCTACGGCTCTGGTTGCATCGGACCTTCTCCGACGTCCGCCCGTTACCCACCCTATCCCCCTATCACATCAAACCTCCGATAGTTGTCAGATCATGTCCCTCCAAATCCAACGGCCATCGCTGCATCGGAGCCAATCCGCTGTCCGGACGATATCTCCCGACGGCCGTATTTTGGCTACGTCATGCGGCAGCCACGTGTCCCCTCCACGGCTCATCGGAGGTACTACTGACACTTACCGCCACAGTACCATAGGCGGTGCGATATGAAACCGCCGGCGGTTTCCGGTTTCTCCCTTTCCGCCCGCATTGCGTCATCCCCACGTCATTGCCCCGTTACCCCACGTCACTGCCAATTATGCCGTCACGTCATCCCTCCGCTCATCCATTGGTCGACCTGTCCTGCCACCTCACCATCCCCGTGGACCAACCAGAACCCGCCACCTGGCCGGATGACGTCCCGCTGACGTCATCCGACCCTGACCCCACCTATGACGTCATGCTGACGTCAGCACAAAAACGCGCCAAAATCACCAAAATCTATATTTGGGCCAAAAAAGTCGCGTTTTTGCTATTTTTTGGAGAAAGCCGCATTGTTGCTCTGCATGTAATTTTACGTTCAAACCTGCACCAGCCCGTTGAAAAGGCTTCCAGACCGCCAGAGCGTCCATCCTTCAAGCATTAGCAAGTTTTAACCGACCAGATTCCACAGGTATTATTCATTTTCACTCTGCAAGTCCATTTTCACTGAATTCCGCTTATAAGCCTATGAACAGACCTTGAAACGCTAAATTCACCATTAAACTCCACTGAACCAACACTAATACCATACCAGTGCTGCCATTACACGTTTACAAGGCCACATTGGGCAAACTGAACGCAATTTTCTCACTGGTTCGCGCAATCGTGAACCAGTTACCTGCAAGAATCAAATTTACCATAAAAACATACTTTGTTCAACTCTGCTACTCATCTATTGGTTCAAAAGCAGCATTTCAATTGCTACAACCTTTCCCATTCACTCTTTGTCCTTATAAATTCCCATTTTCCTCAGAAGAAGCTCATTTTGTGTTACTCTGCATAGTAACACCAGCCCCCAAAGAACAGAATCCTAAAAGGACCATGGATCCCCCTATGGCTCCCATAGTGCTAAATGTTCAACCTCTGAATGCCCCTCAAAATAATTTGAAATGGCATGCCTTAGCAGATATGGATTACCAAATTGAAGAAGAGAAGCTTATGAGCAGCAAATTCCACCTTCATCTGTTGAATGAATTAAAAGCCAAGCACGAAAATGGGACAGATATACTGGGCTTATGGGACTCTTTTCTCCCTATTTTTAAGCTCCCTCAGGTCAACCAGTTCCCTGAACTAATCCACCTCTGTGCTGAACAATATGATGTTTCTCAGCGAGCTGTTCTTGACCCATCTGGTGCAGTACTTTTCTATGCTACCCCTCAAGCTATCAGAGACATGCTTTGCTTCAACCCTCAGAAGAAGTTGGTTCCTTTATCACTGGTAAATCTGATAAAACAAGGGGATAAACTCACAGATGCTCAAATTGTTAAATTCAATCAATTATACATCAAAACTAACATTGTAATGGGCCCTCCAATTCTTCATGTATACCTCAATGAGCTGGGCAGAGACCTTGCAGATATGATTTCTCCCATCTTGGGATATAGTTCAGTCGAGCATATCGATACAACTGTGCTGGTATTGATGCTTATGTTTGCTCCTGGCAAGTCACCAATCTGCTATGACTACGCCACCTACATATCAGACAAGATTCATGAGCAATTGATGAATTTAAGGAGAGATAGGGTGTTCAGATACACCTCCTACATTTACCATTTGATCTTGTATCATCAACATCAGAAATTTCACTTTTCAATCAAAAGAATGGATGCCCAAGGCAATCCCAAATCAGTGGTCTACTGGTCATCTATCTTCCACATTAGACCTGAGTCTCCATACACTTACTGTGAATTCATGGATCTGTTTATCCATCCAACTATGGCAATGCTGATGAGCTCACCTCCTCCGAGACTCACTGATGACATGCAGAGAATTCTTCAGTTGTCCAAATCTTATAGCATTGGGGATTGGTACTTCTACCAAAACCACACTCTCATCAGGATATATGGGTGTGATCTACCTCCTTTCAAATTACCCAAGTATGTGCCTATGAGGGTATTTGCCCTAGAGTACTTTAGGCAATTTGGCAGAGTTGATGTGCTTCATTTTTCAGGAAAGGGCAAAAAGGCACAATTGAAGGTCAAAAGCCAACTTGGCCATTTTATTTATAATGAGAGGGAGCAAGGATGGAGGGAAGCAGAGCGAATGCTTGAGGCCCTTGGCCTGCAAACCAGTTTCATATGGGTACCCTATGACCCTAATCATTTCATATCCACAAGGAGGCTCAAATACAAGTTATTTTCCTACGATCACCATAGCATCCCCCACATTGAAAAATATGCAAACCAAGATAAATGGAGGAGAGGGACCTTAGAAGAACCCTTGTCACAAGAAGAGCTGAACAAAAGGGCACTAAGGAATCTAAAGAAGTTGGCTGACCTTGAGCTTTGTCCACAGGTATTCACACTTCCAAGTACACAAACGGGAGTAGCTGAATCCTCCTCAACTGCCAAGCAGCAAAACACCAAGGTAACTGAGAATATATCTAGCAGTGGCAAAGAAAAGGAGATGGAGACAGAGCAAACATATAAACAAGAGCAGCAGCAGGTAGAGTTACAACAGCAAGCAGAAGGGCTGCAGCAAGGGCAGCAAGAAGAGTCAGAACAGCAAGAGCAACAACATCAAGAAGAACAAAGGCAGGAGCAGTCTGCCCAACAAAAGGAAATAGTGGAAACTCCTCAGACCACTGAAAGAACGGTGCCTACAAGGCAAGAGACTACCTTTGATGCCTCGGTCCTCCAAACCCCTCAAAAGGAGGATACATTTGTTTTTAGAAAAAGGGATAGAGAAACTCCCCTGACATCATCTATAAATCAGGGAGAGAAAAGGCAGAGATTAAATGATTTTCCAGAGGAGGACATAGCAATAAGACAGGCATTGGGCATGGGCCCACCCAGCAGAGAAGCTTCAGCAAGTTCCTTCCAGCAGGAACAGGACAGGACCATGGGAGGGGAGGTCAGCTCCTCCAACCAACAAAAAGAGGGAAGCATCAAACAACAATTTATAGACATTAAAAGGAGGAATGATCCTATTAAGATACAGCTGTACAATCACCTACTAAACATGGCTCCTACCAATCAGCAAAGACTTATGTCTGCCTTTGATGTAGGTGAAGGCAAAATGATCATGAGTCATTTTATGCCCACAGCTCTGCATCCCCAATCTGCCTCAGATTACCTCAGGACCAACCTGGAGGTCATGGCCAAAGACATACACCCAATGGACAAAATTGAACTACATAAACAAACTGGTGAGATGGTGTATGCCTCTTTAGTAGATGAAACATTGGAGAATTATAAGCTAAAGAGAAGCCTCAATGCCACAGCCTCTCAACTGGAATTGGAGAAGGCATCATCCCAGGCAAAGGACAACAGAATAAAGTCCCTAGAAGACATAATCATTGAAATTGGGCATGATCCCAAAGATATTTTAGGGATACAGGAAATTTTGAAGTTGAGGGATGCTGACATGGCTGCCATGAGGAAGAAGATCAAACTCCCTGCCACCATGCACCCTCAGACAGATGAGGTAGCCCAACAAAGGTAGGAGAAGGACACCACAGATTTGCTGATCTCCATTTATAAACAACTTATTCAAGCACAAGACAAATTAGGAGAATCAGAGGCTGCAAAAGCAGCATTGCAAGCAGCATTAAAACAAAGAGAAGAGGGTCAGACCTCTCAACCTCCTCCTCAGATCATCAATCTTGAGGAAACTGCTCCTATCACTGCCCCTCCTCCTCAACAGACCGAACAAACAGCAACATCTACTTCAGCAGCGCCAACAACTACAGAGCAGGCCCAAAGCCTAGATATGCAAAAGCTGAAGAACGAAATCCAAGTCCTGGAAGCTCAAATGTTGGAGCTCAACTCAGCCAAAGAATCTTTGGCTAAAATCAATGATAGGTATGATAAGTCCAAACAAACTGTGGCAGAGAAGGAAAGGGAGGTGAAAGCCCTAAAAAACAAAATAAAAGAGCTAGAGAATGAGCTCAAGTTAGACAAAGTGGTGGCAGAACTGAAAATAGTACTATGGGCTAACATTGGTCGATCTATCAATGAGCAGTGGCCATATATTGAGACAATCCATGAGCAGCTGGAGCTCATCCCAAAGGCACAAAGGGAGATTCACAGAGCAAGAACTCAATTGAGCAATATGCCTGAAGTGGCCACTAGAATGATCAATGTACTTAATCATAAAACAAGTTCTTAGTTAGCCATCATGGGAATTACAAACCGGACTGATACTGTCCAACTGATCAAGAGGGTTCTTACTCTTAGAAATCTGGTACAGACATTGGAAAGAAGAACCCAAGACATGCAGACTGAGGTGAACAGATTTTTAGAAAAATTTCAAGTGTTAGAAAGCAGAGGACTCCCTGGCTTACTGAACAGTGCAGGGAGATTGTTCACACATGACCAATACGCTAAAAGGGTCAATACATTTGCCACTAACCAGATCAGTGATAAGCCCAACACCTCAGAGGAAACAGGGCCAGCCACAGGACAGTCTCTTTACAACAGAGTTGAGAATCTGTTTTTTATAATGAATGAGATCAATCACTTGTTTGGGGTGGCTCCCAATTTCTTCAAGTACACAGAGGCAGAGGAAACAATGGATGCTATTCTCAGGCATCAGCTCCCTACGCAAGAATGGTGGACAAGCGCAATACAGAAGATTTTGTAAATAGGGAGGCACTTAACAAATTTTGTTTCTTAAAAAATCAGTTATCATGCAAAGCAAAGTTTAACAAAATCAGCATGCACAGCGGATCAAAGCTGAGCCAACTCAGCAGAGGGATCAGCCAACAAAGCAGAAGTAGAAGACTACAGGTGGCAGGGCCGAGAAAATACAGCGCAGCAAGAGATAAAGGCGCAGTTATCAGCATTAAAGCTAAGCATTGAAACCGACTCAATGACCTCCAAAGGTCAAACTACCCTCTGACAAACATAAAGAGCATTTATGCTGCATTAAAAGCTACAATAACTTCTTCTCTACTTTCTGAACAAATTTGTGAAGATATTTTCTCTCTCGGATGACTCAATGCCTGAGATATTTTGTATACGCCTTCTTATAAAGTCCCCTTCGCATAAGATTGCAAGGGTTGTTGTTGATTTCATTTCTATGTTACAGTTGCTGTGTAATTCTCAGAGAAATAATACAAAAGGTGGATGGAATTTCTATAGCTTTGTGTTCCTTGACGCACTGTGATGGCTGGCTGAATGTTACAAGATTCCCGCATGTTTCATAGCACAATAAGTCTTCTTTAAACCTCTGTGTTGAATGTTGTTTCGATTCTTTGTTCTCTTTCATTGTTTGCATGTTTTACACTTAATGGCAAAGTAAAAGAATAGCTCCAGGATTTAATCGCAGATTACCCTGAACTCAATCTAAGCTGTTATGTATGTTTTCTTCAGATACAGTAAATAAGGTGTAATTCTTAATTGCTACACTTTCAAACTATATCTTTCTCTGTGATAGATATTTCAGGAATTCAAGTTTTGCTCCTGAGGCATCTATCTCTTTCTCACACCCAGCTTAGTGAAAAATTCTTGAATGCTTTTCACTGGTTCACATGTCACCATCATAATTTAAATTTTGTTATATGAAGTATCCAACTGGCCCTGTAACTTCAGCAAATCATCTCAAGGCTCCTAGACACTTGTAGCCATAGACTCCATTGCCCAATGAAATAATATCATTTGTAGATTGCACATTTCAGGTACAGAAAGAAATCCCTCAACCAAAACGTAAAACGAAACATTCTCATTTCATAGCTAGCCTAAAATCAATTCAGAACAGAGATAAATTATAAAGAGAGAGCCCTCTCTGATTACAGTGTGGCTAGGCACTGTAATCCAAAGATTGGTTAGTGGTTACCCCGGCCGTATTCCCTTGGGAGTCATAGGGAACAACCTGGGTGTTAACACAACTGATCCTCAGATGCCTTTTTATTAATGAGGCCTCTATTTTCTTCATTTTCCATTATTTTCCTTCAATTTCTTCCTCACATACAACTCGTGACCTTTCTCCTTACTTTTCTCCTAATTTCCTTTATTTTCATAAATAAATGTGCCAAAAATGCCTTTTTTCCCTTTAATGCCTTTGCCTTAGCCTCTACCAATTTCCTTAGCCATAAACACATCCAGTGACGCCCACTATGATATCTTTTCCCAAAATTCATCTTGGAATAAGTGTCCCTTAACTGTGGTCTTATTTTGCCTTTATTAACTTTTATTACATGAAATTTTCACCAGGGTTGTTACAAACAAAGACTATGCCCTAATTTCTTCTTGTGTAAGTGAAGAGGTGAGTCATCATATAGTTTAAATTACAATTTATTATGGTGGATTGAAAAGATGAAAGATTTATATGACTCACACTCAAAATTTGAATTTGTTTAGTTAATGGTCAAATTCTTCAAGCTTGAGTTGAAATATGATGATCTCGTGGCCTTAGCCTTATAGATTAGAACCATCATGTATGATGTAAATGCCACTGGATTTCAGATAGACATTCTTCTCACAACCTTTTTCAGGGCCCTCTATCCCACATACTCTCACTATCTTGAATCCCTACAAGTTAGTGAAGAACCCAAAAACATTACATTTGACTCTCTAGTGGAGAATTTTTCCAAACATGAGATTTTTTCTGGAAAAGGGAAGATAGCAACTCCATTCTCTAAAGAAGTAGCATGCCTTGATATGAAAGAGAATAATCATATGAATGTTTCTCCTAAAATAAGTGGCAGCATAAGTGGATGCAGAAAAAAAAAAAATTCAGAGGCAGGGGGTAAACACCATCAAAGAGAAACATATGATCTTCATTGTATTCATTGCAACGAAGAAGGACATGATGAAACAACATGAAAAATCCACTAGGAGAAAATCAAAGACAATCAAAACCATAAATAAGATAAAGGTAAAATATCAAATCCACCTAAAGGTAAAGCATATGAATTTGCTCATCACATTTTTTCCCATTTCAATGTTGGAGTAACTGAATATTTGTTTCATTCTTCACTTTCTTCTTAAAGAGATGCATGGTTTCTTGATACAAGTGAAACTTGCCATATGAATTTTAAAAAATAATTGTTTGAAGGTCATGTATATGGAGCAGTATATTTTGTATACAAATCAAGTCTAAAGCCATCAAGACTTGGCACCATCAGGATTAAACTGCTTGGCTTCTTGGATTTCTTCTACTACTCTACCTTCGAGAACTGCGAAGAAATTTCTTATCCCTTGTTAAGGTTTACCAACAAGGACACTCCATTCATATGTTTTATGGAAAATTAGAGTTAATGAAATCATATGACAACACTTTAGTCATAACTAGAGTAGAGGATGAAATATTGTTGAAGTTGTAAGCAACATGTTCTCATGCACATAACTATGCATGCATTTCTCAATACAATGAAGGTACATTGCCATCTAGTCTTTTATGAAATGCAATATTTGGACATATTAATTATGATAACATTCATTTATTGAAAAAGAATGGTGTTTCTAGTTTGCCAATGGTTCCAAGGAAACTGAACCAATGTGATGCTTGTATCGTAGGAAAACATAGAAAACAACCATTTCATGATTCTACTTCTAGAGCACATAAAATCTTGCATTGATTTATTCTAATTTTAGTAGACATATGAATGTACCTTCTATAAATGAAAATAGATATGTGATGAATTTTATTGATGATTACACCAATATGTGTTAGGTATACTTGTTGAAAAGTAAATAATAAGCTTTTCAAACTTTCAAAAATTTTCATGCATGGATTGAAAATGATGCAATGATAGTTGATGAGCTCCATTATTGCAACAAGAATGTTGCAACTCCTAAGGTGATCAGCTTTAATTATCAACTTGATGTACGTACAAACTTAATAGGTCTTGACACTATGTGTGCAACATGCAATGTGTTCTTGTTTTATTGATATGATGTAATGAAATGAATGAAAATGCATCGAGACCACTATGGTATAGGGAAAATACCTGAAATATTTAGTTAATGGAAAATTATCACATCTTAACTTTACAAGAAAAGAAATCACTGAAATAGAACCTAATCTATTGTTGAGAATTGAATAACATAAAGGAAACCCTAATCTGATTTCATGAAGGTAAATGATAGAAAGGTAATTCTAATCTATTTTACAGAATGTAAATAATAGAATGAAATCATAATATATTTTATAGCAAGTAAATGAAATAATGAAGTCCTAATCTATTGAAGGAAATAAACCTTTCCTATCATAGGAAAAGAAATCACTAAAGTAAATTGTATTCTACTTGCAAGAAGACAAAGAAAATGCTCAATAATGTTAAAGGTAAATCAATCTCGTTTTATCTAACAAATAACATAAGTGGTAAAACCTAGTTGCAGAAATGAAACTACAACTATGAAAGTGAAGTGCCTAGGGGGTCTCTAGTCTTCTCAAATCCACCTTCAAGGCTTAAATGACATTATGGGGTGATGATAAATGAAGGTAAAACTTTGGGTGCAATTCTGGAAGTGATTTGAAGAAATTTGTGTATTACTACAGGATTGATACAAGAAACTTCCAACAAACATGTTTGTTAAGTTAACTTGCCAAATGCCTAAATTAATAAAGTGCAAATGTGGGTAAAATTTTCTATTAATTTGAATGCTTTTAGACTTAAATCCAAGTGGAATCAACTCAAAATAGATTTATTAACACGTGCTAAACGTCAACAAAATTGGACTACTAAAAACCAGAAATTTCATAGCAGTGAACTAGTAAGTTGATTTAAGTAACCAAATGCCTAAGCTAATCAAAGTGAAAATGTTGTGGGGTAAATTTTGTTATTAATTTGAATTTTTTTATAATTTAATACAATTAGATTCAACTCAAAATATCTTCATTAACATGTTCCAAAATTCAGCAAAACATTACTACTAAAACTGTTGGGTGTGTGTTATATTCTTTCCATGACTAGTCGCATGATCGAGGGGGTCACAAGGGGGGCAACAGACTCCCCTGTTCAGTGCACTGAGTTAAGTAGGGGGTCACAAGGGGGGCACAACCCCCTTTTTGGGGGGGTTTCAGGGGGGTGGTAGCCCCCTTGTACGGGGTCTGGGGCAGTGCCCCGAGAATTTTTTTTGGACCCTATATTAGGTGGGCAGACCTACCTATGGTTTTGTGCATAGGTTTCGCACATGGTTTTGGGCATGATGGTTTTCTACCCATGGTATTTTGTAGATCCAGTCAAGGGAACTACGGTTATGTTCTAATCCAGGGTTAATGGATTGGGGTTTATGAATGCTTTGACATGTATATATATGTATTGTAACATTGAAAGGAACATAATGAAATATGGTAGCCTCGGTTTTGGGATCTAGGGGAAAATATTTGTGTATTTTTTTGTTTTTCTCACCATTGTGTATTTTATGTTTTTTAAGAATTCGTTTGCAGGTAATTTTTGTACAGGGTTAAAACCTACAAAAACCAAAAATTTTAGAATAGTGAACTAGAAAACTAATCTAAGTAATCCAATGATGAAAATGACTTTCCTGAGATATGCTAATGATGCATCACACTTGTAACTATATAAATGACATGAGAAAAATATTACTTCAATCATTTAACCAATATAACCTACAACAAATGAAGCATGAAAGCTAAGTAAATAAATAATGAGTATAACTAAGCAAAGAAATGTTGGAAAGAAAAGAAATAAAACACATAGAAAGGCTCTAAGGCTCCTGGGATGGCCAATCCCAATGATAATCAGAGTCCTATGAAGGAAAACAAGCCTTAGAAGCTGAAAATGAAACCAAACTTCATTATTAGAATCAAGTCAAGTGTATATTTGTTGGAAATGAAGTTATAGCTGCTAAATAAAAAGTTTAATTCCCATGAAGACCAAAAATTACATGCTCCTAGAGGCTAATTCGAGTTGGTACCTATAGAAATTGATGTGGAATAAATCTCCTTGAAAGGAGGTAATTTTTCCATCCAAAATCCCTTAAAAAGTGGATATGGTCCCCAACAATAGGAACCTTCATTAAATATTGTGTTTTGGATTCTCCTATAGCAGATAATACAATCCTAGATTTTACCAATCAATGGAGCTCCAAAATCTATTCAACAATTTCATAATATGATATTCATTTTTTGGACCATTCTGTAGCATACTATAGCACAGAGAAAGTTCTTAAATTCTCTCATTCTGTAGATCTTCAGAATTTACTCAATATTCTGAAAAATAAATAATATTAGGTACATAGTAGGCAATAATCTCAAAGCCTTCCTAAGAACTTATTAAAATTAAGAAAACGTTATTAAGTATAGAAGGAGAGATATAATCATGGGGGCTTCATTGTGGGGGAAATACCATACCACATGCATTCATATTGGGGGATATATATTACAGAAAGAATGACATAATATGTTGGGGGATATGTAGGGGGTGAAGGGTTTTTATATTGGTAGGTATAAAAAATAGAGCTAAGAGTTAATGAAAAAACATAAAGGGGTATAAAAAATGTTAATGAAAAAATGTATACCTACAATATCTAGTGAAAGTAAGGGTTTTGAGAGTGGGAAGGTGTATTGGGTTCATATTGGTAGGGCGTTAAATAATGTGATTTTTAGAGGTATTATCCAATATGTAATAAAATTAGGGGTATTGTTTAATATGCCACGAACACATGTGATATTTCAGGGGTTCATTGAGTGAAGCTCCCGTGGATTTAATATAGCCTTTATGTGCATAGGCAGGGTTAGATAGGCCTTGTTTTGCACCCATTTGTGAGGCCCGTCATACCCCCTACTGAAATTGTTTCTCACCCTCTGAGTAACCTACTCATCTTCTTTGTCCTGCTTTCCTTCATGTATGCTTCTTATGAATTTTTTGACATCCATACTAATGTAGTTGCCCCTGCTGGATAAGATCTCGCACTTATCTCAATTTAATGTCATTCCTTTGATTCTTCCTCTTGGTTTTGGTATTTCTGAAGTATCTATTGATTATCCTCCTCTCATGATTTGAAATAATTTTTCACAGATTTGGGCATTCTTTTATAAAGAAGTACTAGTCAAGTTTTGATCTTGTAGTAGAGAAGAGATTTACATCCTTTTAAAGGTAGGAAAGGAAAAGACTTGTCACTGATTACTCATCTTCATTTTGCCACTTTGTGTCTCTTAAAAATAATCAAATTAACTATTTTATTTCTTGTTTAATTCAAATTGTCTAACACAAAAAATTCTCTTGGATAGATGAGATAATTTGAAAACTTTTGCCAAATGTGAGTGGGAAGGATTGTGATTTACACTTATTTTGAATATCCCCTTGCCTTTTAAATCATTTGAATATTTTATGGATATTCTAGGCAAATATTCATCTTGTTATAACACTTTCTGAAGTTCATGTAGTAATCTGTCTGTCTCTTGTAGCAATTTGCTTGTCACATGTAGGATCATGTAGCAGTCTTTCTATATCTTATAGCAGTGTTTACATCCCATATTAGTGCCTAGAGTTGTACTTTACTCGTGTGGTGATGGTTGTTGGAAATATGTTATCATTTTTTTCAACAAGATATTCCTTGATGTCAACAGGGTGTCTATTAAGAAGATGATTGAAAATGGTGTTAGCAGGTGGCACATGTGTCTCATAAGAATAGGTTCCAACCACAAGAAGAAGGGTTAAGGTGCAAAGAATAGCAGAGAGTTTGAAGCCATTTTTAGGCAACAAATGAGCTCAAGGAATAAATGATACCCACTCAACTTGAAATTTTTGTAAAATAGATTTCCAATTGTATAAAGAAGTCTTAAAATGGCCTCCCAGATTAAAAGATACAGGTAGTCAAAGCTGGGCCTATGAAAGTAAAAAAATGAATAGAAGGCCCAAATCCCTGCAAGTCCTATAAGTCCATAACATAGTGGAAATATAATGGTGCAAAAGAAGACTCATAATGCCCAGAATGTTGTTGGTTTGAGGGGGCTTGACCTAGGTTTAGAGTGTGCTTTGCACCAACAAAACCCTCAACTACTAGCCCTTTCAACAATGACCTGCATGCAGATCGCGGTATCACCCGAAGTAGTTATGGGAGGCTGCATAACCAGGATTTTGAAACTGAAGGGATATTTGCGTAGTGGCACTGTGTATTTTCTTCTACTCTATATTTATCTTATAACTTTGTGTAGATGATTACTTTAGAAAAATTACATTAAACCCGTAAACTCTAACAATTAACAATATATCTTACAGTTCTTCACATAATTTAGTGAAAAACATACATAACGATATTAACAACAACTAAGGCTGAACACAGAAAGATATATAGTTCCTCACCAAAACTTCTTCTTTATTAATATAAATCTTTAGTACATACACATATTCGACTTGTGCACCTAGTTGCAGGTGGCCTGCGCACTCAGTTGCAGCTCATCCAGGCCTCCATGCACTCAGTTGCGAAGCCTTCCCCAAAACTACAGACTACCAATTTGAATACAGAGATTCAATTCACTTATGATATGTCTTATCTTTGATTACAAAGTATTACATCTCCTTATATATTTCATATTTACAAAAACCATGGTCCACATGCCATGGATCCAAAAAACAAGGACTAATACCCGATACCCATTACAAAATAAGGGGTTTAGCCCATCCCCAAAAGCCCTAAAAGTCCACGCAATGAATATATCTTCTGCAACTCCGTGTGGTACACTCCTTCTTTTGTGGGCTCTTTTACCCAAAACTTGGACCAAGTTGGTCCATGTCCAAGAGGCCACAAACACTCACTCATGACTCATCTTGAGTCACTCATCTTCGAAGCCCTTAATCTTTGTTGCGATCCCATTGTACACTACGTTGTGCTATTGGAGCCTTTTTGCCATCAATTTTTCTTCCTGGCACACTTCCTTCAGCAAAGATTCTATAGTAGGGCGAGCAGTCTTCTATAGTATCCCTGCTTTCATTTTCTTCAATTCCTTCAGCCTCTTGTCTACTGCCTACAAATGTTGCAAGGCTTCCTCTTGCCATGACTGAGTCCTTTCCTGCAAGATATGTGCTTTCCTCTGAAGATCATCTATTTGCATTTGGAATTTATTCCCTTTAGAAATATTGGTAAGACTCTACAAGACTGGTAAGGTTTTCACATCTACCATGATCTCATTGCACTGCTTCTACTTGGTCTGTAGTTCCTCCTCAATATTGAGGACGTTTGAATCTTCTTGCATTGAAGTCCAAATCTACATCGTATCATCGAGCAGTTTTCTACAATCTATCACTATATCATATATGCCTTTCAATGCTGCACTGAGGTCCCTTTGTCTCTACCCTCGAACCTATGGTGGTGTCACTCGCTGCAACCTTATCCGCAGCTTTGATATTTGCACTTTGTATTCAAATTTCAACATAGCCATATTATTCTTTGAGTCTTTCATCATGAGGGTGAGATTTGTTGTTGGCATTATGATATAGGTGTTGTCCATGATGGAAACTCACATAGATGAGAGCAAAGGATTATAGATCAGACTCCAGAGATGGAAGAAAGAGAATGGTTTAAGAAGTATAAGCTGGTTCACTTTGTCCAAGTAGTGTATACATGCGGTCTCATGAAACAGAAGGAGTGTATACGTATGCACGATCTTTCATAGAAGGAAAATTGCGTACAGGATGGAAAATCAGGGTTTTGGTCTGAGGTTTTTGGTTTGAGGTTTTGGTCCAAGGTTTTGGTTTGAGGTATTGGTCCGAGGTTTTGGTCTAAGGTTTTGGTCCAAGGTATTGACAAAGGATCTAAGTATATAAGGAGGAGAAGATCAAAGGGCTAGTGTGCAAGTAATGAATATCTAATGAAGAGTTAGATCAAAAGAAAATATGCATGTAATGGGTTTCTGGTGCTTTTCTTGACCTGAAATAAGGATGAACCTAAGTGGTTGATGATGGATGAGATCTAATGATGGATTAGGATCATAAGACCTGAAATGGATTATCATTATGTGGTATGATCATGGATAGTCTAGATATGATTTCTTACGCATGTTTGATTCTGTAAATGTTATGATCTGGGTATGAATGAAGTCTGGATTAGCTATGAAATTTTAAGTTATTATTTGAAGATCTATAGATTGGTTCGCCTTAGTGAAGGCGCATATACATGCTGGTTCGGTACTTCAAAGTAGCGTATACATTATGAAATATGATGTTTAAAATTGCAGTTGGTTCTGGTTGTTGATGTAGAGATTTGGGTTCTGCACTGTGTTCTAGTGACAGTGTTCTGAATGTTCAGATTGATTGATTGTGATTTGCTTAAGTGATGATGGGTTTTCTGTTATGAAACCAGCTCAAGAAAAGATAGAAAAGATAGATCAACGCCTTAGAATTCAGCCTCTTCGAGGGGGCAACCTCCTTTACATTACATAAATGAACAATTCTTGGATGATTCAAATGACAAAACCTCCTTTCTATATATAGGAGTCTAAGGAGTCACAATATAATCCAGCCGACCTAACAATAATAATATAAAGCAACAAAAATAACAATAGAGGGATTCTATGGGGCACAGTAATAACAATATGGGGGCAATAGGGGCACAAAAATATTAATAAGGGGTGTAACTACAATAGTAATGGGGTAATCACTAGTATTATAGGGACCCAACATGCCCCTCTCCTTCAAAAAAGTGTTGTCCTCAATGCTTGAGTAGTTCTGGATACTTCTGCATAAAATTCTCATCCTCCCATGTGGAATCTTCAGCGGATAAGTTCTTCCACTTGATAAGATACTCTGAAATTGATCGATTTCGTAGCTGTCAAGTTCTTGTTTCTGTGACTGCTTCCAGTTCCAATATAATTTTTCCTTCCTCGTCAAGTTCTGGCAATATTGTTTGAACTGGGAGCTTGTCACCTATAACCTTCTTTAAACTTGAAACATGGAAAACTAGGTGCAATCAAGAAGCTGCAGGAAGCTCCAATTTGTATGCCATAGTACCAATCTTTTGCAACACCTTGTACAGACCATAATGCTTTGGTGATAATTTATTATCCTTCTTAGCTTGCTTGAGGGAAATTTGCTTATATGGTTCTAGCCATAGGAATACCCAATCACCTACATCAAAAATTCTTTCACTACGATGTTGATCTGCCTGTTGTTTCATTCTATTCTGTGCCAACACGAGGTTATCCTTTAAGAGTTGGAGGACTTGTTGTTGATGTTCAATGTGATGTTCCACTACCTGAACCTTAGAATTTTCTCTTAGATATGATGTGATGCATGGTGGTTGATACCCATAAAGTGCCATAAATGGGGTCATTTTTGTTGTTGTATGGAAGGAATTGTTATACCACCATTCAGCTAGAGGCAACCATTTGACCCATTGTGTCTGTTTATCAGATACAAAGCAACGAAGATATCCTTCCAAACATTTGTTTACTATCTCAGTTTGCCCATCAGATTGAGGATGATAAGATGAGCTATGAGCTAACTGAGTACCAAGATAAGAAAATAATTTTGTCCAAAAATTTCCAGTGAAAATGGGATCTCTGTCACTTACAATAATCTTTGGGTTTCCATGTAGCTTTTGAATTTTTTCCATAAATGTAGTAGAAACTGTACTGGCTTTAAATGGATGTGATAATGCACAAAAGTGTGCATACTTGGTAAGTCTGTCAACTACCACCATGATGACACTCTTTCCCTCAGACTTGGGTAAACCTGTGATAAAATCCATTTAAACCTCCTCCCAACGTTGGCTTGGAATGGATAAAGGTTGTAATAGACCCGATGTTGGAAATAATACTGAGAGGGGGGGTGAATCAGTATTATCAAGTTCTTTTAATAAATCTTCCTTATTTATACCTTGAATTATTTTTGCATGTGAGTACCATAAAATAATGAGCATGGACAAGAAAAACAGATAGTCACACCAAAGAACACCAGATATAAGGTGGAAACCCAATGTGGGTGAAAACCACCTGCTGCACTATGTCTCTATCTTCTTTCAAATTAGAAACTCCTTTTACAATGGTTTTGTACTAGTGCAGTCCTTTACCAGTACGCAGGCTGCAACCTGCAGAGAGCTACAACTCTCTCTCGTTTTCCAGTCTCTCCTGGAAGGGAGCTACAACCCCCTACTTCTTTTCTTTCAAGGACCACTTTTCATAAATTTTCAAACTGGATCCAAGAAAATCAAATAATCATCAAGTACATGCAAATTACCCAAACTCCTTATACAATCAACATAGAGTCACCCAACTTCTCAAAATGTTGTAAACAGAAAGACAGTACCAGAAATATAAACCCAGAACTCTGCAGCAATAGATAAAAGATAATCAATGAATGTTTTTAAGACAGATCCGCAGTTTTTCTTAATCTGGCCTGCGTGGCTCCGCACTTCACCTTCTGCTCCCCTGTGTATACCCGCAGAGAGCCTTCTGCTGCACTGCGTACCTACGCACCTGCACCTTCTGTCGCGCCGCGTACATACACTGTAGCTCCGCACCTGCGGCTTCTATCGCGCCGCGTACCTCTACTGTAGCTCCGCACCTGCGACTTCTGTCACGCCGCGTATCTTTACTGTGCCTCCGCACCTGAACCTTCTGTCGCTCTGCGTACCCATGCACTGCGCCTTCTTCTACTTTGCGTACCCACGCACTGCGCCTTCCTTTGCTGTGCGTACCCACGCACTGCGCCTTCTTCTGCTGTGCGTACCCACGCACTTGCACTGTTAATCACTTGCGTACCTCTGATTAGGGCCGAATTGGCAGTCCCCCAGTGTGCCACAGATAGTCAGATGCCCAGATCTGATCATGTGCCCTAGAGATCACACTTCATAGATTCACTTTCAACTTCACTTTTATATAGATCAAGCTTTTAAACCGATAACCCAATATTTCAGATCTTAAGATATTCAATTTGAAAAGATACATTAGCCAAGAGATCTCCTTCCCTATTTATAGTCAAGCCCTATTCACACCATGGGACAAAACCATCAATAACCAATACAAGGGATCCAAACCGGGGCAAAATTAGATCCTATACCACGGGCCAAAACCATAGAATCAAGAATGGCAAGCTAAATACCACGGGCCAAACATAAGAAACCCCACGTGAGCGCGCTTCTCTGCCTTGAAGTGAGTGAACTGGGGGTACGCACCTCATGAACGGGTAACCTGCGGGTATGAACGCACTTCCTGGCCGGCGCACCTGCGGGTACGCACCTTTTGAACCATTCACCTGCGTACCTCTTAATTTCCAACATTTTGAGAGCCTGATCAGAGCATTGCCACTTGAGGGTGTTGCCATCAAGTACAACATCTGTAACATAGAGCCATACCAGAATCATAATGCCAAAAATCTCCCCCTTTGGACTTGATGGCAACCTCAAGATCCTCAACATCATTCTCCCCCTTTAACATCAAGGGCAAAGGGTTATGCTCCCCCTAAGAACATGCTCCCCCTGAGTATAAGCCAGGTCTGCAAAGAAGAACCATAATCCACCAACCACCATAAATGACCATGAAAGAGATAGAGACATATTGCAGCAATATTCAGACCAGCATCCATGATCTCCTTCTGTACATCCTCCATAATGCCAACAATGCATTATATGCTCCCCCTGAACCTGTGCCATTCGATCTTCGACCAATCTGCAACCCAGCACATGTACGCATATGCCCCAGATGAGCCTTGCGTACAACCAACCATAAGAAGAGATTCAACAACAAGATGATGCATCAACAACCCCCAGCTTTTGCCTGAGGTATTCAAAGGTCTCCTTGGGCAATGGTTTGGTGAGTATATCAGCAACTTGTTCCTTAGAAGGAACATATTCCAACTTGACCTTTTGTTCAAGTACTTGTTCCCGGAGAAAATGATACTTGATCGGTATGTGCTTGGTCTTTGAATGTATGACTGGGTTCTTTGAAATGCTGATTGCACTTGTATTATCACATAAGATGGAGATGGGTGGTATACAAGTGATTTGAAAATCCTGCAAGGTCTGCATCATCCAAAGGAGTTGAGTGCAGCAAGATGCAGCAACAACATATTCCGCTTCAGCTGTAGGCAAGGCAATCGAACTCTGTTTCTTGCTGAACCAAGATACTAATATGGAACCCATAAAGAATGCACCACCACTTGTGCTCTTCCCGTCATCCACGCTTCCGGCCCAATCTGCATCTGTATAAGCATGAAGTGTGAGATCTGTATCTCTAGGATACCATAAGCCATAGTTTTGAGTTCCTTGAAGATATTTGAAGATTCTCTTTACTGCCTGAAGATGAGTTTCCTTTGGATTTGCCTGAAATCTTCCAACTATTCCTACTGCATGCATTCTGTCTGGTCGGGTACCTGTCAAATAAAGTAGACTTCCAATCATAGATCTGTAGGTTGGTTGATGCACTGCTGCTGATTCATCATTTGCACTAAGGCTACATCCTGTGACCATGGGTGTACATACTGGTTTTGCATCTTCCATGCCATATTTCTTCAAAATCTGCTTGAGATACTTGGTTTGAGACAAAAAGATCCCTCCTTCCTTTTGTTGGATTTGCAAACCAAGAAAATATGTCAGTTCTCCCAGCAAGGACATTTCGAATTCTTTCTACATTACCAAGGCAAAGCTTTGACTCATAGCTTCTTTATTGCTACCAAAAATAATGTCATCTACATACACAACAAGTATTAGCAATTTGTCATTTTCAACTTTTATATAAAGATTGCTATCTGCTGATCCTTTTGAAAAACCTTGTTGATGAAGATATTTGTCCAAACGATAGTACCAAGCCCTTGGAGCTTGTTTGAGACCATAGAGAGCCTTTTTTAATCTGCATACAAGATTTGGATCATTTCCAAGAATGAAACCATCTGGCTGCTCAATGTGTACTTCTTCTTCCAAGTCTCCATTCAGAAAGGCTGATTTCACGTCCATTTGAAATACTTTGAAGTTTTGAAAGCTTGAGAGAGCAAGGAACATTCGGATGGCCTCAAGTCTTGCAACAGGAGCAAAAGTTTCTTCAAAATCTATTCCTTCTTGCTGCGCATACCCTTTATAAACCAGTCTGGCCTTGTTTCTAATTACTTCTCCATTTTCATTCAATTTATTTTTGAAGACCCATTTTGTCCCTATAACATTCTTATCCTTTGGTCTAGGAACCAGCTCCCAAGTGTTGTTCTTTTTTATCTGCTCAAGTTCTTCATCCATTGCTTTGACCCAACATTCATCTTTGCATGCCTCTTTCACATTTTGTGGTTCAGTGGAAGAGAGTAATGCCAAATAGCTTGAAGCTTCTGCAATTGTTCTTCTTGTTTGTACACCTGCTTCTTTCTGCCCCAAAATCTGAGATTCTGGATGATTCTTTTGAACATATCTGGATGGAGTCTTCTCTTCTATCCTTATCTGCTCCTCTGGTTCTTCTGGAGATTCTTCTTCTTCATCATTCTGTCTTTGAGGGTAGTCTTCATCTTCTTCGATATCTTCATGATTTACTTGCCTAGGAATGTATCCCTTCTCATCAACCACTACATCAATGCTGTCAACAATTCTTCCAAGTCTTTTATTGTAGCACTTGTATGCTTTGCTGTGTGGAGAATAACCAAGAAGAATGCCTTCATCTGCTCTAGGTTCAAGTTTGCCAAGTTGCTCATCAGTATTCTTAATATAGCATTTGCTCCCAAAGATTTTGAAATTCTTTACCGAAGGAGTCTCACCATACCAGAGCTCATGAGGGGTTTGAGTGTTGTTCACCCGGACATTTGTTTTGTTGAGAATAACAACCGCAGCATATGCTGCTTCACCCCAGAAAGTTGCGGGAGTTCCAGACTCATCAAGCATAGCACGAGCCATTTGTTGGACTATTCTGTTCATTCTTTCCACCACTCCATTTTGCTGAGGATTTCTAGCTGTAGAGAATTCTCTTCTTATCCCATGTTCTTCACAGAAATCGAAAAATTCATTTGAGGTAAACTCCCCACCTCTGTCGGATCTGAGGCACTTAATTTTGTATCCTGACTCATTTTCAACCAAGGCTTTAAAGGATTTGAATTTTTCGAATGCTTCATCTTTGTGCTTCATAAGTCCTAACCAGACAAACCTGGAGAAATCATCAATGAATAATATCAAGTATTCTTCTCCTCGAGGTGTCCTTTTCCTGAAAGGACCACATACATTTGTATGTACTAGCTCAAGAGGAATGCTAGCTGATCCTTCCTTCTCTGGAAAGTTAGTTCTGGTTTGCTTTCCAAACTGACATGATTTGCATATGGTGTTGTCTGGAATTTTGATATCTGGAAGACCGCGAATTGCCTGATATTTGCATGCTTTCCTTATTTGTGAAAAGCTTAGATGCCCCAACCTCCGGTGCCATAACCAGTGTTCATCATCCTTGCTTAGATAGCATTGTTGTTGTCATTCTTCAAATATGTATAGATTATTTGGAGTTCTTTCACCTTTGATCACTGTTTTACCTATATCAAGATCACGAACAAGACATCCATTTGATCTAAATATCACCTCGGTTCCTTGATCACACATCTGGCTGACACTCAAAAGATTATGCTTCAATCCATCAACATACAAAACATTTCCAGCTTTGACTTTTTCTTTTAACTGAGCAGTGCCTTTTCCTTTTATAGCTGCAGGAGTATCATTTCCAAAAGAAACTTTCTTTCCCTTTTCTAAAGTAGAATATGATTCAAGTTTTTCTTTATCACCTGTCATATGCTTCGAACATCCACTGTCAATGTACCATAGATTTTCCTGTCCCTCTGCATAAAATGCTATCCCATATCTTTCTGTTTGTGGTTCCTTTATTCTCCATGTTTTGGTGCTTGAGGCTTGTTCCTTTGTTTGCTGAAACCTGCTCCTGCATTCAGAATCTTCATGACCAAAGTTATTGCAAATAGAACATTCAACTTCATTTTCAAGAGCTGAAAAGTTGTTGTAGGTCCTTTTTGTAATCCTGGTCATACTTCTTTGTTTTTGAGCTTCTCTAGTCATGATTGTTTTATATGCAACACATTGAGCTGCTTTGTGACCAAAGTTATGGCAAGAGAAGCATTGTCCATTGAAGAAACTTCTGCGGTTATCAAATCTTCTGGCCAATTGATTGTAATTTCTATTGTCATTCATTCTTGAAGCAAATTGAGAGGATTTTACCTATGGCTGGTTGTAGCTTTTTTTCATCCTTAAGACGGATTGCCCCTGGTTTACCTGATAGTCTTTGTTTGTTCTTGATGTAATTGGTCCCTGCTTTACCTGGTGATCTCCATTGTGCTTTTGCTCATTCCTTCTTGTTGCATCAAGATAACTCTTTGAGGTGGATGCTTGAGAAGTTTCTCCATTATACCCCAGACCTGTCTTGTTTAGTGGAGAACGCTGTACATTGATGATCTCATCCAGAGTTTCAGATCCTTTGACAAAATTAAGATTAATAGCCTTTGTTTTCTCTATCTCTTTTCTAAGACCAACAATTTCACCTTCTAACTTTTCAAGATATTTTTCTTTTTCATCAATTTGAAATTGTAGAGTATCAATGATCATATTCTTTTCTTCTATACATGTCTTGAGTCTAGAAATTTCTTCATGAAAGCTATCCACATCTATAGCATCCATGTAATCATCATCTTCAAATTCCATTAAAAGTTTATAGTCATTACCTCGTTCATCTTCATCACTATTTGATAGACCATCACTATCTTCATGAGTGTAGTAGCTTTTCTTATTTGCATTCTGTTTCTTGTTCCATCTAGCAGGTTCCTTTCCTTTGTCAATCTTATCCTTATGAGGACATTTCGCAGCATAATGACCTACTCTTCCACAAGAAAAGCATTTAAAAGGTAACTTACCTCTGAACCTTCCAGTACCCCGTTGAAGATTTCTGACAAAATTTGATTCTTCTTCTTCTTCTTCTTCTGCCACGTGACTTGCTTCATAGTAGTCTCCTTTGCCTGAAGCCTTAAAAGCAGCTTCTCTTCTGTCTGAAGGACCTCCCTTTCTCATTTCATAAGCAGTTAGGATTCCGTGTAGCTGAGACATAGTAAGAGTTCGTAGATTTTCCTTTTCTTCTATTGCAGACACTTTAGATTCAAACTTGGGGGACAATGATCTTAGAACTTTTTCAACCACAATAGCCTCTTTTATTTCTTCACCCAAGTTTTTCATGCAATTAACAATCTCGTCTACCCGAAGGAAATAGCTAGCCACACTTTCATCATTATGCATTCTGAGATTCTCATACTGAATCCTGAGGGTTTGAAGTTTAGCACGCTTTACCTATTCATCTCCTTCGTAGCTCAAGACAATCTTGTCCCATATTTCTTTTGCGGATTTATATTGCATAACCTTCACGAATTCTGTTTGAGATAAGCATCCCAACAGAGTGTTGACTGCTTTAGCATTTGTTTCATATTTCTTCTTTTCGGGCGTATCTGTAGGAGTAGCTGAAGGAAAAGTGTAGCTTGTATCTATGATATCCCAAACTTCTGTACCAAGAGATTGAAGATAGGCAGTAACTCTTACCTTCCAATAATTGAAGTTTGTCCCATCAAAAATTGGTGGCCTGATTGATGCTTCCCTCTCGTAGTTGCTCATGATGAACGATCTTCCTTCAAGCGATCAAGCTTCTCTGAAGGACCTGCTCTGATACCAATTGTTGGAAATAATACTGAGAGGGGGGGGTGAATCAGTATTATCAAGTTATTTTAATAAATCTTCCTTATTTATACCTTGAATTATTTTTGCATGTCAGTACCATAAAATAATGAGCATGAACAAGAAAAACAGATAGTCACACCAAAGAACACCAGATATAAGGTGGAAACCCAATGTGGGTGAAAACCACCTGCTGCAATATGTCTCTATCTTCTTTCAAATTAGAAACTCCTTTTACAATGGTTTTGTACTGGTGCAGTCCTTTACCAGTACGCAGGCTGCAACCTGCAGAGAGCCACAACTCTCTCTCGTTTTCCAGTCTCTCCTGGAAGGGAGCTAAAACCCCCTACTTCTTTTCTTTCAAGGACCACTTTTCATAAATTTTCAAACGGGATCCAAGAAAATCAAATAATCATCAAGTACATGCAAATTACCCAAACTCCTTATACAATCAACATAGAGTCACCCAACTTCTCAGAATGCTGTAAACAGAAAGACAGTACCAGAAATATAAACCCAGAACTCTGCAGCAATAGATAAAAGATAATCAACAAATGTTTTTAAGACAGATCCGCAGTTTTTCTTAATCTGGCCTGCGTTGCTCCGCACTTAACCTTCTTCTCCCCTGCGTATACCCACAGAGAGCCTTCTGCTGCACTGCGTACCTACGCACCTACACCTTCTGTCGCGCCGCGTACATACACTGTAGCTCCGCACCTGCGGCTTCTATCGCGCCACGTACCTCTACTGTAGCTCCGCACCTGCGGCTTCTGTCGCGCCACGTATCTTTACTGTGCCTCCGCACCTGAACCTTCTGTCGTGCTACGTACCCACGCACTGTGCCTTCTTCTGCTTTGCGTACCCACGCACTATGCCTTCCTCTGCTGTGCGTACCCACGCACTGCGCCTTCTTCTGCTGTGCGTACCCATGCACTTGCACTGTTAATCACCTTCGTACCTCTGATTAGGGCTGAATTGGCAGTCCCCCAGTGTGCCACAGATAGTCAGATGCCCAGATCTGATCATGCGCTCGAGAGATCACACTTAATAGATTCACTTTCAACTTCACTTTTATATAGATCAAGCTTTTAAACCGATAACCCAATATTTCAGATCTTAAGATATTCAATTTGAAAAGATACATTAGCCAAGAGATCTCCTTCCCTATTTATAGTCAAGCCCTTATTCACACCATGGGACAAAACCATCAATAACCAATACAAGGGATCCAAACCGGGGCAAAATTAGATCCTATACCACGGGCCAAAACCATAGAATCAAGAATGGCGGGCTAAATACAACGGGCCAAACATAAGAAACCCCACGTGAGCGCGCTTCTCTGCCTTGAAGTGAGTGAACTGGGGGTACGCACCTCATGAACGGGTAACCTGCGGGTATGAACGCACTTCGTGGCCGGTGTACCTGCGGGTACACACCTTTTGAACCATTCACCTGCGTACCTCTTAATTTCCAACATTTTGAGAGCCTGATCAGAGCATTGCCACTTGAGGGTGTTGCCATCAAGTACAACATCTGTAACATAGAGCCATACCAGAATCATAATGCCAACACCCGATGTCTTAATTGTTTCAACTTTATTCTGTTGGCAAACCAAACATTCCGCCACAAACTTTTGAATATCTGATTTAAGGCCATCCTAGAAAAATTCCTTCTTAACCTTGTGGTAAGTTTTTAAAAATCCTGAGTGCCCTCCTAAGTGAGAAGTGTGCAATTCCATAAGAATCTTTTGTTTAAGCTGGGAATTCTTACAGAGGTATAAGCAATCTTTGTACCACAACGAATCATTTTGCCAGCTAAATGTATCAGACGTACTGGAATCTTGTTGTAACTTTCGAATAAGTGCCAACACTTCTTCGTCATTCTTCCATTCCTCCCTTGCTTCATTTATCCAATCTGGTTGGATAATAGAAATGGCGCACAACAATGCTTCCACATCCTCATCCTTTCTTGAGAGTGCATCTGCCACCACATTTTGCTTCCCTTTTTTGTAGATGATTTCAAAGTCATAACCCAACATCTTTGTGACCCACTTTTGTTGCTCTTCAGAGGATAATCTTTGTTCTAAAAAGTATTTAAGGCTATCATGATCTGTTTTTACCTTGAAGTGTCTTCCCATTAGGTAGGGTCGCCATTTCTTAAGTGCATGGAGTATTGCCAACGTTTCCTTCTCATAAATAGCTTTGCTTAAAAACTTTCCCTTGATTGGACAACTTTCAAAAGCAATGGGTCTTTCATCTTGCATTAGAACAGCACCATTTCCATTTCCTGAAGCATCACATTCCACAATAAAGGTTTTTGTGAAGTCAGGTATAGCTAAGATCGGTGCTTGGCACATTGCCTCTTTAAGATGTTCAAAGGCCTTTGTTGCTTCCGGAGTCCACAAAAATACATCTTACTTCAATAATGTTGTTAGAGGTGCTGCTATTCTCCCATAATTCTTAACAAACTTGCGATAATACCCTATCAAACCGAGAAATCCCCACAGATGCTTTATGGATGTGGGGATTTTCCATTCCTTAATGGCTTTAATTTTGCTAGGGTCTACCTTAACTCCTTCATGAGATACAATACGACCTAGATATTCCGCCTCCTGGACTCCAAAGAAACATTTGGATCTTTTTGCATATAATTGTTTCTCCTCCAATAGTTGTAGCACCCTGTCAACATGTTCAACATGATCCCTCCAAGACTTGCTGTAGATTAGTATATCATCAAAAAATACTAACACAAATTTTCTAAGGAATGGTTTAAAAATTGAATTCATCAAACCTTGAAATGTTGAAGGTGCATTGGTAAGGCCAAAAGGCATGACCAAAAATTCATAATGACCCTCATGAGCTCTAAATGCTATTTTTGGAATGTCTTCAGTCTTCATTCTGATTTGATGATATCCTGAACAAAGATCCAACTTGGTGAAGTAAATTGATCCATGCAATTCATCCAGTAATTCATCAATGACAGGAATGGGGAACTTATCTTTAATAGTGACCTTGTTGAGTTCCATATAACCTGGACACATGCGCCATGATCCATCCTTCTTGTGCACCAATACTACTGGAGCAGAGAAAGAACTTTGACTCAATTGAATTATACCAGCCTCTAGCATTTCTGCAACCATACGTTCAATTTCACTCTTTTGGACATAGGGATATCTGTACGGCCTAATGTTTGGAGGAACACTTCCTGGAATCATATGAATAGCATGATCATGATCACGAATAGGTGGGAGACCTTTGGAAGTCTCAAATACCTTGGAATGATTGTCCAGGACTTTTTGGAGATATGGAGAAATAGATAATTCCGATGTGGAAACATCTAGCGAACATAATTGTGCAATTACACCTCTTTGCTCCTTTTTTAGAAGCTTTGTCATACCATTAGAGCTGATTATCTTTCCTGGTTTCCCTGCAATACCCCTTAATTCAACTTCCTTTTCTTCCGTAGAAAATTTGATGAAAAGTTCTTGAAAATTAAAAGCTATTGTACCCAAGTGTTATAGCTCCAAATCTCACTCTTATGGTTTGTGATGCTGCACTTATGGCCTAGGGCAACCCCTCCTTCCAGACCTGGTCCAAAAATTTAAAAAACAGTGTTTTATTCCCTGTACGCGACTTTGCCCTGTGTTAAACGCGTGTACACGCGGGTCTGTCATACCCAACCCGCGTGTATCTATTAAAACACTTAAAAAAATATAATTTCCTCTTTTTCGGGCGGTGATCGCGGGTTTACCTGCTGGATCACCTGTTAGTGCCCGTGGCCCAACTGTTCCCAACCAACTCCTAACTAAAAAACTACTTTGGAGAGGGTATAAAAAGACATCAAAGGGAAGGCCAAGGGGAGAGAGAAAGGAGAGCAAGATTATTATGCTGAGATTTTTCCCTTAGACCAGGTCTGAAGTCCTTGGTGCATCCTGCACTTCCCCCATTTTGCATAGGAAACCCTTGTTTCCATGTGTATTGGTGATCATTCATCCTTGACATCATCATTGAGTAAGACTTGGAAGGAGCTCTTGCTGGAGGCTGGAGGCTGGAACGAATCCGGGAGGAAGCTTGCTTGGAGCCTGCTGAAGGTGTTCAGGTGATATCTTTCCGATATATGTACTCTATTTGCCTTTATATATAAAGAAACACGTCTTTGTTCCCGAATAATCTTTCTTTATGCTTATGAGATTCTTGTGTTGAATTCTTATGAAAGTAGTTACTTAAAGATTATTTATAACTAACTTTATAGCATAAAGATGATTTATACATAAACTTCTATACATGTACTGTTGATTTCTTTGATTTGTTTGTCTTGCAGGTCAGAGAAAGAAGAAGGGAACTCCAAGAAGGGTTTGCACCCTAACGGTCTTCTCGGACGTAGGACCTTAGGTATGTACCCTAAAACATTAGAATTTGCTTAAAAGAAAAAAAGATGGCTGTGTGTGTGTGTTTCTTTGTATAAGCAATTTTCAGTCTGGTAGAGTCTCAGCCCAAAGGACTCTAGGGGTACTTTCCCTTCAACCAGAATTGGCGACTCCGCTGGGGACAACATTCTTGTTGTTCCTAGTTTGGGTAGTCCTCAAGCCAATCTAGGCTCAGTGCCTCTGTTTGTTGGTTCTGACTGTTTGATATTTTCTTGAACTCCAAGCTGTTCCAGTTTTTCAGTTTGTGTTTTTTATTTTTCTTGAAACACTTCATATACGCACTTTTTCTGGATTACAGAAGCGTATATACGCAAGTTGCACTAAGTAAACCCGCGTATACGCAGGTTTCCTTAGTTACAGTCGCGTGTACACGCATTCTGCAAATAATTGCAGGCGCGTATATCACATAACTTTCAAGATTTATAATTTTTCTTTTGGCTGAATGTCTGTCTGGTGGTTTGGGTCAGTTTAAAGCAGTCAATTCCCAGTGACAGTTCTCTGTTTAACAGGGGGCATCTTGTTTCGAACTCTCTCTAGGAGTGCTAGTCTTGTTTTTCGTTGATTGCAAGCGTCATTGATTTTTGACACACAAGGTTTCTGTTTAAGAATCTTGATTGCTCTGTTTCGGCAGAGTGGGAAGATTGTCTTAAAATCTTTGTGTCCATTTTGTTTTCATGACATTTGTGTTTGCTTAACGAAATCATTTTTATGACCGTTTGCTCCTTCGTTTCGGGAAAGTTGTTTGTTACCATTTCCTTGAAACTTGTCTTTTGATTTCTTGGACTTTCATTGCTGCTTTTGATTGTCAAAAGCGACTTCGAACACATTTTATTTTTGTTGAGTTCTCATCATTTCATTGGTGTCAATTCACAAAAGTGTTTGGTTGTTTGTTTATCAATCATTGGTGTCAGTATTTTTGAGAGTTTTTCCTTTGAAAAAGACTTTTTGGTTTGATTGAAAGAAAATCTTTTGAAAGTTTTTGAGTTTCGCTTTCTTAAACTTGCTTCTCATCTGATTTCCTTTTTTGCGAAGTGAAAGTGCTTTGTTTTTTATCTTAAAGCTTGTTTTTATTGTTTGGACGAAATGATTAGTAACAAATCATCTTCTATCTAAGCATTTCAGTGGCAAGACAAAATTTGGTAAAGCAGCAACTTTCCTTCTTTGTTTTTAGAGTAGTCTTTGAATTGTGCATCCACATTTAGTTCTTGCATTAGGGAAAGATTTGCATCTCTTTTTAGGCATATTTAGTTTTGTTAGTTTTTGTGAGTGTGGAGTCTGAAAAGAAAAAGGAAATTTTTTTTGTTTATATTACAAGTGCCTTCTGAACCTCATAGAAATTGCTATTCATCGAAAACAAAAGTGCATGTGCATGTAGCTAGGTTTTATTAATTTCTTTTGCATCCATAAAACACCACAAGTTTCACCTCCATTACCTTTGACTTAAAGAACAGCCTAATAAAATCAAGCGCTTAATTAAAATCCACTAGAACTTTTTGTTTTAGTTATTACACCAACAAGTTTAGGATTTTAGGGCCTTGGATTAGGCGAGTGGAGAGTTAACTCTCCAAGGCCACACAAAACGTCAAACATAAGAGTCTGATTAAAGAGAGTAAATCCAATAGCGTCAGGGAGACCAGGAAGACTCCGGATCTGGGAGTTAAGCACGAGGGTCTGTGAAGACAGGGAAGAGAGATACCCCCTCTCCTACTTGTCCGAACTTACCTCACGACTGTTCCGCCTGGCTTCTGCGACGAGTTGGTACCCATAGTTGCCTTTCCTAGGGATCTGCATAGGTGGCTGCGGAGGGGAATCCCGTGGCACCTGAGGTCGACGTTGTATCACTCTCGACAGTACTTCCGGAGGGCACCCTTGCGAAGCTTGGGGGCTTGCACCGGCGCAGACTGTTGTTAGGAGGTCAGCGTAACTTCCTCTGATACCTTCGCTGATAGGACTGGGCCCTCATCATCCCAGACTATCCTCGGAAGGCCCTTTGATTCACTTTCTCGTATTTTGGTGTCCGGTCTCAATCACCCGGAGCGGAAATACTTGAAAGTTGTTTGACTGGCTGTATCTTTAGGAACTTTTTAGTGTGTGCTCTGTGCTCCTAGTTGGCCTAGCTTTTAATTTTTTGAGTCTTTAGATAAGATCATAACAAAAAATTCAAAGTGGCTGACCGGTCTCCTAGACGGTCTCGAAGACTTCGTGGTCTCTCGCCACCTAGTTTAGAGCCTTCTCCTAGAAGGCGCAGAGGGAATACTACCGGTGGGGTCCGTCCCACGCCGGCTGACGCATCGGGGATTGATCCTCCTCTCGGGGATATTAGCGGCCAAGCAAGGCCTGGTACTTTTGAACAAGAGAGGGACGCTCCAGTCTTTTCTCAAGTTCGCTTTCAAGCGGAGGATAACGTAGAGGTAGAAGAACTTTCAGAATCATTAGTGATTCCAAATTCTCCACTACCATCTAGTTACCCAGACGTATTGCAATACGTTGGGCCTCCATTATATAGACCAGCGAGTCCAGGTTACGCTACGCGCTTACCATTTATGATCACTACTGGAAGCATGGCTTCCACAAGTGCTGCGACTATGCAAACCCCAACATCGGTGCAAGGGGGAGGAACCATTTCCATCCCCTCCGCTTCCTTGTTCGGATCGTTTGCTAGCACATCTTTGGTTGGGTCTACCTCCATTCCGTCCACGAGTGGAAATGCCCAAACCAATGCTTTTAGTACTGGTTCCTTCCTTTTTGGCACCCAATCACAGGGTATTCCGTCAGTTCCGTTCAATGCCGCTACGTCCATGATGGGCGGATCGGCTTCATTTCAGGGTTTTCCTTTTGGAAGTGGTCATATTCCACATTCCAACCCAACGGTAGGATCCATGCCTTTTTCTTCAATAGGACAAAGCAGCAATCCTTTCCAAGGTTGGAATAACCCTGGGGCTAGTAACGCAGGAACTGCGAATCCATTCATCGGTCAACAAGGAAGTAGGCCGTATTCCACAGTTAGCATGTTTCAAAGTATTCCTCCCCTCGCTTCGGCTTGGAACCCATATCAGGGGTTATCGACTCCTTACAATTCTATAGGAGGAAACTTTGCAAGCTATGGAGCTTATACGGCAGGAGTTGGTCAAACTCCGAATTTTGCTGGACCACAAGGCTTGCCCTTTGGTTCAGCTGGTTCTACTGGTCACTTGGGGCAGCCTGGTGCCTCTCAAATCCCAGGACAATCTTTTCAGAACTTGGGGAGTTCTGCCCAGTCTGGGTGGAATCCCCTAGGTCCTCCTAGGCTTCCATTTCTGGCAACGTTAAACTTGCCAGATCTCACTAAGCTAACGAACGACCCTATCAGATACAATCCAGCCTGGCCTCCGGTCCCAACCAAACTCCCTTCGGACATCCCAAAATTCGAAGGGAAGAGTGGTGAAGATCCGGGCGATCATGTAACCACATTCCATTTGTGGTGCTCATCTAACTCCCTCATCGAAGATTCGGTTAGGTTGAGACTTTTTCAGCGCACCTTGACTGGTAATGCGGCTAAATGGTACATAGAGTTGCCAGGGGGCAGCTTTACATCGTTCGCAGACTTAGCTAATATCTTCTTGAATCACTTTCAGTTGCCTGTCCGCTATGATGCCGGAACTGAACTTCTGGCTACCTTTCGTCAGGATAAGGCAACCCACATTTCTGATCACATACAGGAATGGAGACGGAGAAAAAGGCTCATTAAAGCCGAAATCCCTCCGGAGTACCGTCTAGAGTGGTTTTTGAAGTCTTTGCAACCTGAGATCTCCAAGGATGTCTCCATGTCTGGGGTCTATTCTGAGGAGCAAGCCATTTTCAGGGCCCAGCAGTTAGAACTGATCTACTCTCAGTCTGGGATCCTCCAAAAGTACTTGCCAGATGCTCCTGGATCTAAGGTTGATTTAGCTAAACCAAAGCCAGGTCCGCATGCGGATGGTATCGTGGGGTCTGTAGACTCAACTACAGTGAACTTGCTAAATCAATTGCAGCAGTTGTCATTACAAACTGCTCCTAACAACCAAGTCACAATGTCTAGTCCTCCTGCTTCCCAAAATTCTTCCATTAACGCCGTCCAATCCAATAACCCCAAAGGAAATCAAAATTCCGATGGGAAAAAGAAAGGACGTGGTAAAAAGAAGAACTCGGATGGGCAGCCCGATGCAAATAAATCCGGCAACAACGCTGGTGGTGGTAAGGGTGAGTCGAGAAAGAAAGTCAAGTTTCCTTGCAAGTTATGCACTGGAGACCATCTAACTCATCTTTGCCCTAAAATCGAAGACGCTCAGCGCTTGTTAGCACAGCAAGGGACTTCTAGTTCGCAAGCTGTGTTGACTAACCCGTTTCCCCAAGGGCAGCAACTTCTTGCTGGCGCGAATTCGAATCCTGGGACCTCCTCAGGGGGCAACCAGGAAGGGGATAAGTCATCAAATGTTTTCATGATGGGTGCTCACGCTAATGTGGCCACACGGTCACGCGATTATGGTGAAGGTGAAAATTCTAAGGGTAAATCAGTTCCCGAAACTAACAACCCACTTCATATTGAGCGACCTTCTGTTGAGACTATACCTCGGGTGCCGAAAGGTTCAGCTAAACGCGCGACTATCAACCCTAATATTAGGGCAGCCCAGAATTACTCCATTGTCGAGGATCTGGCTCAGAGTCCATGTGCTATGTCCGCGTTAGAGGTTCTCCAGACATGTCCTACTCAACGAAGTGCCTTGCTATTGGCAATGGGGGCAGTAGATCCAAGTAATTCCTTAGCTCTCTCTTTTGATATGAGTAATGTCAAAAAGAGACTTCCTCATCACATGGCTTTCCAGATAAAGTCTACCTACCAGAAAACGAATATTTTCCGGACGGTTGTAGATGAGGGAGCTTCCACGTGTGTCATGTCTATGTCATGTTGGAAGGCCATTGGATCACCGACGGTTGTTCCTTCACCCACCCTATTGACAGCATTTGATGGTCACTCTCATAGACCGTACGGGATTATCCCGGCCTTTCCTATATGTGTTGGAGGAAAGGTCGTTAATATTGAAGTAGAAGTCATAGACGCTAACCTAGATTATAATCTCCTATTAGGAAGGAACTGGGTATACGAGATGGAAGCCGTTGTTTCGACTCTATTTCGTGTCATTTGCTTTCCTTATGAGGGGAAAATCGTTAAGGTTGACCAATTGGACTATTGTCCAGCTGATCCTCAAGCAAACTCTGACTCTACCATTCCTTTAGTGGGTAACCCCCGTCCGCCTATTGAGAGTCTAGGAGTCGGGATGTATTCTTCATTGATGGGTACGTTTAACCTTCCCCCTCCTACAGTTGGTATAGATACAATTTCATCCTCCAGGGATCCTTTACGGAGAGAGTTTGTCCAAACTCTTTATTCTTCGAATCCTGGAACCTTAGCTTCATCTGTGACCACATCAGGTGACGACAAGGTGGGTGAAATAGAATCTCTTATGTCTGCAGCAGAACCTAGATGTGAATCTATCGATAACGCTGTAGATAACCATTCTACTATCTCCTCTGGGAAAGAAATAGATGGTGATGTGGCTCATTTTCGGACCCCTGATTCCACCTCTGCATCGGATTGCTCGGATATTGTTTTTCCATCGGATGAAGCGATATTCGAAGCAATGACGGCCGTAGATCGACCTTTGGAAGATTTACATCGTCGGTTATACTTTCATTCCCCTGTGCATGAAGTAGAATCTCGGTCCTCCAGTTCGACTAGTGATGTTTGTACGGCCCCTTTGGCTCCGACACATTTATTTGCCGAAGAGAGTATATTGATTGGTTCGATCGTCGTACCTATAAACATCCCTAGGTGTCAGTTGGCGGAGCCCCCTGACGGGCTCTACCTCAAGAAGTATTTTGCTTAGTTTTTACCAGGCAATGGCTTCTTTGTATTTTATGTATATTTGTACATATCTTATCGAGCGTTTTTCTGATATCAGCACTTTTGGTCTGCTTTGGCAGGTGTTGATGGATGATTTGGTTTATTTTGGATTCGCCGATGGTGCTAGTCGGCACACTCGGAATCTTGCTTCCGCAGCTTGGGTACTTTATTACCCAACTGGTCAGTTGATGACATCGAGAGGCGTGTGTATCGGTCCTGCTTCAAACAATATGGCCGAGTATACAGCTGTTATCAATTTATTATCCGAGGCAATCTCTTACGGGATCGACTCGTTGGTAGTGTATCTTGATTCTCAATTGATAGTGTCTCAGTTAAATAACGTTTATCGGGTTAGAGATCCATCATTATATCGCCAATATTTAAGGGTGAGGTTGTTGCAAAGATCATTTATTTACATTAATTATTTGCACATTCCAAGATCTCAAAATTGGTTAGCTGATTCTATCGCTAATCAAGCATTAGACTGGCATATCAATCATTCATCATCATAAAATCATGCATCAAAAAGTCAAACTGTATATATATATATATCACAAAGCGTCTCGAGTGTACATATGTGTGTCCAAAAATATACAAAATTGGGACTCAAATGCCCATAATCATGTCAGGCATATCTAATGCCTCGGCTCTGGATGAGCAGCTAAATAACTGACTATAGCATTGGCCACGCGCCGAAAAACGCGAACCCAGTCACGTGGCATCCCAACCACATGACGCTGCATATCTGGAGGAAGGTCCTCTATCTCGGCCATCGGTACTTGATAGCTCAATCTCGCCAAGTGTCGCTGCACGTTGGCGAGGGTCCTTTCCGCATCCGCAGCCGCCTCTTCGGCTCCTCGGCCACGCCGTCCGTGCCGTGGGAATCCATCTGGTCGCACAGGCCCAATGTCTGAAACATGATCATCATATCAGTCATTTGAATCTCATCAAAAAATATATTTTTCAAAGTTCATCATTATGCTTGAAAAATCCTAAAAATCATAAAATCATAAAAATCAAAAAAATCTTACCAATCTCGCCCCATGCTGCATCTGGTGGCAGCACTAGGTCAGGATCTCCTCGGAAATCCAGTCCAGCATAGGGGTAGTCGTCTATGGCGATGATCTGTTGCTCCCACCAAGCAAAAAAGTCGTCGTCGAATGCATTCCTGGGCACTTCCCCCCCCCCCAGACGTTTCATCAAGTCAGCCCACCGGCCCATACGTGGATCACGTGGACTACTGATGGGAACTGCTACCCTGGGACGGAGTGCAGGAACCTTCTCGAAGAAAAATGTGCATAAAATGGTCCCATACCCAAAGTTCTTGGTCTGTCCCTTCCTGATAGAAGCAAGCTGCTCCTTCATGTTGGCAAGTAGGGGAGTACACCAGTCAAACACCGTGGTGAGACAGTCTACTGCTACGCTCATGTTTACTCGTGATGCCTGATGTAGCGAAGATGACCCGTTCACTCGAGCTATGGTGAACAGGATTATCCGCAGTGACAAACTCGCCACGTGTGGGATCGAGATCTGACTCCCGACCTTCCGATGACCTGGGCAGTAAAGTTGTACATAGTCGTCTACGCTGAGACTATTCCGGGTCCTGCCCCGGGAGTGGACTACCTCTCCCCTTCGGGAAAGGCCCGTGATGAAATATATATCTTCCACTTCTATCCTGAGTGGCATTTGATCAATCATAAAAGCTTCTTCCTCGACATCCCAGTAATCAATAAGTCTCTCGAGCAGACGCACATTTGCTTTCATATTCGGCAACTTAAAGAATTTTAACAATCCGCATCCCCGTAAGGCATCTAATGCCTCATCATTCTCCATAACTTCATTATCTACAGCTGAGTGCTCTCTTTCACGCCATGTGAGAGTCATCCTGGAAGAAAAAATCAAATTCATCCATTAGTTTTTTATATAAAATTTTTTCGCTGCGCACACGCGGTTTACCCTATACACAGTCGCGTGTAGGGCCGTCGTATACGCGATTTATATACATCCAACCCGCGTGTACGCCGCAGAGCAATTTTTTGCAAAAATCTAACGGTGAAACATTAATTAAACTTCCTAAAAACTATCACAATTGATTGCAAGACAAGTTTAGTGCTTACCTGGAAGTTTTCGGCAAGTTTGAACGGTTGAATAAGTCACGGGGAAAGTTTGCTCCTTTTGCTCCACAATTTGCTCTCCAAGTCAAACGGTGAAAATGGTAAGTCCAAAATTTCTTTTTATAAGTTTTGAAAATGTAAAATTTTTTCAAAATTTTATTTTGTTTGGTTTCATGTCACTTTTAACTTGGGAGCTTGGAATGTCGAGATTGAGTTGTTTTTCAGGACATTTTGGACATTTTTCGACGATTCGAGGCGGTTCCATGACTGCTGACCCGTCATGGCAGGTATCGTGTTCTCACTGGCATATAGGTTAGGGACACCATCTTTCCGTTGCATTATGCATACTAGCCTCCATTTGACCGATACATCTGCCGTAGGGTCGACCCCATCATGTTATGGTTCGCAAGCCATTTTCACTCGCCGATTCTTTAAATCATGACATGATGGTAGAGCCATCCTTTTACATGGGCATCCTAGTTAGCACCTCACTGACATTTGTTGCCCATGCTGCTTCGTTTTGAGTAGGCTCGGGAGTCCTCTGTAGTCCCGCCATGACTTATGCGTTGAAGACTCATTCTTCCTGGCTTCTTCGCTTCGTTCTGGCCTTATACCCTAGAGGCTCCTATGTGTGTTGAGTTGTACTTCTGCATTGCATGTTGACCATTTGCACCTTTTGGCCTATAACCGGCTTCACTTGGACTCGTGTTTAAGCCCACTTTTGACCATGACGTCTGCAAAAAATCAACCTTGCATACCCTTGACCTCTGCAGCTTGACATACCCAGATCCGTGGAAGGGACATACCTCTGAGTGTCACTGACCAGTTTTTCACCTCCCTGCATTGAGCATAGGAACGTTCCTTTCCCAGGAACTAGAGCATCTGTTTCACCGACACTCGTTCTTTCCACTGTACCATAGCATTCTTTTATTCTTTTTCCGGCTTATCAGAAAAAGACAAAAAAATTAAATATTCCAAAAAGAGCGGGAACAGGGACATTATTTCCATTTATTGTTGGCAGCTAGAGTCAGTCGTGTCGCCCTTGAACAAAGCACTCGAAACAAAGTCTCCTCCGCATGGGTGGGATTTAGTTTGACTTAGGTAAGCCATAACCTTGTTATCGAGTCAGTTCTCCCCCGATTGGTTATCTCTTCCAATCATATGGAGGGTTCGTTCGTGCCTCCTGCATGACGAACTTATACAGATTCATTATATGCTGCCACATAGTCACATTGAGTCGTGCTTTTGTTCAAGGGAAGTTAGCCTGAGTCGGCCTTTCTGCGGTGTCTCTTGACTCATTTTTCAGTCGGCCATCCCTGGTTGTCAGTGTCATGTCTATCATCACATCAGTTATATTGGTCCTTCACTCGTGCCGGTTTGAGAAGGTCCCCATTGACTTCTTGCTGGCGGGTCTTGTCCTTATCGACGACGACACATTGCTCTGAGGGCAGACCTAGAGACCGCACCCTGGCCCTATTTTCATTATTGATAGGTCACCTTGTGCTCAGCATCGATCAGTATCATGGGTCTTTGACTGAGTGGTTTCCCTTGTGTTCGACATCAGCATACATTATCACACATTGGGATTCGTGCAGTACCTTGGTTTCCATTTGACCCTATTGGTGGATACCTCGCCTCTGTGTCAGCTTTCATTATTGGTTGGTTCAGAGGGTTTCTGCCGTGCGCTAGCCACATCTTGTGTACGCCGGAAACGTACTTTCGGTTGGGTTACTACATCTTTTTCGTCCGATTCCTTCCACATTATTGGCCTACGGGTTACACTCGCGCTAGATTGATGGAGGATGCCTTAATGCCTTCCTTCTAGCGGATCTTTCCCTATCGACTCCGACTCATTGCTCTGGGGCAAAGATCTAGAGTCCATTTGGCAGTACCTTGGGGTTTGCAGTCATTAGTGGCAGATTCCTCGCTATCGATAGTGGGAAACCATCATTGTCTCCTGATTGATAGATTCTTACAGGTGTTCGACTTCAGCTCATCTATTCACACTTGTTAGATTGTACTGGGTACCTTGACGCTCATTATCATTATCGGTGGGTAGTCTCGCGTTTGTTAACGGTATACATCAATGACCGGTAATCAAACGATTTCTCACATGGTCGACTTCAGATCATTTATTCCCATGGTGTAGAAATGTACCACGGCGGTCGGTGAAGACCTCAGGTTGTATCAGCATTCATTGGTTCACTTGACAGTTGCTCCTGTTACTGCTAGTTGATACCATTCCACCTTATATATTGCAGTCAGTCATGGCGACATTCTATATGCTGGCACCTGAGTTTGCAGTGTAGTACCATCCTATTCCATCATGTTCAGTTGGTACCTTATGGGATCAGTCTTTGATTTCAGTGATCCGTTGCATCTTTCAGCATCATTGACAGTTTTATATGTGATATTCAGACATGTACTTACTCATTATGATCAGATGATCCATTATGTATTTTTACAGTCATTTATACTTGTATACTTAGTGGATCCGCTTGTACTTGATATGCGGACATGCTTTACTTTTCCTGAGCATGGGTATGCCCGCCTCAGACAGTGTTTCTTTCTGATCTCCTTTCGGTGGCTTGGCAGGCTGAATTCCGGTGAAGTCCTCCTCGGTTTTTTGGCGGAGTTCCTTTCCTTGTACTTACTTAATGTATTTCGGCCATCATGTTCCCCTTCTGACCTCATACATTAGGGGGCATCTGTTATAGCTCCAAATCTCACTCTTATGGTTTGTGATGCTGCACTTATGGCCTAGGGCAACCCCTCCTTCCAGACCTGGTCCAAAAATTTAAAAAACAGTGTTTTATTCCCTGTACGCGACTTTGCCCTGTGTTAAACGCGTGTACACGCGGGTCTGTCATACCCAACCCGCGTGTATCTATTAAAACACTTAAAAAAATATAATTTCCTCTTTTTCGGGCGGTGATCGCGGGTTTACCTGCTGGATCACCTGTTAGTGCCCGTGGCCCAACTGTTCCCAACCAACTCCTAACTAAAAAACTACTTTGGAGAGGGTATAAAAAGACATCAAAGGGAAGGCCAAGGGGAGAGAGAAAGGAGAGCAAGATTATTATGCTGAGATTTTTCCCTTAGACCAGGTCTGAAGTCCTTGGTGCATCCTGCACTTCCCCCATTTTGCATAGGAAACCCTTGTTTCCATGTGTATTGGTGATCATTCATCCTTGACATCATCATTGAGTAAGACTTGGAAGGAGCTCTTGCTGGAGGCTGGAGGCTGGAACGAATCCGGGAGGAAGCTTGCTTGGAGCCTGCTGAAGGTGTTCAGGTGATATCTTTCCGATATATGTACTCTATTTGCCTTTATATATAAAGAAACACGTCTTTGTTCCCGAATAATCTTTCTTTATGCTTATGAGATTCTTGTGTTGAATTCTTATGAAAGTAGTTACTTAAAGATTATTTATAACTAACTTTATAGCATAAAGATGATTTATACATAAACTTCTATACATGTACTGTTGATTTCTTTGATTTGTTTGTCTTGCAGGTCAGAGAAAGAAGAAGGGAACTCCAAGAAGGGTTTGCACCCTAACGGTCTTCTCGGACGTAGGACCTTAGGTATGTACCCTAAAACATTAGAATTTGCTTAAAAGAAAAAAAGATGGCTGTGTGTGTGTGTTTCTTTGTATAAGCAATTTTCAGTCTGGTAGAGTCTCAGCCCAAAGGACTCTAGGGGTACTTTCCCTTCAACCACCAAGGATTGTAGCCATTGGACTCCTAGTACAACATCAACACCTCCCATTGGAATGGAAAGCATTGGGCTAGTCAATACATATTCTCCCATGGATAGCTTGATATTATGGCACCTCCCAGAGCAATTTATTATTCCTCCATTTGCAATCATCGCTTGACACTCTGGTGTTGGATATAGGAAGCAATTCAATTCTTTTGCTACCTTACAATGAATAAAATTGTGGGTGCTTCTTGAATCAATCAACACTATTACCTTTTTCTTCTTGATTTGTCCTTCTATCTTGATGGTTTGAGGAGTGGTAATTCCCGCCAATGCATTACAAGATATGGTTGGATTTATTTGTTCTTCATCTAGGCTTTGTTCCTGGAGTATATCTTTTTCTTTTGACCTTTCTTGCTCCTTTTCTTCTTCCTATTCATAATCTATGTAGAATAATTTCTTCTCAGCACACTTATGACCTTTAGTGTATTTGCTATCACAACTGTAACGAAGCCCTTTTGCTCTTTTTTCTTCCAATTGTTGTGGTGTCAACCTTATAGGTTGTGGAACACTAGGGGCAACAACACTTCCGTCTTTATAGTTGTGAGTGGTATGCTTCCTGGTTGCCATAATTTTGCTTTCCATTTTTCTTGCTAACCTGAATGCCTTATCTAATGAATCAGGTTCCCAAAGGCGAACATCATGTTGGATATTATCCTTTAAAGACCCTATGAACACATCAATCCTATGCTCCTCTGGAATATATTTTACCCTTATGTTCAATTTTTGGAACTCCTCAATGTGCTCCATTATTGAACCCTTTTGTTTGAGACTTATCAATTGGCTAAAAAAATTGTTGCTTTTTGTATCCTCATAATGTGCTATCAATTCTTCCGTAAAAATTGCCCAAGTGATAAATTGCTTACGAGAGCAAAGCCATTGATACCATACAACTGATTTGGTTCCAAATATAAAGTTTTCGTACGTAACCTTTGTGTGTTTTGCACATTATTGAGATCAAAGAATTGCTCCATCTATAATATCCATGTTGTGGGATCCTTGCCATCAAACTTCCTCATATCGATTTTTGGAATATGGTGGGTCTTTGATCCAACATTAGAGTCTATGGAATCATGATTAACATTTCTTTTGTTCTCATCATGAGTTTCCTTTACTACCCTTTCACCATTAGTGACCCTTTCTTGTAGCAACTTCTTCAATTCTTCCATGTCTGTCTTCAAATCTATCTTCAAATCGTCCATCTTAGCTTCTACACCTTTCTTTAAACCATCCATCTTAGCTTCTACATCTTTCTTTAAACTATCCATCTTAGATTCTGTTCCTTTTTGTGCAAGTGACAGTTGTTGCACTTGGTCTCGTAATTTTGCTATATCATGTTGCATTTATTCCTCTTCTTCATAAGTCATGCTAGAGCTTTCAGTTTGCTTACTAGGTGTTTGCATTTTCTTTCCTCGGGGCATCAATTACCGATAATAATGCTTTACTATGCCCTTTGAATTCCTTCAAACCAAGCTTATGCAAAAATTTAAAAAAAAACTACACACCTTTTTTCACTTTGTAGAAGCCTGATATTGAATCTGATGTATCTCTGTAATTTCAAATCATCTAGTTTTGAAATTGTGATCTGTAGTAGCCTTCTGTGTTCTCTTTCCAATTCCACTAGTCTGATCCAAATTGGATTCTCCAAGAAAGAGTTATGCACAATCTCCCACAGTGACCTGATTATAGACTAGTTCAGTAGAGTGAACTTGTATGAAGCGCCATGTGTCACTGTTTAGACCTTTGACTCTGAAAAATATATGCAAGAAAACTACAGTCCGCCCTCTTTCTATACCTTACGAAATTTTAATCCGATGCCCAGAAAGAAAGTTATGACGATTTTCCCCAGGTCACCTGTTTGGAATGTAATTTAGGAGTCTGTAAAAAGACCAACTTCCTCAGATCATGTCTTCACAAATATAGCGCGAAAAGATCTGAAATTTGGACCTGAGGTTCAGTGCGATTTATTCTCAAATGGTTTTTTTTTTCAACTTCTGAAACATTGCAGAAAAAAAGTTATAGCGAAAATTCCACGATGACCTGTTTGGAGCAGCGAAACCCTAGAATCCAAAGCTCTGATACCAAATGTTATGAAACCAGCTCAAGAAAAGATAGAAAAGATAGATCAACACCTTAGAATTCAGCCTCTTCGAGGGGGAAACGTCCTTTACATTACATAAATGAACAATTCTTGGATGATTCAAATGACAAAATCTCCTTTCTATATATAGGAGTCTAAGGAGTCACAATATAATCCAGACGACCTAACAATAATAATATAAAGCCACAAAAATAACAATAGAGGGATTCTATGGGACACAGTAATAACAATATGGGGGAAATAGGGTTACAACAATATTAATAAGTGGTATAACTACAATTGTAATGGGGTAATCACTAGTATTATAGGGACCCAACATTTTTAGTGATTGGTTGTATTGCAGTGGTGATTGATTTTGAGCTTCAATGTTGTTGATGGGTTCAGTATGGAAATTGGATGAAGCGTGGCCTTCATATTGTGTTGTTGTGTACTAGGTGTATCCAGTCTAAAACTTAATGAAATGTGGTCCCTGAAGGAAGAGAGAAGGTCGTAGCCTTCTGTAGACCGGCACTTATGTACTGATAAACATATCAGCTAGTACAAGAGCCAAGGGATTGGAGCTCCCTTCTAGTAGCTGTTGGAGAACGAGTGAAGGTTGGAGCCTTCTGTAGGTCGATGCCTACATACTAGTAAACATATCGGCTAATACAAGAGCTAGGGGGTTGTAACCTCCTTCCAGTAGAAGCTAGAGAATGAGAGAAGGTTGTAGCCTTCTGTAGATTGGTGCCTGCATACTGGTATGAGTCTGCACTAGTACAAGATTGTAAACAAGTTTTTCTTATATTAAAATAAGAAAGACATGACAACAGCAGGTGGTTTTTGTCCCACATTGGGTTTCCACCTTAAATATTGGTGTTCATGTGTGTTGCTTGTGTGTGATGGTTTATTATGTTATTACTTCACATGGTTACTATTTAAATGGTTAATAAAGTACCGATGCACTAATTAAAGATCAACATATGATGAATTAAGTGAATCATAAGTTCACTAGATATACGTTGGTTGCCTTAAAGACAATTGCGTGCACACGCGAGTTCCCTTCATTGAAATAGCGTATATAAATTTGAGTATGAAAATAAAAATTTATTGATTCACTCCCCCCCCCCCCTCAGTATTATTCCCAACAATTGGTATTAGAACAAGTCCTTTGGCAGAATCTTGATCACTTGAAGGAGATCCGTAGAAACAATGGGAAAGAAGCTAAAGAAGAAAGTGCCTCAGAATAAGAAGACATCTCAAAGGAATAGTGACAATGGGAGAGACAATTGGCCATCAGGTGTTATAGCTCCAAATACCACCTTATGTATTTGTGATGCTTGGTTTATGGCCTAGGGCAACCCCTCCTTCTAGACTTGGTCCAAATATTCAAAAAACAGTGTTTTACTCCCTATATGTGACTTTGCCCTGTATTAAACGTGTGTACACGCGGGTCAATCTATACCCAACCCGCATATATGTCTTAAAACACTTAAAAAAATTAAATTTCCTTAATTATGGGTGGAGATCACGGGTTTTACCTGTTGATTACCTATTAGTGCCCGTGGCCCAACTATTCCCAATTGTTTCCCAACTAAAAAAATACTTTGGGAGAAGTATAAAAAGACTTCAATGGGAAGGCCTTAGGGAGGAGAGAAAATAGAGAATTACTCTACTGAGATTATCCCTGATCAAGTCTGAAGATCCATGTGCTTCAAGCACTTTCCCAAGTTCATGAAACCCTTGTTTCCTTGAGAGTTGATATCCTTTCACTTGTGGGAGATATCCTTGTGTTGTTTATGGAAAAAGCCTTTTGAAGACCGGGACTGGACAGACCTAGAGGACAGTTCCGCTTGGAGCCGGAAGAGGAAGACTCAGGTGAAATCTTTCTATGTTTTTATTATAGTTATCTGCAATAAAAGAAACACTGTCTTGTTCCTGATATGAACTGTGTTCATGCATCTGATGTTATTGTTATGGTTTATGTATGAATGACTATTTCAATGTATAACTAACCATATATTTATATGCTATAAAGTTGATTTCACTATAATGCTTTATCTATATGCTGCTATGTGTCTTTGAATTGGTTGTTTTGTAGGTTCAAATATTGTGAGGAGTTCCAGAGGGTTTGAACCTGGCTAGAACTACTCGAACGAAGGACCCCGGGTATGTACATCCTCGCATAGTTCGCTCGTTTAAGCATTTTGCCTGAGTTATTTGCTTGTTTCTTGTTGTGGATTACTCCTACTTTGTTAGGGTTCTGACCCAAAGCCTTAGGGGACTTTATCCCTTAACAGAATTGGTGACTCCACTGGGGACAACAATCTTGTTGTTCCTAGTTTGGGTTATTTAGTGTCAATCAAGGCTCGGTGTTTAGTTTGCTTGTTGTGATTGTATTGTTTGCTCCTGTAGGAACTCAAACTTCAAATATGATCCTTTTCGTCAGGCCTCATTTTTTTTTCTTGTAAACTTTTATATACGCACCTTTGTCGGGTTACAGAAGTGTATACACGCTAGTTTCTCTGAACTAAAGCCACGTATACGCGGGTTTCTTTTGGTTGAAATGCGTTTACATGCAATTGTGTAGAGACACAGTCACATATACATTTGTTTTTCATGATTTTTTCAAGTATATTTATCTGGAAAGATTTATTTCTTGGCCTGTGTGCTTCCTGAGTGGTCAGTTTCTGTTTTCCGATTTTAGTTTTTTAGTGAGCCTACGGTTTCAAGTTCTCTCCTATTTTGAAGAGTTTTTGGTCTCAGTTTTCTTTACAGTGAGTGTCATCATTTATGTTTGAACACACAAGGCTTCTTGTAGAGGCCCTTGATTGTTCTGGTTTTCTAGAACAGAAGATTGCTTGCAATTTTTGTGTCAAACTTCATTTTTATGGTTTGCTTTCTTTGCTTCCCATTAAGTTTGTGACCATTTACTTCTTCTTACTTTTCAAAAGTTTGTGTTGGAAAATTTAAAAGTGTTCTTTTCCTGATTTCTTGATCAATGTCTTAAACCTCTTTTTGCTGCTTTTGTATCATTTAGTGCATCTTGAAACATCTATTTTGTTAAGTTTTCATTCTTGTCGGATTGACAACTTGCAAAGTTTCCTTCTGATTTTCTTTCGATATTTGAGTCTTTGGTAGCATTTTGAGTACTTTTGAAAAGTTGCTTTTATTGCTTTTTTGAAAAAGAAAAGTCGTTCAAAAATATTGTTTTTGCTTTCTTTGCCAAATTTTGTGTTCGGTTTCTTTTGGTTTTTGAGAGTGATTTGGGATCTTGGTGCTTAGTCCTTCTTGTTTTTGGAAAGATTTTGTGTTCAAAATTCTCACTCCTTTCAAAACACTTAAGTTGGATTATAAAACAAATTACTTTCATTTTCTGGTTAGAGTAATCTAGAATTTTTGCATCATCATGTACACTTTGCATTAGAGTAGTTTCGCATCATTAGAGCATCAATAGTTTTTTAGTTTTTGTGAGTGCGAAGTCTGTTGCAAGAAAAGAAAAGGAAAAAGTTTATTGCTTTAATAAAAGTTTCTTAGAACCCAAGTAGAAGTTGCTTTTCATCGAAGAACAAACAAGTGCATTTCATATAAGTTAGTTTTTCATTAATTTCTTTTGCGTCAATGAACACCATCAGTTTCATTTCTGTATTGTCCCTTTGACTTAAAAAGAACAACCACTTAAAATCAAGCGCTAATAAAATAAACTAGAACTTTTTATATTGTCAATAAGTACCCCAACAAGTTTTAGGTTATTTAGGGCCTTGGATTAGGCGAGAGGAAAGTAAACTCTCTAAGGTCACTTTAAATTTTCAAACGTAGAAGTCTGAATAGAGAGTGAAAACCCAATAGTGTTAGGGAGACCGGGAAAGCTCCGTGACTGGGAGTTAAGCACAAGGGTTTTTGAAGATAAGGACAAGAGATACCCCCTCTCTTACTTGTCGGATCTTACCTCATGACTATTCTGCCTGGCTTCTGATATGAGTTGGTATCTTTAGTTGCCTATCCTAGGGATTTACACAGGTGGCTGTAGAGGGGAATCCCATGGCACCTGAGGTTGACATTGCATCACTTTCAGCAGTACTTCTGGAGGGAACCCTTGCGAAGTTTGGGGGCTTGCACCGGCAAAGGCTGTTGTTAGTAGGTCAGTGTAACTTCCTCTCATACCTTTTCTAGTAGACCTGGGGCATAATTACCCCAGTCTATTTTTGGAAGGCCCTTATTATTCACTTTCTTGTATTTTGGTGTTCGGTCCTAATCACCCAGAGTGGAAATACTTGGAAGTTGTTTGACTACTGAATTCTTTTAGGGACATTTTTAGTGTGTTTTCTGTGCTCCTAATTGGCCTAGCTTTCATTTTTCTTGAGTCTTTAAGTAGATCTTATTTAAAAATTCAAAGTGGTTGACCGATCACTTAGACGGTCCTGCAGACGTTGTGGGATTTCACTTGCAAGTCCAGAGTCTTCTTCTAGAAGGCGTAGGAGAGATACGGCCAGTGGGTTTCACCCGATGGCAGCCAACGCATAAGGGATTGATCCTCCACTTGGGGGCATTAGTGTACAAGATAGGCCTGGTACTACCACAGAGCCAGAGAGGAACACCCCAATTATTTCTTGAGTCCTCTTCCAGTCGGAGGATAATATTGAGGTAGAAGAAATCTCAGAGCTATTAGCAGCTCCGAATTCTCCTCTGCCTTCTGATCATCCAGACATAGTGTTATACGTTGGGACTTCGACACATAGACCTTCAAGTCTAGGTCCACACACGCACATCCCTTCGATGACCACTGTTGGGAGCATGGCATCCACCATGAGTCCTACGAGTATGCAGACTCCTATATTAGTACAATGGGGAGGAACCATTTCCATCCCTTCTACATCTTTATTTGGGTCTACTACTAGCACATCCTTGTTTGGGTCTACTTACATTTCGTCAACAAGTGGAAGTTCCCAAGCGCATGCATCCAGTTTTGGATTCTTCCCTTTTGGTATGCCTTCTCAATGTATTCCTTCAGTTCCACATCCATGATGAGTGGATTGGCATCTTTTTAGGGTTTTCCTTTTGGAAGTGGTCATATACCACATTCCAATGTGACGGTAGGACCTATGCCTTTTTCTTTCACGAGTCAAGGTAGCAATCCCTTTTAGGGTTGGACTAATCCTCAGGTTAGTGGCACAGGAGGTAGAAATCCATTTTTTGGACAAGAGAATATGTCGTACTCCTCGGTCAATTCATTTTGAAGTTTTCCACCCTTAGCTAATGCTTGGAATCCTTACCAAGGGTTGTCCACTCCGTATAATAATTCGTTAGGGGGAAACTTTGCCGGTTACGGAGGTGTTTCGGCTGGAGTTGGTCAAACTCCAAGTTTTGCTGGACCACAAGGGTCACCTTTTGGTTCAGCAGGTTCTACCAGTTACTTCGGGCAACCTGGTGCCTTTCAAAATCCAGGTCATTCTTTTCATACTTTTGGGAACCATGCCCAATATAGGTGGAATCCCCAAGGTCCTCCGAGACTTCCGTTTCTGGCCACGCTCAATTTGCAAGACTTAATTAAGTTAACGAACGATCCAATCAGATATAATCTGACTTGGCCTCTGGTCCCAACCAAACTCCCATTGTATATTCCAAAATTTGAAGGGAAGAGTGGGGAAGACCCAGGCGACCATGTAACCACATTCCATTTATGGTGCTCAGCGAACTCCCTCATCGATAATTCAATTAGGTTGAGACTATTTCAACGCACCTTAACTGGCAATGTGGCTAAGTGGCATATAGAGTTTCCAGGGGGCGCCTTTACATCTTTAGCCGATTTGGCTAACATTTTCTTAAACCATTTTCAGTTGCCTGTCCGTTACGAAGTTGGAACTGAACTTTTGGCCAATTTTCATCAGGACACAGCCACTCACATTTCTGATCATATTCAAGAATGGAGACGAAGAAAGAGGCTCATCAAAGCCAAAATTCCACCTAAATTCTGTCTCGAATGGTTTTTAAAATCATTACAACCTGAGATCTCCAAGGATGTTTCTATGTTTGGAGTTTATTTCGAAGATCAGGCTATCTTTCACGCCCAGTAGTTAGAACTGATATATTCTTAGTCTGGGACCCTTCAGAAGATCTTTCCTGATGCTCCTAGATCCATGGTTGTTATAGCCAAACCGAAGCCAGGCTCGCATGCTAATGGTATTGTTTGATCGATTGATGCGAATGCGGTGAACTTTCTGAGCCAATTGCAGTAGTTGTCTATACAAACTTCTTTGTCCAATCAGGCTGCAACGTCCACTACTACACCTTCTCAACCTTCTTTCGTAAATGTCGTTCAGGCTTCTAACCCAAAAGGAAATCAAAATTCTGATGGGAATAAGAAGGTACGAGGTAAAAAGAAAAATCAAGATGGGAAGGGTAATGCGAATAAGCCCAGCAATAATCCTAGTGAGGGTGGAAAAGAGTCTAAGAAGAAAGTTAAATTCCCATGCAAGTTATGTAGTGGGGACCATTTGACTCATCTCTGCCCAAAAATTCAAGATGCTCGGCACTTGTTAATGAAGCAAGGGTCTTCTAGCTCCCAAGATGTCTTAACTAACCCTTTCCCCCAAGGGCAGTAGTTGCTTGCTGTGTGCGAATTCAAACCCTGGTACCTCTGCAAGGGGGAAACTAGGAGCGAGATAATTCCTCAAATTTTTTCATGATGGGTTGTCACGTCAATGTGGCCACACAGTCACGTGATTATGGTGAAGCTGAAACATCCAAGGATAAATCTATTCCTAGAACTACGGATCAACTTCATATTGAGCGACCCTCTGTCGAGTCTATACCTTGGATGCCAAAAGGTTCCGCAAAATGCACAACTATCAACCCTAATGCTAGGGCAGCCTAGAATTACTCCATTGTTGAGGATCTGGCTCAAAGTCCATGCGCTATGTCTGCTTTAGAGGTACTCCAGTCATGTCCAGCTCAACGAAGTGCTTTGCTTTCAGCGATAGGGGTAGTTATAGATGAGGGAGCTTCCACGTGCGTCATGTCGATGTCATGTTGGAAGGCCATTGGATCACCTTCGGCTATCCCTTCACCTACACTCTTGATAGCATTTGACGATAATTCTCATAGGCCACATGAGATTATCCCGGCCTTTCCTATATGTGTTAGAGGGAAGGTCATTAACATCGAAGTAGAAATCATTGATGCCAACCTAGATTACAATCTCCTCTTAGGACGAAATTGGATTTATGAAATGGATTTCGTCGTTTCGACTCTATTTCGAGTCCTTTGTTTTCCTCATGAGGGGAAAATTGTTAAGGTTGATCAATTGGATTATTCTCCAGTTGACCCTCGTAAAAATTCGGATTCTAGTGTTTCGTTGGTGGATAACCCCTGTCAACCTATAGAGAATCTAGGAGTTGGGATGTATTCTTCATTGATGGGTACATTTGATCTTCCCACTCCTATAGCTAGAATAAATGTCATTTCATCCTCCAAAGAGTCTTCACGAGAAGAGTTCTTGTGGACTCGTTATTTTTTAGACCCTTAGACCTTGCCTTCGCCTACTACCACATTAGATGAAGGACAAGTTGGTGCAATGGCATTCCCTATGTCTGCAGCAGAGCTTAGATATCAGTCTATCGTTAACTCTATGGATGACCATCCTAATCCTTTTTCAAAGGAAGAGTTAGATGGTGATGTGGCCCCAGCTTGGACCCTTGACTCTACTTCTGCTATGGATTGCTTATATACAATTTTACCATCTAAGGAGGAAATCTTAGAAGCAATGATGGGTGTAGATCGACCTTGGGAAGATTTACACCATCATTCATATTTTCTTCCCCCATTGCGAGAAGTCGAGTCCAGGTTCTCCAATTTGCTGACTAGCGATGTTTGTACAGTTTCAAACCCTTTGGCTCCAGCACACATTTGTGCCGAAGGTAACATGTCAGTCATTTCAAAAACTATACTGATAAACATCTCTAGGAACCCTAATGTGATAGAAAACATCTTCATCGGAGCCGAGTGTTCACCTAAAGAGATTCAAATTTACACCTACCTCTTTAAAGAGTTTCGGGATGTATTTGCTTGGTCTTATGAAGAAATGCCTGGTATTGATCCATCCATCATTCAACATGAGATCAAGACGTATGAAAATGCTAAGACGATTCGTCAGAAGCTTTAGCCGATCAATCCTAGGAAAGCAGCATCTATTAAAGTTGAAATAGAGAAGCTGCTCAAAGCAGGTTTTATATACCCTGTTCCTCTAATGGATTGGGTTTCTAATCCAATCCCGGTTGATAAAAAACAAGGAATGATCCGTGTATGTGTTGACTTTAGGGATTTGAACAAAGCTTGTCCGGAAGATAATTATCCCACTTCGTTTATTGATTAGATAGTTGATGAATGTGCGGGTAATGAGATTTTTTCCTTTATGGATGGATTCTCTGGTTATAATCAAATATCTATCCATCCAAAAGACCAGCATAAGACAACTTTCATATGTCCTTGGGGTACCTTTGCGTACAAAAATATGCCTTTTTGTCTTAAAAATGTTGGAGCCACATTCTAGCAGGCCATGTCATACGCTTTCCACGACATCAAGCATGTCATCGAAGCATACTTATATGATTTAGCTGCTCATTCTCGAAAAAGAATCGATCATTCTGGTCACCTTCGATTGGTTTTTGAGAGATGTCAATTTTACAAGATCCGGTTGAGTCCAAATAAATGTGTTTTTGTGGTTACATCTAGGTATTTGTTAGGGTTCATTGTGTCAACTGAAGGGATTTGAGTTGATCCCTTCAAGGTGGAGGCAATAGTTCAGTTGCCTCCCCCATCATCCATCCAACAACTTCAACGTCTTCACAGGAAGGCAAATTTCTTGAGACGGTTTATAGTGAACTATGCTGAGATAACTAAAGGGTTTATGCATTTGCTCAGGAAAGGAGTTCCATTTCTATGGGACAACTTTGCGCAACGATCTTTTGATGCCTTGAAGTAGTTGTTGATCTTTGCTCCACTTTTGAGTCCATCAGATTATGGTAGAGATTTCCTTTTATATCTTGAAGCTGCAGAATCAACCATAGGTATGGTTCTGGTTTAGGAAGATGATGCTCTCATGGAGCATGTCATTTACTACTTGAGTCGAGGCTTGGTAGGCCCTGAACTATGCTATTCTCCAGTTGATAAATTAGCCTTGGCAGCTGTCCATGCTGTCCAGCGGCTTCTCCATTATATTCTGATACGCAAAACATTTGTCTTAGCGGCGGTCAATACTTTCCAATTTGTCCTCAGTAGGCGAGTGATTGGGGGTAAATACAATCGATGGATTGTCATTTTACAAGAATTCGATCTCGAGTTCTTGTCGGCCAAGTCTAAGAAATCATTGGTTTTCGTAGAACTAATTTCCGAGATGCCTTGTGGAGAAGATACTATTTATGAGGAAAGTTTTCCCGACGAACATCTATTCCTCATCTCTTCACAAGATCCCTGGTATGGAGATATCATAATCTATCTCCAGACTTCGAAGTTTCCTCCTGTTGCCTCCAAGGATGAACGTCGAAAATTACGTCACTTGGTTAAGAACTATGTCATCATTGGTGATACATTATATCACTGAGGGGTTGATTCAATCCTTAGGTATTGTTTAACCTTAGAGGAAGCAGAGTTTGTGCTTAATGATTGCCATAATGGAGCTTGTGGCTGTCATCTTTCAGGGCTTGCTACAACCCAAAAAATCTTGTGTGCCGGCTACTTTTGGCCTTCACTTTTCAAAGATTGTATTGAAGTGGTCAAACATTGCCAACCTTGTCAAGTCTATACTCAAAAGATGTGCGTGCATCCAGCTCCTCTTTTCCCTGTTATCACTATCGGTCCTTTTACAAAGTGGGGTATTGACTTTACTACTTGTAATCTGCCTTCAACAATGAATCACAAGTACATTAGTCTGGCCGTAGACTACTTTACGAAGTGGGTTGAGGCCATGACCACTTATAAAAATGATAGTGAAACAACGACATTGTTCCTCTTCAATCAGATTATTTCATGGTCTAGTATCCTAAGAGAGATTGTCACTGATCATGGCAGTCATTTCCAGAACCAACTGATGTTCGAATTGGCTGTTAAATTTGGTTTCCAGCAGGAGCATTTGTCTTTGTATTATCCTTAGGCCAATGGCCAAGTAGAAGCCGTGAATAAGTCCCTCAAGATGATCCTACAAAGGACAAATGACAAAAATCACTCCAATTCGCATCTCATGTTGTATTTGGCTCTCTGGGTGTACTGAACTTCAGTAAAGACTACCATCGATTTTACACCTTTTTAGTTAGTTTATGGGCTAGAATCTATCTTTCCTATTGAATGTGAAATTCCATCTCTTAAGCTAGCGGTTGAGCTCCTTCCAGATACCTCTAGTCTCGAAGAGTGCCTCCTTCATTAGGAACATCTCGATGAGTAGCGTCGAGATGCCACCACAATCATGAGGCTCATAAGAAAAGGGTTAAAACTCAGTACGATAGAACTTTTTGTCCTCGAGTCTTTTCTGAAGGCGACCTTGTCTTGGTCTATGACTAAGATAAAGACGCCTTGGGGGCAGGCAAATTAAAGTCTATGTGGTATGGTTCCTTTATAGTGAAATGAGTTTTAGAAAAAGGGCTTATGAATTAGTTGATTTTGAAGGGAACAAGTTGGCAGAGCCCTGAAATGGGCTCTACCTCAAGAAGTACTTTGCCTAGGTTACGACCGAGCAATGGATTCTTTGTATATTTTGTATTTTTGTACATATCTTATCGGGATTTTTCATGATATCGACACTTTTTGATCTGCTTTGGCAGGTGTTGATGGATGACTTGGTCTATTTCAGATTCGCCAATGGTGCTAGTCGGCACACTCGGAACCTCGCTTCTGCAACTTGGGTAATTTATTATCCAACTGGTCAGTTGATGGTATCAAGGGGAGTATGTATTGGTCTAGCGTCAAATAATATGGCTGAATATACTACTGTCATTAATTTACTATCCGAAGCTATTTCTTATAGAATCGATTCGTTGGTAGTCTATCTTGATTCACAACTAGTAGTGTCACAATTGAATAACATCTATTGGGTTCGAGATCCTTGTTTATATCGTCAATATTTTAGAGTAAGGGTGTTGCAAAGATCATTTGTTTATATTAATTATTTGCACATTCCACGATCTAATAATTCATTAGCAGATTCTATGGCTAATCAAGCTTTAGATTGGCACATCGTTCATTCATCAAGATAAAATCAAACATCAAAAGTCGGAATTGTATATATATATATATATATAATAAAATTTCCTGTGTGTACATAAAGTGTGTCAAAAAATAATATACAAAATTGGGACTAACATGCCCATAATCATGTCCAGTACATCTAATGGCCTGGCTCAGGATGAGTGACTAAGTAGGTGACCACTGCTTTGGCCACACGCCGAAAAAGGCGAACCCAATCACATGGCACTCCTACCATGTGGCGCTGCATATCCTCTGGTAGATCTTCTACGACCTCCATCGATACCTGGTGGGTCAACCTCACCAAGTTTTGCTGGACTACGTATAAGACTCTCTCAATCTCTGCAGCTACCTCTTCGACACCTCTGTTGCGATGCCTATGCCACGGAAATTTGTCTGGTCGTACCAGACCCACATCTGGAACATGATCATTATATCAGTCATTTAATCCCATCAAAAATATCTTTAAGTTCATTTTCATATTTGAAAAACATAAAAATCATAAAATTGACAAAACTTTAAAAAATGGTTACCCATTTCTCCCCATGCTGCATCTGGTGGCAACACCAAATCTAGATCTCCCCTAAAATCCATGCCAGCATAGGGATAGTCATCCACAACGATGATTTGTTGCTTCCACCAGGAGAAGAAATCATCATCAAAAGCAATCCTTAGTACGTCTTCACCTCCAAGGCATTTCATCAGGTCGGCCCACCTACCCATCCGTGGATCTCGGGGGCTACTGATAGGAACTGATACCGTGGGATGTAACCTTGGAACCTTCTCGAAGAAGAAGGAGCACAAAATGGTCCCATACCCAAAGTTCTTGGTGTATCCTTTCTGAATGGAGGATAGCTGACTCTTCATGTTGGTCAGAAGAGGTGTACAATAGTCAAACACAGTAGTGAGACAATCTACGGCCAAGCTCATGGATAGTCGTGACACTTGGTGCAATGAGGTTGATCTATTTACCCTAGCTATGGTGAACAGTGTGATCCTCAAGGAAAAATTCTCTACATGTTTGATTGGAATTTGGCTTCCAATCTTCTTTGGATGCCCCAAACAATATATATGCACGTAGTCTTCCACTGAAGGACTACCTCGTGATCATCCAGTCGAATGCACCACTTCTCCTCGCCGGGAGAGTCCAGTGATAAAGTAAATATCTTATATCTCTATCCTTAAAGGAATTTGATGTTGGAAATAATACTGAGAGGGGGGGTGAATCAGTATTATCTGAACTATAAAACTTTTTCAATGCTCAAAAACATATACGCTACTTCAGTTAAGTGAACCCGCGTGTACACGCTGCTGTGTCTAAAGCAACTAGCGTATATCCAGAAATCTTATGATTCAGTTAGCTTATCTTCAGTAAATGCATCAGAACATTATTAACCATATTAACAGTAAACAGGTGCAGTATAACAGAACAGATCATCACACAAAAGCCACACACATGAACACAAAGATATAAGGTGGAAACCCAATGTGGGTGAAAACCACCTGCTGCAAGTCATCTCAATCTTCTTCTTAATAAGAAAATACTTTTACAATATTTGTACTGGTGCAGTCTTATACCAGTACGGGAGCTACAACCCCCTTTGCTCTTGTACTAGCCGATCCATTTACTAGTACGCAGGCTGCTACCTGCTACAATGCTCCAAAGATCTCCTTTAGCTTTTGTACTAGCTTAGATACTAGTACGTAGGTGCTTGCCTACAATCTTCTCTCCTCCAGGTACCACGTTTCATCAATTTTCAGACTGGATACACTGAAGCACAACACATAATCTGTAAGGCCACTTTTCATCCAATTTTCATATTGGACCCATAACTATCATTGAAGCTCAAAACAATCATCAAACTCTGAATCACTGAAACCCTGTTAACAACACCGTCACCAGAACACAGAGCAGACACAGAACTCTGTAATAACCATCAGACCCATCTGCAACTTCAAATATCAAGCTTTACAATGTATACGCTACTTCGATGAATAAAACCCACGTGTATACGCGCTTTTGACAAAGACAACCTGCGTACAGATCTAAAAATAATTTCTCATAACTTGCAGCTGTACCAGACATTAGTCATACTCATAACACTTATATAATAATACATGCGTCAGTATGTAGATCTAGAATAAGCATCATAAAGATAGTTCATTTCAAACCATTTGATCCCGATCTCTCCTTAGATCTAGTTCTCCATCAACCGGTGAGATCTCTCCTTAGCTCAGATCAAGCAATGCATCATCAACCCATAACCCTGCATGCTGGATCTAATGCTTCATCAGATATTCAAGACATTTCAGATACACTTGCCTAATGATTTCCTTCTCCTTATATAGCCTTAGGCCTTGTTCAATACCAAGAGCCAAAACCATAGAAATCCAATACCATCAACTTCAAAACTAGGGATCAACACGTTCGTCGAGACACCAAGGTCCAAAACCATAGGCACAACTTCCAAGGAATAACCGCCATGGACCAAAGATAAGTTTTCCACATACACGCGCTTTTACTGAAGCCAACCTGCGTGTACACGCGTCTTGGTATATAGCGAACCTGCGTATACGCGACTTGGTATATAGTGAACCTGCTTGTATACGCGACTTGGGCTTAATGAACCTGCGTGTATGAACTTTCTCTTCTTCTTATAGTCTGATCATCAATTCCTTGCTGCTGACCTTCTGCACTATGATTTGTCATCAGTGTGGTTTGCCATCAAGGACAACACTTATCTCATAATGCCAACAATCTCCCCCTTTGGACTTGATGGCAAAGCTAACTTGTCACACTTAGAACTATCATCTGATTCCTTTGAGCTGTCCTCCATCAGTCACATCTGATATCTCTTCTGAAGATTCATCCAGTTATACATAAGTGAGATATTCTTCTATGAGAGGGTTGCCATCAAGTACAACACATGCATCATAATGCCAACAATCTCCCCCTTTGGACTTGATGGCAACAACACCAGATCACTCTCCCCCTTTGACATCAAGGGCAAAGGGTGGACCAAGATATTCTCTTCCTTTGCTGAATCATCCCACTGTCCATACTCCCCCTGAGTACCTGCTGAAATCTCTGAATAATCTCCCCCTTTGTATATGCCAAGGTGTACCAATCTGTCCATGCTCCCTCTGAGTACATGCTGAATCTCTGTACCGCTGAAGTGTGCTGTTCATGCTCTTCCTGACTGTAGGCAAGATCTAAGAACATGACTCTATACATCATAAGAGACCTTCCTATCACCAAAGACTCATACATACATCCATCTCTCAACTAAGTGAGAATATACAAAAATTGACTCATCCACCCAACCAAGTGGGGATACATCAAAAGTTTACATATGACAACCAATCATCCCAGGCATAGTGGGGAAACCAAAATAGGCCGTTACATGACCTTGACACCATGAAAGAGATACCATAAAAGAGATACATGACATAGAGACAATAGATGAAAGTCACAAATAACTGATATCGCCAGCATCTTGTCAATCACCATTCAGATCAGCAACCAAGAGATCCTTTTGTTCTTCCTCTGACTTTGTTTCACCTGAAATCAACAACAACTTGTGAACTAGAACCAAAGGCTTCTAAGATAATGCCAACAATGCATCATTGGAAGATTATCTGCTCCCCCTGAACCTGTGCCAGATGGTCTCTGTCAGACCCATATCAGAATCTTCTCATTCTGAGTTTGACCCACTGATTTCCTTCAAATTATCATATACGCGACTGTATCTTCATAAATCAGCGTATATACGCGGATAGTCCTTATCCAACTCGCGTATACCAATTTCCATATCAGCAACCTGCAAATGTCCTGTAGAGAATAAGTCATCAACCTATAACAAGGTATGTCTGCATCAATTCATCCCTTTGAACAGAATTCAGAGTCATTCACATGTGTGAAACCACCATAGCCATTTCATCAAGCTCTACATGATCCAAGTATCATTACTTGGGAAGATCTGCATCAACTGACATATACGCGACTTTGCAGTATCTAACTCGCGTATATACGCGACTTCCCTTTAAGGAACTTGCGTATGAGATTCAGGACACTGAAGGTTTACACTTTCAGCTCCCCCTGAGTCTGATATGTCTGTGCTGTGCTGTGTCTCAGTACATTGTGCTGACTGTACTTCCTTCTTCCTCCATATTTTCAAGTGTGATGTGGTTTTCTCCTTTTGGTGTGATGTCCATCCTTTGTTCCTGCATTCCTTTGCTATATGTCCAAGCTTGTTACATGCATAACATCTAACATGTTTCATTTTCCTCCTGTAGCAATCAGCAGCTTTGTGACCAAACATATTGCAAGAGAAACAATATCCATTAAAGTACCTTGAATGTGATGATCTTTCTACATGATGGTCTTGAACCCTTCTTCTTCCACATCTAGCTGCAACATGTCCAAGATTATGACATACATAACATTCAACATTATTCATAGGAGGAGTAAAAGATTTTCTTTGAGGAGTCTTTTTCCTTGATTGTTGATGGGGTTGACCTTTCATCTCCTTGTTGATCATTTTAGATTTCTCTTTAGAGTTCCTTGCCTCACCTTATGAACTAGATTCACCTTCAATAGATTCATGAAAGCCAAGACCAGTCTTGATAGCAGGAGACCTTTGACTACTAAGAATATCATCCAAGACTTTAGAGCTATCTTGAAATCGTAACAGCTTATCCTTTTCTTCTATTTTACCTTTCAAGATATTTACCTCAACCTGAAGCTGTTCTTCCTTTTCAAGAGATTGCTTTTTCCAATTCTCTTCAGCTTTTCTTCCTTCTTCCATTTGTTCCCTTAGTTTGAGAATCTCCTTTTCTTGTTCTTCATTCAGATCCTGCTGCATTTGACAACTCGGAAGGCACATTCTAGTTGAGATTTTAAGCTGGTGGCTTCGTTTTCTTGCTTTGCAATAGCTTGAAGTAGATCTGTATTCTGCTTCTTTGATTCTTCAAGATCTCCTTTTAGTGAGAGGATTGTAGCTTCAAGATTTTCATAGTAGCTGGATCTATCTTTGAGTTTCTTGATGGTTGTGCTTCTTTCGTTGACTTCTTTTCTTAATGATGTCACTTCATGCTGCAATTTTTGACATTGGTCTTCCTTGTCCTTGAGTAGCTTTCTTACCTTGTTTCCTTCTTCTAGTTGGGCCTTTAGTTTGGTAACTTCTTCTTTGAAAGCACATTCCCTTTTTTTTAATAGATCTTGTTGATCTTTAACTTTGTCTGTAAGCCTTCTAAATACTGCCTCTATTTGATACTTTTCTTGCTCACCCATAAAAGCATGTTCAGTATTTTCACTATCACTTCCATCACTTTCACAAGGAAATATAGCAGGAACATCAGAGGATAACACATTCATACCTGATAATGATTCTGAATCTGATTCTGAATCTGAAGAACTTCTTATACCTAATCCCCAATCGATTCTCCCACTGTCATAGTCCTTCTGAGATGTCTTCTTCTTCTTATGAGCTTTCTTCTTAAGCTTCTTTCCCATTGTTCCACGGATCTCCTTCAAGCGATCAAGCTTCTACCAAAGGACCTGCTCTGATACCAATTGTTGGAAATAATACTGAGAGGGGGGGTGAATCAGTATTATCTGAACTATAAAACTTTTTCAATGCTCAAAAACATATACGCTACTTCAGTTAAGTGAACCCGCGTGTACACGCTGCTGTGTCTAAAACAACTAGCGTATATCCAGAAATCTTATGATTCAGTTAGCTTATCTTCAGTAAATGCATCAGAACATTATTAACCATATTAACAGTAAACAGGTGCAGTATAACAGAACAGATCATCACACAAAAGCCACACACATGAACACAAAGATATAAGGTGGAAACCCAATGTGGGTGAAAACCACCTGCTGCAAGTCATCTCAATCTTCTTCTTAATAAGAAAATACTTTTACAATATTTGTACTGGTGCAGTCTTATACCAGTACGGGAGCTACAACCCCCTTTGCTCTTGTACTAGCCGATCCATTTACTAGTACGCAGGCTGCTACCTGCTACAATGCTCCAAAGATCTCCTTTAGCTTTTGTACTAGCTTAGATACTAGTACGTAGGTGCTTGCCTACAATCTTCTCTCCTCCAGGTACCACGTTTCATCAATTTTCAGACTGGATACACTGAAGCAAAACACATAATCTGTAAGGCCACTTTTCATCCAATTTTCATACTGGACCCATAACTATCATTGAAGCTCAAAACAATCATCAAACTCTGAATCACTGAAACCCTGTTAACAACACCGTCACCATAACACAGAGCAGACACAGAACTCTGTAATAACCATCAGACCCATCTGCAACTTCAAATATCAAGCTTTACAATGTATACGCTACTTCGATGAATAAAACCCACGTGTATACGCGGTTTTGACAAAGACAACCCGCGTACAGATCTAAAAATAATTTCTCATAACTTGCAGCTGTACCAGACATCAGTCATACTCATAGCACTTATAGAATAATACATGCGTCAGTATGTAGATCTAGAATAAGCATCATAAAGATAGTTCATTTCAAACCATTTGATCCCGATCTCTCCTTAGATCTAGTTCTCCATCAACCGGTGAGATCTCTCCTTAGCTCAGATCAAGCAATGCATCATCAACCCATAACCCTGCATGCTGGATCTAATGCTTCATCAGATATTCAAGACATTTCAGATACACTTGCCTAATGATTTCCTTCTCCTTATATAGCCTTAGGCCTTGTTCAATACCAAGAGCCAAAACCATAGAAATCCAATACCATCAACTTCAAAACTAGGGATCAACACGTTCGTCGAGACACCAAGGAACAAAACCATAGGCACAACTTCCAAGGAATAACCACCGTGGACCAAAGATAAGTTTTCCACATACACGCGCTTTTACTGAAGCCAACCTGCGTGTACACGCGTCTTGGCATATAGCGAACCTGCGTATACGCGACTTGTTATATAGTGAACCTGCTTGTATACGCGACTTGGGCTTAATGAACCTGCGTGTATGAACTTTCTCTTCTTCTTATAGTCTGATCATCAATTCCTTGCTGCTGACCTTCTGCACTATGATTTGTCATCAGTGTGGTTTGCCATCAAGGACAACACTTATCTCATAATGCCAACAATCTCCCCCTTTGGACTTGATGGCAAAGCTAACTTGTCACACTTAGAACTATCATCTGATTCCTTTGAGCTGTCCTCCATCAGTCACATCTGATATCTCTTCTGAAGATTCATCCAGTTATACATAAGTGAGATATTCTTCTATGAGAGGGTTGCCATCAAGTACAACACATGCATCATAATGCCAACAATCTCCCCCTTTGGACTTGATGGCAACAACACCAGATCACTCTCCCCCTTTGACATCAAGGGCAAAGGGTGGACCAAGATATTCTCTTCCTTTGCTGAATCATCCCACTGTCCATACTCCCCCTGAGTACCTGCTGAAATCTCTGAATAATCTCCCCCTTTGTATATGCCAAGGTGTACCAATCTGTCCATGCTCCCTCTGAGTACATGCTGAATCTCTGTACCGCTGAAGTGTGCTGTTCATGCTCTTCCTGACTATAGGCAAGATCTAAGAACATGACTCTATACATCATAAGAGACCTTCCTATCACCAAAGACTCATACATACATCCATCTCTCAACTAAGTGAGAATATACAAAAATTGACTCATCCACCCAACCAAGTGGGGATACATCAAAAGTTTACATATGACAACCAATCATCCCAGGCATAGTGGGGAAACCAAAATAGGCCGTTACATGACCTTGACACCATGAAAGAGATACCATAAAAGAGATACATGACATAGAGACAATAGATGAAAGTCACAAATAACTGATATCGCCAGCATCTTGTCAATCATCATTCAGATCAGCAACCAAGAGATCCTTTTGTTCTTCCTCTGACTTTGTTTCACCTGAAATCAACAACAACTTGTGAACTAGAACCAAAGGCTTCTAAGATAATGCCAACAATGCATCATTGGAAGATTATCTGCTCCCCCTGAACCTGTGCCAGATGGTCTCTGTCAGACCCATATCAGAATCTTCTCATTCTGAGTTTGACCCACTGATTTCCTTCAAATTATCATATACGCGACTGTATCTTCATAAATCAGCGTATATACGTGGATAGTCCTTATCCAACTCGCGTATACCAATTTCCATATCAGCAACCTGCAAATGTCCTGTAGAGAATAAGTCATCAACCTATAACAAGGTATGTCTGCATCAATTCATCCCTTTGAACAGAATTCAGAGTCATTCACATGTGTGAAACCACCATAGCCATTTCATCAAGCTCTACATGATCCAAGTATCATTACTTGGGAAGATCTGCATCAACTGACATATACGCGACTTTGCAGTATCTAACTCGCATATATACGCGACTTCCCTTTAAGGAACTTGCGTATGAGATTCAGGACACTGAAGGTTTACACTTTCAGCTCCCCCTGAGTCTGATATGTCTGTGTTGTGCTGTGTCTCAGTACATTGTGCTGACTGTACTTCCTTCTTCCTCCATATTTTCAAGTGTGATGTGGTTTTCTCCTTTTGGTGTGATGTCCATCCTTTGTTCCTGCATTCCTTTGCTATATGTCCAAGCTTGTTACATGCATAACATCTAACATGTTTCATGTTCCTCCTGTAGCAATCAGCAGCTTTGTGACCAAACATATTGCAAGAGAAACAATATCCATTAAAGTACCTTGAATGTGATGATCTTTCTACATGATGGTCTTGAACCCTTCTTCTTCCACATCTAGCTGCAACATGTCCAAGATTATGACATACATAACATTCAACATTATTCATAGGAGGAGTAAAAGATTTTCTTTGAGGAGTCTTTTTCCTTGATTGTTGATGGGGTTGACCTTTCATCTCCTTGTTGATCATTTTAGATTTCTCTTTAGAGTTCCTTGCCTCACTTTGTGAACTAGATTCACCTTCAATAGATTCATGAAAACCAAGACCAGTCTTGATAGCAGGAGACCTTTGACTACTAAGAATATCATCCAAGACTTTAGAGCTATCTTGAAATCGTAACAGCTTATCCTTTTCTTCTATTTTACCTTTCAAGATATTTACCTCAACCTGAAGCTGTTCTTCCTTTTCAAGAGATTGCTTTTTCCAATTCTCTTCAGCTTTTCTTCCTTCTTCCATTTGTTCCCTTAGTTTGAGAATCTCCTTTTCTTGTTCTTCATTCAGATCCTGCTGCATTTGACGAACTCGGAAGGCACATTCTAGTTGAGATTTTAAGCTGGTGGCTTCGTTTTCTTGCTTTGCAATAGCTTGGAGTAGATCTGTATTCTGCTTCTTTGATTCTTCAAGATCTCCTTTTAGTGAGAGGATTGTAGCTTCAAGATTTTCATAGCAGCTGGATCTATCTTTGAGTTTCTTGATGGTTGTGCTTCTTTCGTTGACTTCTTTTCTTAATGATGTCACTTCATGCTGCAATTTTTGACATTGGTCTTCCTTGTCCTTGAGTAGCTTTCTTACCTTGTTTCCTTCTTCTAGTTGGGCCTTTAGTTTGGTAACTTCTTCTTTGAAAGCACATTCCCTTTTTTTTAATAGATCTTGTTGATCTTTAACTTTGTCTGTAAGCCTTCTAAATACTGCCTCTATTTGATACTTTTCTTACTCACCCATAAAAGCATGTTCAGTATTTTCACTATCACTTCCATCACTTTCACAAGGAAATATAGCAGGAACATCAGAGGATAACACATTCATACCTGATAATGATTCTGAATCTGATTCTGAATCTGAAGAACTTCTTATACCTAATCCCCAATCGATTCTCCCACTGTCATAGTCCTTCTGAGATGTCTTCTTCTTCTTATGAGATTTCTTCTTAAGCTTCTTTCCCATTGTTCCACGGATCTCCTTCAAGCGATCAAGCTTCTACCAAAGGACCTGCTCTGATACCAATTGTTGGAAATAATACTGAGAGGGGGGGTGAATCAGTATTATCTGAACTATAAAACTTTTTCAATGCTCAAAAACATATACGCTACTTCAGTTAAGTGAACCCGCGTGTACACGCTGCTGTGTCTAAAGCAACTAGCGTATATCCAGAAATCTTATGATTCAGTTAGCTTATCTTCAGTAAATGCATCAGAACATTATTAACCATATTAACAGTAAACAGGTGCAGTATAACAGAACAGATCATCACACAAAAGCCACACACAAGAACACAAAGATATAAGGTGGAAACCCAATGTGGGTGAAAACCACCTGCTGCAAGTCATCTCAATCTTCTTCTTAATAAGAAAATACTTTTACAATATTTGTACTGGTGCAGTCTTATACCAGTACGGGAGCTACAACCCCCTTTTCTCTTGTACTAGCCGATCCATTTACTAGTACGCAGGCTGCTACCTGCTACAATGCTCCAAAGATCTCCTTTAGCTTTTGTACTAGCTTAGATACTAGTACGTAGGTGCTTGCCTACAATCTTCTCTCCTCCAGGTACCACGTTTCATCAATTTTCAGACTGGATACACTGAAGCACAACACATAATCTGTAAGGCCACTTTTCATCCAATTTTCATACTGGACCCATAACTATCATTGAAGCTCAAAACAATCATCAAACTCTGAATCACTGAAACCCTGTTAACAACACCGTCACCAGAACACAGAGCAGACACAGAACTCTGTAATAACCATCAAACCCATCTGCAACTTCAAATATCAAGCTTTACAATGTATACGCTACTTCGATGAATAAAACCCACGTGTATACACGCTTTTGACAAAGACAACCCGCGTACAGATCTAAAAATAATTTCTCATAACTTGCAGCTGTACCAGACATCATTCATACTCATAACACTTATAGAATAATACATGCGTCAGTATGTAGATCTAGAATAAGCATCATAAAGATAGTTCATTTCAAACCATTTGATCCCGATCTCTCCTTAGATCTAGTTCTCCATCAACCGGTGAGATCTCTCCTTAGCTCAGATCAAGCAATGCATCATCAACCCATAACCCTGCATGCTGGATCTAATGCTTCATCAGATATTCAAGACATTTCAGATACACTTGCTTAATGATTTCCTTCTCCTTATATAGCCTTAGGCCTTGTTCAATACCAAGAGCCAAAACCATAGAAATCCAATACCATCAACTTCAAAACTAGGGATCAACACGTTCGTCGAGACACCAAGGTCCAAAACCATAGGCACAACTTCCAAGGAATAACCGTCGTGGACCAAAGATAAGTTTTCCACATACACGCGCTTTTACTGAAGCCAACCTGCGTGTACACGCGTCTTGGTATATAGCGAACCTGCGTATACGCGACTTGGTATATAGTGAACCTGCTTGTATACGCGACTTGGGCTTAATGAACCTGCGTGTATGAACTTTCTCTTCTTCTTATAGTCTGATCATCAATTCCTTGCTGCTGACCTTCTGCACTATGATTTGTCATCAGTGTGGTTTGCCATCAAGGACAACACTTATCTCATAATGCCAACAATCTCCCCCTTTGGACTTGATGGCAAAGCTAACTTGTCACACTTAGAACTATCATCTGATTCCTTTGAGCTGTCCTCCATCAGTCACATCTGATATCTCTTCTGAAGATTCATCCAGTTATACATAAGTGAGATATTCTTCTATGAGAGGGTTGCCATCAAGTACAACACAGGCATCATAATGCCAACAATCTCCCCCTTTGGACTTGATGGCAACAACACCAGATCACTCTCCCCCTTTGACATCAAGGGCAAAGGGTGGACCAAGATATTCTCTTCCTTTGCTGAATCATCCCACTGTCCATACTCCCCCTGAGTACCTGTTGAAATCTCTGAATAATCTCCCCCTTTGTATATGCCAAGGTGTACCAATCTGTCCATGCTCCCTCTGAGTACATGCTGAATCTCTGTACCGCTGAAGTGTGCTGTTCATGCTCTTCCTGACTGTAGGCAAGATCTAAGAACATGACTCTATACATCATAAGAGACCTTCCTATCACCAAAGACTCATACATACATCCATCTCTCAACTAAGTGAGAATATACAAAAATTGACTCATCCACCCAACCAAGTGGGGATACATCAAAAGTTTACATATGACAACCAATCATCCCAGGCATAGTGGGGAAACCAAAATAGGCCGTTACATGACCTTGACACCATGAAAGAGATACCATAAAAGAGATACATGACATAGAGACAATAGATGAAAGTCACAAATAACTGATATCGCCAGCATCTTGTCAATCACCATTCAGATCAGCAACCAAGAGATCCTTTTGTTCTTCCTCTGACTTTGTTTCACCTGAAATCAACAACAACTTGTGAACTAGAACCAAAGGCTTCTAAGATAATGCCAACAATGCATCATTGGAAGATTATCTGCTCCCCCTGAACCTGTGCCAGATGGTCTCTGTCAGACCCATATCAGAATCTTCTCATTCTGAGTTTGACCCACTGATTTCCTTCAAATTATCATATACGCGACTGTATCTTCATAAATCAGCGTATATACGCGGATAGTCCTTATCCAACTCGCGTATACCAATTTCCATATCAGCAACCTGCAAATGTCCTGTAGAGAATAAGTCATCAACCTATAACAAGGTATGTCTGCATCAATTCATCCCTTTGAACAGAATTCAGAGTCATTCACATGTGTGAAACCACCATAGCCATTTCATCAAGCTCTACATGATCCAAGTATCATTACTTGGGAAGATCTGCATCAACTGACATATACGCGACTTTGCAGTATCTAACTCACGTATATACGCGACTTCCCTTTAAGGAACTTGCGTATGAGATTCAGGACACTGAAGGTTTACACTTTCAGCTCCCCCTGAGTCTGATATGTCTGTGCTGTGCTGTGTCTCAGTACATTGTGCTGACTGTACTTCCTTCTTCCTCCATATTTTCAAGTGTGATGTGGTTTTCTCCTTTTGGTGTGATGTCCATCCTTTGTTCCTGCATTCCTTTGCTATATGTCCAAGCTTGTTACATGCATAACATCTAACATGTTTCATGTTCCTCCTGTAGCAATCAGCAACTTTGTGACCAAACATATTGCAAGAGAAACAATATCCATTAAAGTACCTTGAATGTGATGATCTTTCTACATGATGGTCTTGAACCCTTCTTCTTCCACATCTAGCTGCAACATGTCCAAGATTATGACATACATAACATTCAACATTATTCATAGGAGGAGTAAAAGATTTTCTTTGAGGAGTCTTTTTCCTTGATTGTTGATGGGGTTGACCTTTCATCTCCTTGTTGATCATTTTAGATTTCTCTTTAGAGTTCCTTGCCTCACCTTGTGAACTAGATTCACCTTCAATAGATTCATGAAAACCAAGACCAGTCCTGATAGCAGGAGACCTTTGACTACTAAGAATATCATCCAAGACTTTAGAGCTATCTTGAAATCGTAACAGCTTATCCTTTTCTTCTATTTTACCTTTCAAGATATTTACCTCAACCTGAAGCTGTTCTTCCTTTTCAAGAGATTGCTTTTTCCAATTCTCTTCAGCTTTTCTTCCTTCTTCCATTTGTTCCCTTAGTTTGAGAATCTCCTTTTCTTGTTCTTCATTCAGATCCTGCTGCATTTGACGAACTCGGAAGGCACATTCTAGTTGAGATTTTAAGCTGGTGGCTTCGTTTTCTTGCTTTGCAATAGCTTGGAGTAGATCTGTATTCTGCTTCTTTGATTCTTCAAGATCTCCTTTTAGTGAGAGGATTGTAGCTTCAAGATTTTCATAGTAGCTGGATCTATCTTTGAGTTTCTTGATGGTTGTGCTTCTTTCGTTGACTTCTTTTCTTAATGATGTCACTTCATGCTGCAATTTTTGACATTGGTCTTCCTTGTCCTTGAGTAGCTTTCTTACCTTGTTTCCTTCTTCTAGTTGGGCCTTTAGTTTGGTAACTTCTTCTTTGAAAGCACATTCCCTTTTTTTTAATAGATCTTGTTGATCTTTAACTTTGTCTGTAAGCCTTCTAAATACTGCCTCTATTTGATACTTTTCTTGCTCACCCATAAAAGCATGTTCAGTATTTTCACTATCACTTCCATCACTTTCACAAGGAAATATAGCAGGAACATCAGAGGATAACACATTCATACCTGATAATGATTCTAAATCTGATTCTGAATCTGAAGAACTTCTTATACCTAATCCCCAATCGATTCTCCCACTGTCATAGTCCTTCTGAGATGTCTTCTTCTTCTTATGAGCTTTCTTCTTAAGCTTCTTTCCCATTGTTCCACGGATCTCCTTCAAGCGATCAAGCTTCTACCAAAGGACCTGCTCTGATACCAGTTGTTGGAAATAATACTGAGAGGGGGGGTGAATCAGTATTATCTGAACTATAAAACTTTTTCAATGCTCAAAAACATATACGCTACTTCAGTTAAGTGAACCCGCGTGTACACGCTGCTGTGTCTAAAGCAACTAGTGTATATCCAGAAATCTTATGATTCAGTTAGCTTATCTTCAGTAAATGCATCAGAACATTATTAACCATATTAACAGTAAACAGGTGCAGTATAACAGAACAGATCATCACACAAAAGCCACACACATGAACACAAAGATATAAGGTGGAAACCCAATGTGGGTGAAAACCACCTGCTGCAAGTCATCTCAATCTTCTTCTTAATAAGAAAATACTTTTACAATATTTGTACTGGTGCAGTCTTATACCAGTACGGGAGCTACAACCCCCTTTGCTCTTGTACTAGCCGATCCATTTACTAGTACGCAGGCTGCTACCTGCTACAATGCTCCAAAGATCTCCTTTAGCTTTTGTACTAGATTAGATACTAGTACGTAGGTGCTTGCCTACAATCTTCTCTCCTCCAGGTACCACGTTTCATCAATTTTCAGACTGGATACACTGAAGCACAACACATAATCTGTAAGGCCACTTTTCATCCAATTTTCATACTGGACCCATAACTATCATTGAAGCTCAAAACAATCATCAAACTCTGAATCACTGAAACCCTGTTAACAACACCGTCACCAGAACACAGAGCAGACACAAAACTCTGTAATAACCATCAGACCCATCTGCAACTTCAAATATCAAGCTTTACAATGTATACGCTACTTCGATGAATAAAACCCACGTGTATACGCGGTTTTGACAAAGACAACCCGCGTACAGATCTAAAAATAATTTCTCATAACTTGCAGCTGTACCAGACATCAGTCATACTCATAACACTTATAGAATAATACATGCGTCAGTATGTAGATCTAGAATAAGCATCATAAAGATAGTTCATTTCAAACCATTTGATCCCGATCTCTCCTTAGATCTAGTTCTCCATCAACCGGTGAGATCTCTCCTTAGCTCAGATCAAGCAATGCATCATCAACCCATAACCCTGCATACTGGATCTAATGCTTCATCAGATATTCAAGACATTTCAGATACACTTGCCTAATGATTTCCTTCTCCTTATATAGCCTTAGGCCTTGTTCAATACCAAGAGCCAAAACCATAGAAATCCAATACCATCAACTTCAAAACTAGGGATCAACACGTTCGTCGAGACACCAAGGTCCAAAACCATAGGCACAACTTCCAAGGAATAACCGCCGTGGACCAAAGATAAGTTTTCCACATACACGCGCTTTTACTGAAGCCAACCTGCGTGTACACGCGACTTGGTATATAGCGAACCTGCGTATACGCGACTTGGTATATAGTGAACCTGCTTGTATACGCGACTTGGGCTTAATGAACCTGCGTGTATGAACTTTCTCTTCTTCTTATAGTCTGATCATCAATTCCTTGCTGCTGACCTTCTGCACTATGATTTGTCATCAGTGTGGTTTTCCATCAAGGACAACACTTATCTCATAATGCCAACAATCTCCCCCTTTGGACTTGATGGCAAAGCTAACTTGTCACACTTAGAACTATCATCTGATTCCTTTGAGCTGTCCTCCATCAGTCACATCTGATATCTCTTCTGAAGATTCATCCAGTTATACATAAGTGAGATATTCTTCTATGAGAGGGTTGCCATCAAGTACAACACATGCATCATAATGCCAACAATCTCCCCCTTTGGACTTGATGGCAACAACACCAGATCACTCTCCCCCTTTGACATCAAGGGCAAAGGGTGGACCAAGATATTCTCTTCCTTTGCTGAATCATCCCACTGTCCATACTCCCCCTGAGTACCTGCTGAAATCTCTGAATAATCTCCCCTTTGTATATGCCAAGGTGTACCAATCTGTCCATGCTCCCTCTGAGTACATGCTGAATCTCTGTACCGCTGAAGTGTGCTGTTCATGCTCTTCCTGACTGTAGGCAAGATCTAAGAACATGACTCTATACATCATAAGAGACCTTCCTATCACCAAAGACTCATACATACATCCATCTCTCAACTAAGTGAGAATATACAAAAATTGACTCATCCACCCAACCAAGTGGGGATACATCAAAAGTTTACATATGACAACCAATCATCCCAGGCATAGTGGGGAAACCAAAATAGGCCGTTACATGACCTTGACACCAAGAAAGAGATACCATAAAAGAGATACATGACATAGAGACAATAGATGAAAGTCACAAATAACTGATATCGCCAGCATCTTGTCAATCACCATTCAGATCAGCAACCAAGAGATCCTTTTGTTCTTCCTCTGACTTTGTTTCACCTGAAATCAACAACAACTTGTGAACTAGAACCAAAGGCTTCTAAGATAATGCCAACAATGCATCATTGGAAGATTATCTGCTCCCCCTGAACCTGTGCCAGATGGTCTCTGTCAGACCCATATCAGAATCTTCTCATTCTGAGTTTGACCCACTGATTTCCTTCAAATTATCATATACGCGACTGTATCTTCATAAATCAGCGTATATACGCGGATAGTCCTTATCCAACTCGCGTATACCAATTTCCATATCAGCAACCTGCAAATGTCCTGTAGAGAATAAGTCATCAACCTATAACAAGGTATGTCTGCATCAATTCATCCCTTTGAACAGAATTCAGAGTCATTCACATGTGTGAAACCACCATAGCCATTTCATCAAGCTCTACATGATCCAAGTATCATTACTTGGGAAGATCTGCATCAACTGACATATACGCGACTTTGCAGTATCTAACTCGCGTATATACGCGACTTCCCTTTAAGGAACTTGCGTATGAGATTCAGGACACTGAAGGTTTACACTTTCAGCTCCCCCTGAGTCTGATATGTCTGTGCTGTGCTGTGTCTCAGTACATTGTGCTGACTGTACTTCCTTCTTCCTCCATATTTTCAAGTGTGATGTGGTTTTCTCCTTTTGGTGTGATGTCCATCCTTTGTTCCTGCATTCCTTTGCTATATGTCCAAGCTTGTTACATGCATAACATCTAACATGTTTCATGTTCCTCCTGTAGCAATCAGCAGCTTTGTGACCAAACATATTGCAAGAGAAACAATATCCATTAAAGTACCTTGAATGTGATGATCTTTCTACATGATGGTCTTGAACCCTTCTTCTTCCACATCTAGCTGCAACATGTCCAAGATTATGACATACATAACATTCAACATTATTCATAGGAGGAGTAAAAGATTTTCTTTGAGGAGTCTTTTTCCTTGATTGTTGATGGGGTTGACCTTTCATCTCCTTGTTGATCATTTTAGATTTCTCTTTAGAGTTCCTTGCCTCACCTTGTGAACTAGATTCACCTTCAATAGATTCATGGAAACCAAGACCAGTCTTGATAGCAGGAGACCTTTGACTACTAAGAATATCATCCAAGACTTTAGAGCTATCTTGAAATCGTAACAGCTTATCCTTTTCTTCTATTTTACCTTTCAAGATATTTACCTCAACCTGAAGCTGTTCTTCCTTTTCAAGAGATTGCTTTTTCCAATTCTCTTCAGCTTTTCTTCCTTCTTCCATTTGTTCCCTTAGTTTGAGAATCTCCTTTTCTTGTTCTTCATTCAGATCCTGCTGCATTTGACGAACTCGGAAGGCACATTCTAGTTGAGATTTTAAGCTGGTGGCTTTGTTTTCTTGCTTTGCAATAGCTTGGAGTAGATCTGTATTCTGCTTCTTTGATTCTTCAAGATCTCCTTTTAGTGAGAGGATTGTAGCTTCAAGATTTTCATAGCAGCTGGATCTATCTTTGAGTTTCTTGATGGTTGTGCTTCTTTCGTTGACTTCTTTTCTTAATGATGTCACTTCATGCTGCAATTTTTGACATTGGTCTTCCTTGTCCTTGAGTAGCTTTCTTACCTTGTTTCCTTCTTCTAGTTGGGCCTTTAGTTTGGTAACTTCTTCTTTGAAAGCACATTCCCTTTTTTTTAATAGATCTTGTTGATCTTTAACTTTGTCTGTAAGCCTTCTAAATACTGCCTCTATTTGATACTTTTCTTGCTCACCCATAAAAGCATGTTCAGTATTTTCACTATCACTTCCATCACTTTCACAAGGAAATATAGCAGGAACATCAGAGGATAACACATTCATACCTGATAATGATTCTGAATCTGATTCTGAATCTGAAGAACTTCTTATACCTAATCCCCAATCGATTCTCCCACTGTCATAGTCCTTCTGAGATGTCTTCTTCTTCTTATGAGCTTTCTTCTTAAGCTTCTTTCCCATTGTTCCACGGATCTCCTTCAAGCGATCAAGCTTCTACCAAAGGACCTGCTCTGATACCAATTGTTGGAAATAATACTGAGAGGGGGGGTGAATCAGTATTATCTGAACTATAAAACTTTTTCAATGCTCAAAAACATATACGCTACTTCAGTTAAGTGAACCCGCGTGTACACGCTGCTGTGTCTAAAGCAACTAGGGTATATCCAGAAATCTTATGATTCAGTTAGCTTATCTTCAGTAAATGCATCAGAACATTATTAACCATATTAACAGTAAACAGGTGCAGTATAATAGAATAGATCATCACACAAAAGCCACACACATGAACACAAAGATATAAGGTGGAAACCCAATGTGGGTGAAAACCACCTGCTGCAAGTCATCTCAATCTTCTTCTTAATAAGAAAATACTTTTACAATATTTGTACTGGTGCAGTCTTATACCAGTACGGGAGCTACAACCCCCTTTGCTCTTGTACTAGCCGATCCATTTACTAGTACGCAGGCTGCTACCTGCTACAATGCTCCAAAGATCTCCTTTAGCTTTTGTACTAGCTTAGATACTAGTACGTAGGTGCTTGCCTACAATCTTCTCTCCTCCAGGTACCACATTTCATCAATTTTCAGACTGGATACACTGAAGCACAACACATAATCTGTAAGGACACTTTTCATCCAATTTTCATACTGGACCCATAACTATCATTGAAGCTCAAAACAAGCATCAAACTCTGAATCACTGAAACCCTGTTAACAACACCATCACCAGAACACAGAGCAGACACAAAACTCTGTAATAACCATTAGACCCATCTGCAACTTCAAATATCAAGCTTTACAATGTATACGCTACTTCGATGAATAAAACCCACGTGTATACGCGGTTTTGACAAAGACAACCCGCGTACAGATCTAAAAATAATTTCTCATAACTTGCAGCTGTACCAGACATCAGTCATACTCATAACACTTATAGAATAATACATGCGTCAGTATGTAGATCTAGAATAAGCATCATAAAGATAGTTCATTTCAAACCATTTGATCCCGATCTCTCCTTAGATCTAGTTCTCCATCAACCGGTGAGATCTCTCCTTAGCTCAGATCAAGCAATGCATCATCAACCCATAACCCTGCATGCTGGATCTAATGCTTCATCAGATATTCAAGACATTTCAGATACACTTGCCTAATGATTTCCTTCTCCTTATATAGCCTTAGGCCTTGTTCAATACCAAGAGCCAAAACCATAGAAATCCAATACCATCAACTTCAAAACTAGGGATCAACACGTTCGTCGAGACACCAAGGTCCAAAACCATAGGCACAACTTCCAAGGAATAACCGCCGTGGACCAAAGATAAGTTTTCCACATACACGCGCTTTTACTGAAGCCAACCTGCGTGTACACGCGTCTTGGTATATAGCGAACCTGCGTATACGCGACTTGTTATATAGTGAACCTGCTTGTATACGCGACTTGGGCTTAATGAACCTGCGTGTATGAACTTTCTCTTCTTCTTATAGTCTGATCATCAATTCCTTGCTGCTGACCTTCTGCACTATGATTTGTCATCAGTGTGGTTTTCCATCAAGGACAACACTTATCTCATAATGCCAACAATCTCCCCCTTTGGACTTGATGGCAAAGCTAACTTGTCACACTTAGAACTATCATCTGATTCCTTTGAGCTGTCCTCCATCAGTCACATCTGATATCTCTTCTGAAGATTCATCCAGTTATACATAAGTGAGATATTCTTCTATGAGAGGGTTGCCATCAAGTACAACACATGCATCATAATGCCAACAATCTCCCCCTTTGGACTTGATGGCAACAACACCAGATCACTCTCCCCCTTTGACATCAAGGGCAAAGGGTGGACCAAGATATTCTCTTCCTTTGCTGAATCATCCCACTGTCCATACTCCCCCTGAGTACCTGCTGAAATCTCTGAATAATCTCCCCCTTTGTATATGCCAAGGTGTACCAATCTGTCCATGCTCCCTCTGAGTACATGCTGAATCTCTGTACCACTGAAGTGTGCTGTTCATGCTCTTCCTGACTGTAGGCAAGATGGAAGAACATGACTCTATACATCATAAGAGACCTTCCTATCACCAAAGACTCATACATACATCCATCTCTCAACTAAGTGAGAATATACAAAAATTGACTCATCCACCCAACCAAGTGGGGATACATCAAAAATTTACATATGACAACCAATCATCCCAAGCATAGTGGGGAAACCAAAATAGGCCGTTACATGACCTTGACACCATGAAAGAGATACCATAAAAGAGATACATGACATAGAGACAATAGATGAAAGTCACAAATAACTGATATCGCCAGCATCTTGTCAATCACCATTCAGATCAGCAACCAAGAGATCCTTTTGTTCTTCCTCTGACTTTGTTTCACCTGAAATCAACAACAACTTGTGAACTAGAACCAAAGGCTTCTAAGATAATGCCAACAATGCATCATTGGAAGATTATCTGCTCCCCCTGAACCTGTGCCAGATGGTCTTTGTCAGACCCATATCAGAATCTTCTCATTCTGAGTTTGACCCATTGATTTCCTTCAAATTATCATATACGCGACTGTATCTTCATAAATCAGCGTATATACGCGGATAGTCCTTATCCAACTCGCGTATACCAATTTCCATATCAGCAACCTGCAAATGTCCTGTAGAGAATAAGTCATCAACCTATAACAAGGTATGTCTGCATCAATTCATCCCTTTGAACAGAATTCAGAGTCATTCACATGTGTGAAACCACCATAGCCATTTCATCAAGCTCTACATGATCCAAGTATCATTACTTGGGAAGATCTGCATCAACTGACATATACGCGACTTTGCAGTATCTAACTCGCGTATATACGCGACTTCCCTTTAAGGAACTTGCGTATGAGATTCAGGACACTGAAGGTTTACACTTTCAGCTCCCCCTGAGTCTGATATGTCTGTGCTGTGCTGTGTCTCAGTACATTGTGCTGACTGTACTTCCTTCTTCCTCCATATTTTCAAGTGTGATGTGGTTTTCTCCTTTTGGTGTGATGTCCATCCTTTGTTCCTGCATTCCTTTGCTATATGTCCAAGCTTGTTACATGCATAACATCTAACATGTTTCATGTTCCTCCTGTAGCAATCAGCAGCTTTGTGACCAAACATATTGCAAGAGAAACAATATCCATTAAAGTACCTTGAATGTGATGATCTTTCTACATGATGGTCTTGAACCCTTCTTCTTCCACATCTAGCTGCAACATGTCCAAGATTATGACATACATAACATTCAACATTATTCATAGGAGGAGTAAAAGATTTTCTTTGAGGAATGTTTTTCCTTGATTGTTGATGGGGTTGACCTTTCATCTCCTTGTTGATCATTTTAGATTTCTCTTTAGAGTTCCTTGCCTCACCTTGTGAACTAGATTCACCTTCAATAGATTCATGAAAACCAAGACCAGTCTTGATAGCAGGAGACCTTTGACTACTAAGAATATCATCCAAGACTTTAGAGCTATCTTGAAATCGTAACAGCTTATCCTTTTCTTCTATTTTACCTTTCAAGATATTTACCTCAACCTGAAGCTGTTCTTCCTTTTCAAGAGATTGCTTTTTCCAATTCTCTTCAGCTTTTCTTCCTTCTTCCATTTGTTCCCTTAGTTTGAGAATCTCCTTTTCTTGTTCTTCATTCAGATCCTGCTGCATTTGACGAACTCGGAAGGCACATTCTAGTTGAGATTTTAAGCTGGTGGCTTCGTTTTCTTGCTTTGCAATAGCTTGGAGTAGATCTGTATTCTGCTTCTTTGATTCTTCAAGATCTCCTTTTAGTGAGAGGATTGTAGCTTCAAGATTTTCATAGTAGCTGGATCTATCTTTGAGTTTCTTGATGGTTGTGCTTCTTTCGTTGACTTCTTTTCTTAATGATGTCACTTCATGCTGCAATTTTTGACATTGGTCTTCCTTGTCCTTGAGTAGCTTTCTTACCTTGTTTCCTTCTTCTAGTTGGGCCTTTAGTTTGGTAACTTCTTCTTTGAAAGCACACTCCCTTTTTTTTAATAGATCTTGTTGATCTTTAACTTTGTCTGTAAGCCTTCTAAATACTGCCTCTATTTGATACTTTTCTTGCTCACCCATAAAAGCATGTTCAGTATTTTCACTATCACTTCCATCACTTTCACAAGGAAATATAGCAGGAACATCAGAGGATAACACATTCATACCTGATAATGATTCTGAATCTGATTCTGAATCTGAAGAACTTCTTATACCTAATCCCCAATCGATTCTCCCACTGTCATAGTCCTTCTGAGATGTCTTCTTCTTCTTATGAGCTTTCTTCTTAAGCTTCTTTCCCATTGTTCCACGGATCTCCTTCAAGCGATCAAGCTTCTACCAAAGGACCTGCTCTGATACCAATTGTTGGAAATAATACTGAGAGGGGGGGTGAATCAGTATTATCTGAACTATAAAACTTTTTCAATGCTCAAAAACATATACGCTACTTCAGTTAAGTGAACCCGCGTGTACACGCTGCTGTGTCTAAAGCAACTAGCGTATATCCAGAAATCTTATGATTCAGTTAGCTTATCTTCAGTAAATGCATCAGAACATTATTAACCATATTAACAGTAAACAGGTGCAGTATAACAGAACAGATCATCACACAAAAGCCACACACATGAACACAAAGATATAAGGTGGAAACCCAATGTGGGTGAAAACCACCTGCTGCAAGTCATCTCAATCTTCTTCTTAATAAGAAAATACTTTTACAATATTTGTACTGGTGTAGTCTTATACCAGTACGGGAGCTACAACCCCCTTTTCTCTTGTACTAGCCGATCCATTTACTAGTACGCAGGCTGCTACCTGCTACAATGCTCCAAAGATCTCCTTTAGCTTTTGTACTAGCTTAGATACTAGTACGTAGGTGCTTGCCTACAATCTTCTCTCCTCCAGGTACCACGTTTCATCAATTTTCAGACTGGATACACTGAAGCACAACACATAATCTGTAAGGCCACTTTTCATCCAATTTTCATACTGGACCCATAACTATCATTGAAGCTCAAAACAATCATCAAACTCTGAATCACTGAAACCCTGTTAACAACACCGTCACCAGAACACAGAGCAGACACAGAACTCTGTAATAACCATCAGACCCATCTGCAACTTCAAATATCAAGCTTTACAATGTATACGCTACTTCGATGAATAAAACCCACGTGTATACGCGCTTTTGACAAAGACAACCCGCGTACAGATCTAAAAATAATTTCTCATAACTTGCAGCTGTACCAGACATCAGTCATACTCATAACACTTATAGAATAATACATGCGTCAGTATGTAGATCTAGAATAAGCATCATAAAGATAGTTCATTTCAAACCATTTGATCCCGATCTCTCCTTAGATCTAGTTCTCCATCAACCGGCGAGATCTCTCCTTAGCTCAGATCAAGCAATGCATCATCAACCCATAACCCTGCATGCTGGATCTAATGCTTCATCAGATATTCAAGACATTTCAGATACACTTGCCTAATGATTTCCTTCTCCTTATATAGCCTTAGGCCTTGTTCAATACCAAGAGCCAAAACCATAGAAATCCAATACCATCAACTTCAAAACTAGGGATCAACACGTTCGTCGAGACACCAAGGTCCAAAACCATAGGCACAACTTCCAAGGAATAACCGCCGTGGACCAAAGATAAGTTTTCCACATACACGCGCTTTTACTGAAGCCAACCTGCGTGTACACGCGTCTTGGTATATAGCGAACCTGCGTATACGCGACTTGGTATATAGTGAACCTGCTTGTATACGCGACTTGGGCTTAATGAACCTGCGTGTATGAACTTTCTCTTCTTCTTATAGTCTGATCATCAATTCCTTGCTGCTGACCTTCTGCACTATGATTTGTCATCAGTGTGGTTTGCCATCAAGGACAACACTTATCTCATAATGCCAACAATCTCCCCCTTTGGACTTGATGGCAAAGCTAACTTGTCACACTTAGAACTATCATCTGATTCCTTTGAGCTGTCCTCCATCAGTCACATCTGATATCTCTTCTGAAGATTCATCCAGTTATACATAAGTGAGATATTCTTCTATGAGAGGGTTGCCATCAAGTACAACACATGCATCATAATGCCAACAATCTCCCCCTTTGGACTTGATGGCAACAACACCAGATCACTCTCCCCCTTTGACATCAAGGGCAAAGGGTGGACCAAGATATTCTCTTCCTTTGCTGAATCATCCCACTGTCCATACTCCCCTGAGTACCTGCTGAAATCTCTGAATAATCTCCCCCTTTGTATATGCCAAGGTGTACCAATCTGTCCATGCTCCCTCTGAGTACATGCTGAATCTCTGTACCGCTGAAGTGTGCTGTTCATGCTCTTCCTGACTGTAGGCAAGATCTAAGAACATGACTCTATACATCATAAGAGACCTTCCTATCACCAAAGACTCATACATACATCCATCTCTCAACTAAGTGAGAATATACAAAAATTGACTCATCCACCCAACCAAGTGGGGATACATCAAAAGTTTACATATGACAACCAATCATCCCAGGCATAGTGGGGAAACCAAAATAGGCCGTTACATGACCTTGACACCATGAAAGAGATACCATAAAAGAGATACATGACATAGAGACAATAGATGAAAGTCACAAATAACTGATATCGCCAGCATCTTGTCAATCACCATTCAGATCAGCAACCAAGAGATCCTTTTGTTCTTCCTCTGACTTTGTTTCACCTGAAATCAACAACAACTTGTGAACTAGAACCAAAGGCTTCTAAGATAATGCCAACAATGCATCATTGGAAGATTATCTGCTCCCCCTGAACCTGTGCCAGATGGTCTCTGTCAGACCCATATCAGAATCTTCTCATTCTGAGTTTGACCCACTGATTTCCTTCAAATTATCATATACGCGATTGTATCTTCATAAATCAGCGTATATACGCGGATAATCCTTATCCAACTCGCGTATACCAATTTCCATATCAGCAACCTGCAAATGTCCTGTAGAGAATAAGTCATCAACCTATAACAAGGTATGTCTGCATCAATTCATCCCTTTGAACAGAATTCAGAGTCATTCACATGTGTGAAACCACCATAGCCATTTCATCAAGCTCTACATGATCCAAGTATCATTACTTGGGAAGATCTGCATCAACTGACATATACGCGACTTTGCAGTATCTAACTCGCGTATATACGCGACTTCCCTTTAAGGAACTTGCGTATGAGATTCAGGACACTGAAGGTTTACACTTTCAGCTCCCCCTGAGTCTGATATGTCTGTGCTGTGCTGTGTCTCAGTACATTGTGCTGACTGTACTTCCTTCTTCCTCCATATTTTCAAGTGTGATGTGGTTTTCTCCTTTTGGTGTGATGTCCATCCTTTGTTCCTGCATTCCTTTGCTATATGTCCAAGCTTGTTACATGCATAACATCTAACATGTTTCATGTTCCTCCTGTAGCAATCAGCAGCTTTGTGACCAAACATATTGCAAGAGAAACAATATCCATTAAAGTACCTTGAATGTGATGATCTTTCTACATGATGGTCTTGAACCCTTCTTCTTCCACATCTAGCTGCAACATGTCCAAGATTATGACATACATAACATTCAACATTATTCATAGGAGGAGTAAAAGATTTTCTTTGAGGAGTCTTTTTCCTTGATTGTTGATGGGGTTGACCTTTCATCTCCTTGTTGATCATTTTAGATTTCTCTTTAGAGTTCCTTGCCTCACCTTGTGAACTAGATTCACCTTCAATAGATTCATGAAAACCAAGACCAGTCTTGATAGCAGGAGACCTTTGACTACTAAGAATATCATCCAAGACTTTAGAGCTATCTTGAAATCGTAACAGCTTATCCTTTTCTTCTATTTTACCTTTCAAGATATTTACCTCAACCTGAAGTTGTTCTTCCTTTTCAAGAGATTGCTTTTTCCAATTCTCTTCAGCTTTTCTTCCTTCTTCCATTTGTTCCCTTAGTTTGAGAATCTCCTTTTCTTGTTCTTCATTCAGATCCTGCTGCATTTGACGAACTCGGAAGGCACATTCTAGTTGAGATTTTAAGCTGGTGGCTTCGTTTTCTTGCTTTGCAATAGCTTGGAGTAGATCTGTATTCTGCTTCTTTGATTCTTCAAGATCTCCTTTTAGTGAGAGGATTGTAGCTTCAAGATTTTCATAGTAGCTGGATCTATCTTTGAGTTTCTTGATGGTTGTGCTTCTTTCGTTGACTTCTTTTCTTAATGATGTCACTTCATCCTGCAATTTTTGACATTGGTCTTCCTTGTCCTTGAGTAGCTTTCTTACCTTGTTTCCTTCTTCTAGTTGGGCCTTTAGTTTGGTAACTTCTTCTTTGAAAGCACATTCCCTTTTTTTTAATAGATCTTGTTGATCTTTAAATTTGTCTGTAAGCCTTCTAAATACTGCCTCTATTTGATACTTTTCTTGCTCACCCATAAAAGCATGTTCAGTATTTTCACTATCACTTCCATCACTTTCACAAGGAAATATAGCAGGAACATCAGAGGATAACACATTCATACCTGATAATGATTCTGAATCTGATTCTGAATCTGAAGAACTTCTTATACCTAATCCCCAATCGATTCTCCCACTGTCATAGTCCTTCTGAGATGTCTTCTTCTTCTTATGAGCTTTCTTCTTAAGCTTCTTTCCCATTGTTCCACGGATCTCCTTCAAGCGATCAAGCTTCTACCAAAGGACCTGCTCTGATACCAATTTTTGGAAATAATACTGAGAGGGGGGGTGAATCAGTATTATCTGAACTATAAAACTTTTTCAATGCTCAAAAACATATACGCTACTTCAGTTAAGTGAACCCGCGTGTACACGCTGCTGTGTCTAAAGCAACTAGCGTATATCCAGAAATCTTATGATTCAGTTAGCTTATCTTCAGTAAATGCATCAGAACATTATTAACCATATTAACAGTAAACAGGTGCAGTATAACAGAACAGATCATCACACAAAAGCCACACACATGAACACAAAGATATAAGGTGGAAACCCAATGTGGGTGAAAACCACCTGCTGCAAGTCATCTCAATCTTCTTCTTAATAAGAAAATACTTTTACAATATTTGTACTGGTGCAGTCTTATACCAGTACGGGAGCTACAACCCCCTTTGCTCTTGTACTAGCCGATCCATTTACTAGTACGCAGGCTGCTACCTGCTACAATGCTCCAAAGATCTCCTTTAGCTTTTGTACTAGCTTAGATACTAGTACGTAGGTGCTTGCCTACAATCTTCTCTCCTCCAGGTACCACGTTTCATCAATTTTCAGACTGGATACACTGAAGCACAACACATAATCTGTAAGGCCACTTTTCATCCAATTTTCATACTGGACCCATAACTATCATTGAAGCTCAAAACAATCATCAAACTCTGAATCACTGAAACCCTGTTAACAACACCATCACCAGAACACAGAGCAGACACAGAACTCTGTAATAACCATCAGACCCATCTGCAACTTCAAATATCAAGCTTTACAATGTATATGCTACTTCGATGAATAAAACCCACGTGTATACGCGCTTTTGACAAAGACAACCCGCGTACAGATCTAAAAATAATTTCTCATAACTTGCAGCTGTACCAGACATCAGTCATACTCATAACACTTATAGAATAATACATGCGTCAGTATGTAGATCTAGAATAAGCATCATAAAGATAGTTCATTTCAAACCATTTGATCCCGATCTCTCCTTAGATCTAGTTCTCCATCAACCGGTGAGATCTCTCCTTAGCTCAGATCAAGCAATGCATCATCAACCCATAACCCTGCATGCTGGATCTAATGCTTCATCAGATATTCAAGACATTTCAGATACACTTGCCTAATGATTTCCTTCTCCTTATATAGCCTTAGGCCTTGTTCAATACCAAGAGCCAAAACCATAGAAATCCAATACCATCAACTTCAAAACTAGGGATCAACACGTTCGTCGAGACACCAAGGTCCAAAACCATAGGCACAACTTCCAAGGAATAACCGCCGTGGACCAAAGATAAGTTTTCCACATACACGCGCTTTTACTGAAGCCAACCTGCGTGTACACGCGTCTTGGTATATAGCGAACCTGCGTATACGCGACTTGGTATATAGTGAACCTGCTTGTATACCCGACTTGGGCTTAATGAACCTGCGTGTATGAACTTTCTCTTCTTCTTATAGTCTGATCATCAATTCCTTGCTGCTGACCTTCTGCACTATGATTTGTCATCAGTGTGGTTTTCCATCAAGGACAACACTTATCTCATAATGCCAACAATCTCCCCCTTTGGACTTGATGGCAAAGCTAACTTGTCACACTTAGAACTATCATCTGATTCCTTTGAGCTGTCCTCCATCAGTCACATCTGATATCTCTTCTGAAGATTCATCCAGTTATACATAAGTGAGATATTCTTCTATGAGAGGGTTGCCATCAAGTACAACACATGCATCATAATGCCAACAATCTCCCCCTTTGGACTTGATGGCAACAACACCAGATCACTCTCCCCCTTTGACATCAAGGGCAAAGGGTGGACCAAGATATTCTCTTCCTTTGCTGAATCATCCCACTGTCCATACTCCCCCTGAGTACCTGCTGAAATCTCTGAATAATCTCCCCCTTTGTATATGCCAAGGTGTACCAATCTGTCCATGCTCCCTCTGAGTACATGCTGAATCTCTGTACCGCTGAAGTGTGCTGTTCATGCTCTTCCTGACTGTAGGCAAGATCTAAGAACATGACTCTATACATCATAAGAGACCTTCCTATCACCAAAGACTCATACATACATCCATCTCTCAACTAAGTGAGAATATACAAAAATTGACTCATCCACCCAACCAAGTGGGGATACATCAAAAGTTTACATATGACAACCAATCATCCCAGGCATAGTGGGGAAACCAAAATAGGCCGTTACATGACCTTGACACCATGAAAGAGATACCATAAAAGAGATACATGACATAGAGACAATAGATGAAAGTCACAAATAACTGATATCGCCAGCATCTTGTCAATCACCATTCAGATCAGCAACCAAGAGATCCTTTTGTTCTTCCTCTGACTTTGTTTCACCTGAAATCAACAACAACTTGTGAACTAGAACCAAAGGCTTCTAAGATAATGCCAACAATGCATCATTGGAAGATTATCTGCTCCCCCTGAACCTGTGCCAGATGGTCTCTGTCAGACCCATATCAGAATCTTCTCATTCTGAGTTTGACCCACTGATTTCCTTCAAATTATCATATACGCGACTGTATCTTCATAAATCAGCGTATATACGCGGATAGTCCTTATCCAACTCGCGTATACCAATTTCCATATCAGCAACCTGCAAATGTCCTGTAGAGAATAAGTCATCAACCTATAACAAGGTATGTCTGCATCAATTCATCCCTTTGAACAGAATTCAGAGTCATTCACATGTGTGAAACCACCATAGCCATTTCATCAAGCTCTACATGATCCAAGTATCATTACTTGGGAAGATCTGCATCAACTGACATATACGCGACTTTGCAGTATCTAACTCGCGTATATACGCGACTTCCCTTTAAGGAACTTGCGTATGAGATTCAGGACACTGAAGGTTTACACTTTCAGCTCCCCCTGAGTCTGATATGTCTGTGCTGTGCTGTGTCTCAGTACATTGTGCTGACTGTACTTCCTTCTTCCTCCATATTTTCAAGTGTGATGTGGTTTTCTCCTTTTGGTGTGATGTCCATCCTTTGTTCCTGCATTCCTTTGCTATATGTCCAAGCTTGTTACATGCATAACATCTAACATGTTTCATGTTCCTCCTGTAGCAATCAGCAGCTTTGTGACCAAACATATTGCAAGAGAAACAATATCCATTAAAGTACCTTGAATGTGATGATCTTTCTACATGATGGTCTTGAACCCTTCTTCTTCCACATCTAGCTGCAACATGTCCAAGATTATGACATACATAACATTCAACATTATTCATAGGAGGAGTAAAAGATTTTCTTTGAGGAGTCTTTTTCCTTGATTGTTGATGGGGTTGACCTTTCATCTCCTTGTTGATCATTTTAGATTTCTCTTTAGAGTTCCTTGCCTCACCTTGTGAACTAGATTCACCTTCAATAGATTCATGAAAACCAAGACCAGTCTTGATAGCAGGAGACCTTTGACTACTAAGAATATCATCCAAGACTTTAGAGCTATCTTGAAATCGTAACAGCTTATCCTTTTCTTCTATTTTACCTTTCAAGATATTTACCTCAACCTGAAGTTGTTCTTCCTTTTCAAGAGATTGCTTTTTCCAATTCTCTTCAGCTTTTCTTCCTTCTTCCATTTGTTCCCTTAGTTTGATAATCTCCTTTTCTTGTTCTTCATTCAGATCCTGCTGCATTTGACGAACTCGGAAGGCACATTCTAGTTGAGATTTTAAGCTGGTGGCTTCGTTTTCTTGCTTTGCAATAGCTTGGAGTAGATCTGTATTCTGCTTCTTTGATTCTTCAAGATCTCCTTTTAGTGAGAGGATTGTAGCTTCAAGATTTTCATAGTAGCTGGATCTATCTTTGAGTTTCTTGATGGTTGTGCTTCTTTCGTTGACTTCTTTTCTTAATGATGTCACTTCATCCTGCAATTTTTGACATTGGTCTTCCTTGTCCTTGAGTAGCTTTCTTACCTTGTTTCCTTCTTCTAGTTGGGCCTTTAGTTTGGTAACTTCTTCTTTGAAAGCACATTCCCTTTTTTTTAATAGATCTTGTTGATCTTTAACTTTGTCTGTAAGCCTTCTAAATACTGCCTCTATTTGATACTTTTCTTGCTCACCCATAAAAGCATGTTCAATATTTTCACTATCACTTCCATCACTTTCACAAGGAAATATAGCAGGAACATCAGAGGATAACACATTCATACCTGATAATGATTCTGAATCTGATTCTGAATCTGAAGAACTTCTTATACCTAATCCCCAATCGATTCTCCCACTGTCATAGTCCTTCTGAGATGTCTTCTTCTTCTTATGAGCTTTCTTCTTAAGCTTCTTTCCCATTGTTCCACGGATCTCCTTCAAGCGATCAAGCTTCTACCAAAGGACCTGCTCTGATACCAATTGTTGGAAATAATACTGAGAGGGGGGGTGAATCAGTATTATCTGAACTATAAAACTTTTTCAATGCTCAAAAACATATACGCTACTTCAGTTAAGTGAACCCGCGTGTACACGCTGCTGTGTCTAAAGCAACTAGCGTATATCCAGAAATCTTATGATTCAGTTAGCTTATCTTCAGTAAATGCATCAGAACATTATTAACCATATTAACAGTAAACAGGTGCAGTATAACAGAACAGATCATCACACAAAAGCCACACACATGAACACAAAGATATAAGGTGGAAACCCAATGTGGGTGAAAACCACCTGCTGCAAGTCATCTCAATCTTCTTCTTAATAAGAAAATACTTTTACAATATTTGTACTGGTGCAGTCTTATACCAGTACGGGAGCTACAACCCCCTTTTCTCTTGTACTAGCCGATCCATTTACTAGTACGCAGGCTGCTACCTGCTACAATGCTCCAAAGATCTCCTTTAGCTTTTGTACTAGCTTAGATACTAGTACGTAGGTGCTTGCCTACAATCTTCTCTCCTCCAGGTACCATGTTTCATCAATTTTCAGACTGGATACACTGAAGCACAACACATAATCTGTAAGGCCACTTTTCATCCAATTTTCATACTGGACCCATAACTATCATTGAAGCTCAAAACAATCATCAAACTCTGAATCACTGAAACCCTGTTAACAACACCGTCACCAGAACACAGAGCAGACACAGAACTCTGTAATAACCATCAGACCCATCTGCAACTTCAAATATCAAGCTTTACAATGTATACGCTACTTCGATGAATAAAACCCACGTGTATACGCGCTTTTGACAAAGACAACCCGCGTACAGATCTAAAAATAATTTCTCATAACTTGCAGCTGTACCAGACATCAGTCATACTCATAACACTTATAGAATAATACATGCGTCAGTATGTAGATCTAGAATAAGCATCATAAAGATAGTTCATTTCAAACCATTTGATCCCGATCTCTCCTTAGATCTAGTTCTCCATCAACCGGTGAGATCTCTCCTTAGCTCAGATCAAGCAATGCATCATCAACCCATAACCCTGCATGCTGGATCTAATGCTTCATCAGATATTCAAGACATTTCAGATACACTTGCCTAATGATTTCCTTCTCCTTATATAGCCTTAGGCCTTGTTCAATACCAAGAGCCAAAACCATAGAAATCCAATACCATCAACTTCAAAACTAGGGATCAACACGTTCGTCGAGACACCAAGGTCCAAAACCATAGGCACAACTTCCAAGGAATAACCGCCGTGGACCAAAGATAAGTTTTCCACATACACGCGCTTTTACTGAAGCCAACCTGCGTGTACACGCGTCTTGGTATATAGCGAACCTGCGTATACGCGACTTGGTATATAGTGAACCTGCTTGTATACGCGACTTGGGCTTAATGAACCTGCGTGTATGAACTTTCTCTTCTTCTTATAGTCTGATCATCAATTCCTTGCTGCTGACCTTCTGCACTATGATTTGTCATCAGTGTGGTTTGCCATCAAGGACAACACTTATCTCATAATGCCAACATTTGATCAATAATGAACACATCATCTTCGATACTCCAATAACGGATTAACATTTCAAGCAAGTGGGTGTTTGCCTTCATATTTGGCATTTTGGAGAATTTTAATAAACTGCATCCTCTCAAGGCATCCAATGCCTATTGATCATTCATAACCTCATCATCAACAGTAGCATGCTCCCTTTCCCTCCAGGCGATTGTCATCCTGAAAGAAAATCAAGTTTAACTGTTAGATTTTTATGTTTTAAATTCAAACCGCGTATACGCGGGTCTATTTCATACACACTCACGTGTAGGGCCTGCGTATACGCGGGTTTCTCATAACCAACCCGCGTATATGCCACGTTGGAATTTTTAACATAATTTCCAATGGTAGAACCTCAATTAAAAATTCTAAAAATAATCACAAATTGATGTAAGCTAGATTTGGGGGTTACCTGGTGATTTTGAGTCAATTTCAACGGTCGAATTCTTTGAGGGGCATGTTTGCTTCTTTTTCTCCACAACTTTTTCTCTCAGCAAAAATGGTAACAATGGTGAGTCAAAAAACCATTTTATAAGCTTTGAAAATGTCAATTTTTTCAAAACTTGATTTTGTTTCGTCTCATTTATCTTTTAACTTGGGAGCTTGGATTGTCGAGAATGGGTTGTTTTTCAGGGCATTTTGGATGCTTTTTCGAAAACTTCAAATCGGTTCCATGACTGCTGACTTGTCATGGCAGGTATCGTTTACTCACTGGAATATAGGTTAGGGAAGCCATTTTTCTATTGCATTTTGCATACTAGCCTCCATTTATTGATACACTTGCCATAGGGTCGATCCCATCGTGTTATGGTTTATAAACCACATTCACTAGCTGATTTTTTAAATCATGACATGATGGTAGAGCCATCCTTTTCATGGGAATCGTAGTTAGCACCTCACTGACATTGGTTGCCCATGATGCTTCATTGAGTAGGCTCAGGAGTCCTCTCTAGTCCCGCCATGGCTTGTGCGTTGAAGACTCATTCCTCTTTGCTTCTTCGCTTCGTTCTGACCTTATACCCTAGAGGTTCCTTTGTGTTGAGTTGTACTACTAAATTGCATTTTGACCATTTTCACCTTTTGGCCTTGAGCCGGCTTCACTTGGACTTGTGTTTAAGCCACTTTTTGACCATGTCTTCTGCAAAAATCAAACTTGCAATCCCTTAGCTTCTGCAACTTGACACACCTTCAGACCCATGGAAGGAACATCCCTTTGAGTGTCCTTGACTAGTTTCGCCTCCCTGCATTGAGCATAGTAATGTTCCCATCCTAGGAACTAGATCATCTGATTCACTAACACTTGTTCTTTCCACTGTACTATAGCATTCTTTTATTCTTTTTCCAGCTTTAAGAAAAAGACAAAAAAATTATACATTCCTAAAAAGAGCGTGAACGGGACAACATTTTCATTTATTGTTGGCAGCTGGAGTTAGTCATGTCGCCCTTGAACAAATCACTCAAAAGAAAGTCTCTCCTCCATTTGAGTGGGATTTAGTTTGACTTAGGTACGCCTTAACCTTGTTATTGAGTCAGTTCTCCTCTGATTGGTTATCTCTTCCAATCATATGGAGAGTTCGTTCGTGCCTTCTTCATGAAAAACTTATACAGATTCATCATATGCTGCCACATGGTCATCATTGAGATGTGCTTTTGTTCAAGGGAAGTAAGCCTGAGTCGGCCTCTCTACGGTGTCTCTTGACCTATTTTTCAGTCGACCATCCCTGGTTGTCAGTGTCTTGTCTATCATCACATCAGTTATATTGGTCCTTTACTCGTGCCGGTTTGAGAAGGTCTCCATTGACTTCTTGCTAGCGGGTCTTGTCCTTATCGACAACGACATATTGCTCTGAGGACAGGCCTAGAGCTGCACCCTGGCCCTCTTTTCATTATTGATAGGTCACCTTGTGCTCAACATCGATCAGTATCATGGGTCTTTGACTGTGTGGTTTCCCTTGTGTTTGACATCAACTTACATTATCACACATTGGGATTCGTGCAGTGCCTTTGGTTTCCATTTGACCCTATTGGTGGATTCCTCACCTCTATGTCAGCTTTCATTATTGGTTGGTTTAGAGGGTTTCTATCGTGCACTAGCTACATCTTGTGTATGCTAGAAAAGTGCTTCAGTCGGGTTACTACATCTTTTTCGTCTGATTCCTTTCACATTATTGGCCTATGAGTTACACTCACGCTAGATTGATGAAGGATGCCTTAATGCCTTCCTTCTACTGTATCTTTCTCTATCAACTACAATTCATTGCTCTGGGGCAAAGGTCTAGAGTCCATTTGGCAGTACCTTGGGGTTTGCAGTCATCAGTGGCAGATCCTTTGTTAGCGACAATGGGAAACCATCATTGTCTCCTGATTGATAGATTCTTACAGGTGTTTGACTTTAGCTCGTCTATTTGCACTTGTTAGATTGTACTAGGTACCTTGACTCTCATTATCATTATCGGTGAGTAGTCTCGCATTTGTTAATAGTATACATCAATGACTAGTAATCAAACGATTTCTCACATGGTTGACTTCAGATCATTTATTCCCATTGTGTAGAAATGTACCACTGTAGTCTGTGAAGACCTCGGGTGGCATCATCATTCTTTGGTTCACTTGATAGTTGCTCCTATTGCTGCTAGTTGACACCATTCCACATTATATGTTGCAGTCCTTCACAGCGACATCCTATATGCTGGCATTCGAGTTGCGATGTAGTACCATATTATTCCATCGTGTTCATTTGGTACTATTGGGATTAGTCTTTGACATCAGTGATCAACTTCATCTTTCAGCTTCATTGATCATCTTCTTATATGAGATATTCATACATGTACTTGTTCGATCATGATCAGATGATCCATTATGTACTTTCAGTTCCTTATACTTGTATACACAGTGAATCCACTTGTACTTGATATGTGGAAATGCTTTACTTTCTCTGAGCATGGGTTTGCCTGCCTTAGATAGTTGTTTTTTTTTCTGATCTTCTTTTGTTGGCTTGGCAGGCTGAAATCTGGTGAAGTCCTTCCCGGTCTTTGACAGGTTTCCTTTCCGTATACTTAATACATTTCGGCCATCATGTTCCTTTCTGACCTCATATATTAAGGGGCATCTGTTATAGCTCCAAATACCACCTTATTTATTTGTGATGCTTGGTTTATGGCCTAGGACAACCCCTCCTTCTAGACTTGGTCCAAATATTCAAAAAATAGTGTTTTACTCCCTGTACGCGACTTTGCCCTGTATTAAACGCGTGTACACGCAGGTCAGTCTATACCCAACCTGCATATATGTCTTAAAACACTTAAAAAAATTAAATTTCCTCAATTATTGGTGGAGATCAGAGGTTTTACCTATTGATTACCTATTAGTGCCTGTGGCCCAATTGTTCCCAACTATTTCTCAACTAAAAAACTACTTTGGGAGAAGTATAAAAAGACTTCAGTAGGAATGCCTTAGGGAGGAGAGAAAATAGAGAGTTACTCTACTGAGATTATCCCCTGATCAAGTCTGAAGATCCCTGTGCTTCAAGCACTTCCCCAAGTTCATGAAACCCTTGTTTCCTTGAGAGTTGATATCCTTTCACTTGTGGGAGATATCCTTGTGTTGGTTATGGAAGGAGCCTTTTGAAGACCCGGACTGGACGGACCTGAAGGACGGTTCCGCTTGGAGTTGGAAGAGGAAGACTCAAGTGAACTCTTTTTATGTTTTGATTATAGTTATCTATAATAAAAGAAACACTGTCTTGTTCCTGATATCAACTGTGTTCATGCATCTGATGTTATTGTTATGGTTTATGTATGAATGACTATTTCAATTTATAACTAACCATCTATTTATATGCTATAAAATTGATTTCACTATAATGCTTTATCTATATGCTGCTGTGTGTCTTTGAATTAGTTGTTTTGTAGGTTCAAAGATCATGAGGAGTTGCAGAGGGTTTGAAGCCTGGCTGGAACTACCCGAACGAAGGACCCCGGGTATGTACATCCTTGCATAGTTTGCTCGTTTAAGCATTTTGCTTGAGTTATTTGCTTACTTCTTGTTGTGGATTACTCTTGCTCTGCTAGGGTTCTGACCCAAAGCCCTAGGGTACTTTATCCCTTAACATCAGGTGGAAGCAATTATTCAGATTCAGAATCACCTCAGATTGAAGATGAACAAGAAAAAGAAGTATTAGGTACAAATTTTGGTCTTCTGGTGATACTTTTGTTTGTTCATGCAATTTTGAAGATTGAAAGTGATAGTGAAAGAAATATAGAGGTAGAAGTTAAATGACTCACAGATAAAATTAGAGATCAAAAGGATCTATTTAAAAAAAGGGAGTGTGCCTTCAAAGAAGAAGTTACCAGATTAAAAGCTCAGTTGGAGGAAGGAAACAAAGTAAGGAAGCAATACAAGGAAAAGGAAGATCAATGTCAAAAGTTGCAGGATGAAGTGACATCATTAAGAAATGAAGTAAATGAAAAGAGTACAACAATTAAGAGACTTAAAGATAGATCCAGTTACTATGAAAGTCTTGAAGCTAAGATCCTCTCTCTAAAAGAAGATCTTGAAAATTCAAATAAGCAGAATGAAGAACTACCTCAAGCAGATGAAGAACAAGAAAATGAGATTCTCAAATTAAGGCAACAAGTGGAAGAAGGAAGAAAGGTTGAAGAAATCATGAAGAAGAAATATTTGGAAAAGGAAGAGAAATATCAGGTTGAGGTAAATATCTTAAAAGGTAAATTAGAAGAAAATGATAAACTGTTACGATTTCAAGATAGTACTAAGATTTTGGATAATATTCTTAGTAGTCAAAGGTCTCCTACCATCAAAACTGGTCTTGGTTTTCATGAAACTGTTGAAGGTGAATCTAGCTCACAAGATGAGGCAAGGAACTCTAATGCAAAATCTGAAATGCTCAACAAGGAGATAAGAGGTCAACCCCATCAACAACCAAGGAAATAAAGTCTTCAAAGAAAATCATTTACTCCTAACTATGGAAGTGATAGTTGGTTATTTCCTCTGATGAATAATGTTGAATGTTTTGTATGTCATAATTTTGGAAATGTTATAGCCAGATGCAAAAGTAGAATGGTTCAAGCTAATAATCATCACATAGAAATATCATTAGCTTCTAGGTACTTTAAGGGATATTTTTTTTCTTGCAATATGTTTGGTCACAAAGTCATTGACTGCTATAGAAGGAATATGAAACATATAAGATGTTATGATTGTAACAAGTTCGGTCATATAGAAAAAGAGTGCAGGAGAAATTTTTGGCCAACATATCAAAAGGAGAAAACATCATCACACTCCAAGGTATGGAAGAAGAAGGAAGTACAATTAGAAGGATGTGGCATAGCTCACTATACAGACATAACAGACTCAGGGGGAGCTGAAAGTGTGAAACTTCAGTATTCCAATTCTCATACGCAGTTATCATGAATACAAGTCATGTATGTATGTGAGTTAAAAGCTGCAGAGTCGCATATATGGTGTTTTAAGGAAGAACCAGTGGGACAGAATCAGGAAAATGGGTTTGATATGGTTCAATTAATTATCAATTATCTTTTCTATTCTGATTGATGATGATTACAGTCTCCTGATGATATGTAGAAGTTCTTTTGGCCCTCATAAGTTGTTAATAACTTGATGAATAACTGGTTGATGATGATGTATTGATTATTCTTACTGAAAAATGAAATGATTAGATCTGATAGTGAACAGATGGCACAGGTTTAGGGGGAGCATATGCTTCTAATAATGCATTGTTGGCATTATACATGATGATACTTATACTACTTGATTCACATAGTTTCTTTGATTCAGATGATGGACATATACAAGTTGTTGATCTTGATGGTGCTAACATATGCTTATGGTACATATCATATATGGTGTATGATAGTTGTTGATGACTATCATGCTCTTGTTTATATTATTGGTCCCTATTATAAATGTCATGTATATCATTTGATGTAAAGGTCATGTAAGGTCCTAATTTGTAACCCCACTATGCATGGGAAGGATGATGTAATAATTTCTATTTTAGTCATGTATAAACATTTGGTATATCCCCACTTGGTTGGGTGGATGAGTCAAATTTGGTGTATCCCCACTTGGTTGGGTGATTGATGTATGTATGAGTCATTAGTCTTAGGGAGGTCATACTCACTTAGTTAAGTTATAGAGTCATGTTATTCTTTTGAAACATATCTCTGTAGACTCTACATGTACTCAAGGCGAGCATGGACAACATAGTGTATCTCAAAGGGGGAGAATATCTTGGCTCGCCCTTTTCCCTTGATGTCAAAGGAGGATAGTATCTTGGTGTTTTTTGGTATATGTATTAGGTTCTACAACTTGATGCAATAAAAACCAATATGGTTGCCATCAAGTCCAAAGGGGGAGATTGTTGGAATTATGATACAGGTGTTGTCCTTGATGGCAACTCAGATAGATGACAACAAATATAGATCAGACTCCAGAGATGGAAGAAAGAGAATGGTTTAAGAAGTATACACCGTTCACTTTTTCCAAGTAGTGTATACATATAGTCTCATGAAACATAAAAAGTGTATACATATGCACGCACTTTCACAGAAGAAAAATCATGTATGGGATGAAAATCAAGGTTTTGGTTCGCGGTATTGGTCTGAGGTTTTTGGTTCAAGGTATTGGTTCGAGGTTTTTGGTCCGAGGTATTGGTCCAAGGTATTGGTCCGAGGTTTTGGTGCAAGGTATTGACAAAGCATCTAAGTATATAATGAGGAGAAGATCAAAGGGCTAGTGTGCAAGTAATGAATATCTAATGAAGAGTTATATCAAAAGAAAATATGCATGTAATGGGTTTCTGGTGCTTTGCTTGATCTGAACTAAGGATGAACCTAAGTGGTTGATCATGGATGAGATATAATGATGGATCAGGATCCTAATACCTGAAATCAATTATTATGATGTGGTCTGATCATGGATAGTCTAGATCTGATTGCTTACGCATGTTTTATTCTTTAAATGTTATGATCTGGGTATGACTGAAGTCTGGATTAGCTGTGAAATTTTAAGTTAGTATTTGCAGATTTATACACTGGTTCGCCTAGGTGAAGGCACGTACACACGCTAGTTCGGTATTTCAAAGTAGTGTATACATTATGAAATATGATGTTTGAAGTTGCAGTTGGTTTTGGTTGTTGATGTAGAGATATTGGTTCCACACTTTGTTTTGGTGACAGTGTCCTGAATGTTCAGATTGATTGATTGTGATTTGCTTAAGTGACAATGGGTTTTTAGTGATTGGTTGTATTTTAGTGGTGATTGATTTTGAGCTTCAATGTTGCTGATGGGCCTAGTATGGAAATTGGATGAAACATGGCCTTCATATCGTGTTGTTGTGTACTAGGAGTATCCAATCTGAAAATTAATGAAACGTGGTCCGTGGAGGAAGAGAGAAGGTCATAGCCTTTTGTAGGTCGACGCCTACGTACTGGTAAACATATCGGCCAATACAAGACCTAGGGGGTTCGATCTCCCTTCCAGTAGCAACTGGAGAACGAGTGAAGGTTGGAGCCTTCTGTAGGTCAGCGCCTACATACTAGTAAACATGTCAGCTAATAAAAGAGCTAGGGGGTTGTAGCTCCCTTCTTGTAGAAGTTGGAGAATGAGAGAAGGTTATAGCCTTCTGTAGGTGGGTGCCTGCGTATTGGTATGAGTTTGCATTAGTACAAGATTGTAAACAGGTTTTTCTTATGTTAAAAGAAGACAGAGATGACAACAGTAGGTGGTTTTTGTCCCGCATTGGGTTTCCACCTTAAATCTTGGTGTTCATATGTGTTTCTTATGTGTGATGGTTTATTCTATTATTTCTGCACATGGTTATTGTTTAAATGGTTAATAAAATATTGATGCACTGATTAAAGATCAACATATGATGAATTAAGTGAATCATAAGTTCATTGGATATACACTAGTTGCCTTAAAGACAGTTGCATGCACACGCGAGTTCCCTTCATTGAAGTAGCGTATATAAATTTGAGTATGAAAATAAAAAGTTATTGATTTGATAAATACTGATTCACCCCCCCTCTTAGTATTATTCCCAACATTTGTGACCTTTTCTGTTGGTGCTTCATCCTCTCAAACTTGCACATCCAGAACTGTGTTGCAAGTTTTAGCAATAGCCTTCTCCAGTTGTTCTCGTTGTTTCCTTGCTTCCTCTCTGTCCTTCGCCAATGGCTTCACTTCCTTCTACTTCGTTTCTTTTTCTGACTTTGCCTTTTCTTTTAACAACAACATACATTACTCTCATTCTTGCAATTTTGCAGTGATACCTTGGTGAAATTCATGAAACATATAGAGGGGTAGCACAATGAAATTCATCTAGAAACTACGCCATGCTTTGGCTCGCTCTTTGTTTTTTGTTGCTTCAAAATTTAGTGCCCCAACTAGCACATGTAACATCTTGACTTCGTAGGATGTTTCCAGCCTTTGTTCTAGCTACAACGGCTAGGTTACCTGCTACGATTGCCTTACTTCCTATGGCAACACCTTCAGCTCCGCGATGCCCTATTGCACCTCAACCAAAATCACTTTGCAACGAACATCAATCTTATCCCAGGTCTCTATGTTGATTCTTGGATCTTTTATACTATCTCATTGATGTCCCCATCAGTGAGTACAAGTGACATTGCTCCCTTACTCTTATCCGCCTTCTACTTATTTCTTGGTCGCATTTTCACCAAAAAGGGGGAATCTTTTGATACCTCTACATCACTGAAGTGTTCTTCGTGTTCTTGTCCTCACCCTGTTTCTTCTGTCTCTTCATCGACATCTTTTCTACTCGTACCCGCACCCTCTGAAGTATCCTTCTCTGTTCCCACTACTCCAACCATTCCATTGGGTGGAGTCATCCATTCCTCTAACCAATCTTGCACTACTGCGAGGATATCATCTTCTATTACCAAGTATGGAAGTGGATGCCATGTCTCCATTGGGTCTTCCCTCGCTTTCACACACTCTCTTTGAAAGTCTACCTTGAACTCTGAAATATGACAACATTGTTTGTAAAATCTCAGTGACATCTTGGGATATTGATTCACCACCATATGCAGGTCCATCTCCATGATTACAAACACGATCTTGTTTTCTGCTACGTGCGTCGACTCTTTTGTAAATCGTAGCAAAGCATACCTCACTACTTCACATACATCTACCTCAACAGACACAAATTGAGAATCTTCCCTCTCCTTCTATGCAATAATTGCAATAAGAATTAGATCTAGGCATAGCTGAATTTCTTGCCTTCTTCTTGTGCTTCCCTGCAATTCATAAAAAACTCTTTACATAGATAAGAAGTCCAGTTGTACTAGACCACTCCGTTGCACTATTCTGCTAATGACACTACTGTTGCGGGCACCTCATTGGCCCTACATTTCCTCATGATCTTCCCCACCAAGATATGTGTGGCCAAGCGCACAACCTGATCCCTGATAGAGTTTATCTCATATCCATGGGATTTCTTGACTAAACCAAAATTTTCTTTTATCATCTGGGCCATCTCCTTGTCTTTGTTTTTACCCATGAATTCATCCATGGGGTCCTTTCCTTGATATGGTAGCAATGTTATTATTCTAATGAGAATCTTATCAATCAGGATCCTCGTCTCTAGCCAAATGAAATCATCATTTACTAGTGCGAGGAGATGCCGCACACAGATTGTACTAAATGGGATTCGACCAAAGTGTGGCACATTCAACATGTTCAAAAGCCATGCTCTCTGCACTCCCGCAACACATTGTTGTGATTCCAATCTTGTAACTCTATTGTCTAGGTAGTAGAATTTCTTCAGGTACCTACTGGGCTCAAACTGTGGGTATTTTCTTCTATCATTGAAATCCCAGTCTTCCATTTTGAGCTGGGGGATCTTCCCCAACACTTCTCCTTCAAAAGGCACCTCCTCTAGAAATAGTGGCATATAGGTAGAAAATTTTCCTTCCTTTGGCTCCCTAACTGGCTTTGCACCCAAATTTCTCGGTGGCATGTATGCTGGGAGCACAAAGGGAATCTCCACATCCTCTATCTCCTTCCACTGAAACTTGGCTTCCTCCTCACTATCATGGACATGCTGAGGTCCTCCTGCTGTATCGACTTCTTTCCTTTCTACATGGGCTTTTTTCCTTTATCCTCCGCGTTCTTTTTCCATACTTCCTTCTACGTCTTCTTGCATGATGAAGTTATTAATTATTTTGCAGAGACCTCAACTGGTCTCTTCCCCTTCATCTTCTACAACTACGATTATGGTTGTGCATGTGCTTGTGGTTGGGCTTATAGCTATAAAGGAACCTTCCTTAGCGACCTTAAGCATGTCAGGGATATGGGCACATTCGCCCCTACAATCTTTCCTTCTTATGACTCCATGATACCATCTAGCCCTTTATTTGTAAATATTTACACCAATTCTTCCCAGCTCCTCTTAAACATGCAATAGCTCTTCTTCACTTAGGCACAAGTTCTGATCTCTCTAGGTAACAAAGTGTAAAATGTGGTGTAGGATGCAGTTTTTATAACAATTTTGAATTCCTAGGCCCATAATTTGCTTATTTTTGGCTCATTTAATGCAGGTATGGGAAAGATACAACTATTTGTGCTTCATAAATGATTTTCTCCCATGCCCCTCTGGTAATTTCCTTTTAACAGTGCCCTTTTTCCTTCCAACAGTCATATTTTCAGCTAAATTTGTCAGATCCCCCCTTTGGCACAGTCACCTCTTCTTCATCGTAGATCCTTCAGACTTCGTCATACTCCTGAGTATCACGCAATAATATTCCTTTGTGAAGTCCCTTCCTGCAAAGTAGTTTATAGTCCTGTGCCCACTTTCAACTGTGGGTGGAACTAAGACATCGTCCCCTTCATTTTTTAGTGTGCTTGTTATGAAAAAAGCTCAAGAAAAAGATAGAAAAGATAGATCAACTCCTTAGAATTCAGCCTCTTCGAGGGGGCAACCTCCTTTACATTACATAAATGAATAATTCTTGGATGATTCAAATGACAAAACCTCCTTTCTATATATAGGAGTCTAAGGAGGCACAATATAACCCAACCGACCTAACAATAATAATATAAAGCCACAAAAATAACAATAGAGGGATTCTATGGGGCACAATAATAACAATATGGGGATAATAGGGGCACAACAATATTAATAAGGGGTACAACTACAATAGTAATGGGGTAATCACTAGTATTATAGGGACCCAACATGCCCCTCTCCTTCAAAAAAGTGTTGTCCTCAACGCTTGAGAAGTTCTGGATGCTTCTGTATAAAATTCTCATCCTCCCATGTGGAATCTTCAGCGGATAAGTTCTTCCACTTGATAAGATACTCTGAAATTGATCGATTTCGTAGCTGTCGAGTTCTTGTTTCTGTGACTGCTTCCGGTTCCAATATAATTTTTCCTTCCTCGTCAAGTTCTGGCAATATTATTTGAACTGGGAGCTTGTCGCCTATAACCTTCTTTAAACATGAAACATGGAAAACTGGGTGCAATCGAGAAGCTGCAGGAAGCTCCAATTTGTATGCCATAGTACCAATCTTTTGCAACACCTTGTATGGACCATAATACTTTGGTGATAATTTATTATCCTTCTTAGCTTGCTTGAGGGACATTTGCTTATATGGTTGTAGCCGTAGGAATACCCAATCACCTACATCAAAACTTCTTTCACTACGATGTTGATCTGCCTGTTGTTTCATTCTATTCTGTGCCAACACGAGGTTATCCTTTAAGAGTTGGAGGACTTGTTGTTGATGTTCAATGTGATGTTCCACTGCTTGAACCTTAGAATTTTCTCTTAAATATGATGTGATGGATGGTGGTTGATACCCATAAAGTGCCATAAATGGGGTCATTTTTGTTGCTGTATGGAAGGAAGTGTTATACCACCATTCAGCCAGAGGCAACCATTTGACCCATTGTGTCTGTTTATCAGATACAAAGCAACGAAGATATCCTTCCAAACATTTGTTTACTATCTCAGTTTGCCCATCAGATTGAGGATGATAAGATGAGCTATGAGCTAACTGAGTACCAAGACAAGAAAATAATTCTGTAAAAAATTTCCAGTGAAAATGGGATCTCTGTCACTTACAATAATCTTTGGGTTTCCATGTAGCTTTTGAATTGTTTCCATAAATGCAGTAGAAACTGTACTGGCTTTAAATGGATGTGATAATGCACAAAAGTGTGCATACTTGGTAAGTCTATCAACTACCACCATGATGACACTCTTTCCCTCAGACTTGGGTAAACCTGTGATAAAATCCATTGAAACCTCCTCCCAACGTTGGCTTGGAATGGATAAAGGTTGTAATAGACCCGGTGTCTTAATTGTTTCAACTTTATTTTGTTGGCAAACCAAACATTCCACCACAAACTTTTGAATATCTGATTTAAGGCCATCCCAAAAAAATTCCTTCTTAACCCTGTGGTAAGTTTTTAAAAATCCTGAGTGCCCTCCTAAGGGAGAAGTGTGCAATTCCATAAGAATCTTTTGTTTTAGCTGGGAATTCTTACAGAGGTATAAGCGATCTTTGTACCATAACGAATCATTTTGCCAGCTAAATGTATCAGACATACTGGAATCTTGTTGTAACTTTCGAATAAGTGCCCACACTTCTTCGTCATTCTTCCATTCCTCGCTTTGTTTATCCAATCTGGTTGGATAATAGAAATGGCGCACAACAATGCTTCCACATCCTCATCCTTTCTTGAGAGTGCATCTGCCACCACATTTTGCTTCCCTTTTTTGTAGATGATTTCAAAGTCATAACCCAACATCTTTGTGACCCACTTTTGTTGCTCTTCAGAGGATAATCTTTGTTCTAAAAAGTATTTAAGGCTATCATGATCCGTTTTTACCTTGAAGTGTCTTCCCATTAGGTAGGGTCGCCATTTCTTAAGTGCATGGAGTATTGCCAACATTTCCTTCTCATAAATAGCTTTGTGTAAAAACTTTCCCTTGATTGGACGACTTTCAAAAGCAATGGGTCTTTCATCTTGCATTAAAACAGCACCAATTCCATTTCCTGAAGCATCACATTCCACAATAAAGGTTTTTGTGAAGTCCGGTGTAGCTAAGACCGGTGCTTGGCACATTGCCTCTTTAAGATGTTCGAAGGCCTTTGTTGCTTCTGAGTCCATGAAAATGCATCTTTCTTCAATAATGTTGTTAGAGGTGCTGCTATTCTCCCATAATTCTTAACAAACTTGCGATAATACCCTGTCAACCCGAGAAATCCTCGCAGATGCTTTATGGATGTGGGAATTTTCCATTCCTTAATGGCTTTAATTTTGCTAGGGTCTACCTTAACTCCTTCATGAGATACAATATGACCCAGATATTCCACCTCTTGTACTCCAAAGAAACATTTGGATCTTTTTGCATATAATTGTTTCTCCTCCAATAGTTGTAGCACCCTGTCAACATGTTCAACATGATCCTTCCAAGACTTGTTGTAGATTAGTATATCATCAAAAAATACTAACACAAATTTTCTAAGGAATGGTTTGAAAATTGAATTCATCAAACCTTGAAATGTTGAAGGTGCATTGGTAAGGCCAAAAGGCATGACCAAAAATTCATAATGACCCTCATGAGTTCTAAATGCTGTTTTCGGAATGTCTTCAATCTTCATTCTGATTTGATGATATCCTGAACGAAGATCCAACTTGGTGAAGTAAATTGATCCATGCAATTCATCCAGTAATTCATCAATGACAGGAATGGGAAACTTATCTTTAATAGTGAGCTTGTTGAGCTCCCTATAATCCGGACACATGCGCCATGATCCATCCTTCTTGTGCACCAATACTACTGGAGTAGAGAAAGAACTTTGACTTGGTTGAATTATACCAGCCTCTAGCATTTCTGCAACCATACGTTCAATTTCACTCTTTTGGGCATAGGGATATCTGTACGGCCTGATGTTTGGAGGAACACTTCCTGGAATCAGATGAATAGCATGATCATGATCACGAATAGGTGGGAGACCTTTGGGAGTCTCAAATACCTTGGAATGATTGTCCAAGACTTTTTGGAGATCTGGAGAAATAGATGATTCCAATGTGGAAACATCTAGCGAACATAATTGTGCAATTACACCTCTTTGTTCCTTTTTTAGAAGCTTTGTCATACCGTTAGAGCTGATTATCTTTCCTGGTTTCCCTGCAATACCCCTTAATTCAACTTCCTTTCCTTCCACAGAAAATTTCATGAAAAGTTCTTGAAAATTAAAAGCTATTGTACCCAAGGATTGTAGCCATTGGACTCCTAGTACAACATCAGCACCTCCCATTGGAATGGAAAGCATTGGGCTAGTCAATACATATTCTCCCATGGATAGCTTGATATTATGGCACTTTCCAGAGCAATTTATTGTTCCTCCATTTGCAACCATCACTTGACACTCTGGTGCTGGATATAAGAAGCAATTCAATTCTTTTGCTACCTTACAATGAATAAAATTGTGGGTACTTCCTGAATCAATCAACACTATTACCTTTTTCTTCTTGATTTGTCCTTCTATCTTGATGGTTTGAGGAGTGGTAATTCCCGCCAATGCATTACAAGATATGGTCGGATTCATTTCTTCTTTATCTAGGCTTTGTTCCTGGAGTATATCCTCTTCTTTTGACCTTTCTTGCTCCTTTTCTTCTTCCTCTTCACAATCTATGTAGAATAATTTCTTCTCAGCACACTTATGACCTTTAGTGTATTTTCTATCACAACTGTAACAAAGCCCTTTTGCTCTTTTTTCTTCCAATTGTTGTGGTGTCAACCTTATAGGTTGTGGAAGACTAGGGCAACAACACTTCCGTCTTTATAGTTGTGAGTGGTATGCTTCCTGGTTGCCATAATTTTGCTTTCCATTTTTCTTGCTAACCTGAATGCCTTCTCTAATGAATCAGGTTCCCAAAGGCGAACATCATGTTGGATATTATCCTTTAAAGACCCTATGAACACATCAATCCTATGCTCCTCTGAAATATCTTTTACCCTTATGTTCAATTTTTGGAACTCCTCAATGTGCTCCATTATTGAACCCTTTTGTTTGAGACTTATCAATTGGCTAAAAAAAGTGTTGCTTTTTGTATCCTCATAATGTGCTATCAATTCTTCCGTAAAAATTGCCCAAGTGATAAATTGTTTACGAGAGCAAAGCCATTGATACCATACAAACTGATTTGGTTCCAAATATAAAGTTGCAATACGTACCTTTTGTGTGTTTTGCACATTATTGAGATTGAAAAATTGCTCCATTTGTAATATCCATGTTGCGGGATCCTTGCCATCAAAATTCCTCATATCGATTTTTGGAATATGGTGGGTCTTTGATCCAACATTAGAGTCTATGGAATCATGATTAACATTTATTTTGTTCTCATCATGAGTTTCCTTTACTACCCTTTCACCATTAGTGACCCTTTCTTGTAGCAACTTATTCATATTTATCTTCAATTCTTCCATGTCTGTCTTCAAATCTATCTTCAAATCATCCATCTTAGCTTCCACGTCATTCATCTTAGCTTCTACACCTTTCTTTAAACAATCCATATTAGCTTCTATGCCTTTCTTTAAACCATCAATCTTAGATTTTGTTCCTTTTTGTGCAAGGGACAATTGTTGCACTTGGTCTTGTAATTTTGATATATCATGTTGCATTTCTTCCTCTTCTTCATGAGTCATGCTAGAGCTTTCAGGTTCCTTACTAGGTGTTTGCATTTTCTTTCCTCGGGGCATCAGTTACCGATAATAATTCTCTACTATGCCCTTTGAATTCCTTCAAAATAAATTTTCAAACCAAGCTTAAGCAAAAATTTAAGAAAATCTACACACCTTTTTTCACTTTGTAGGAGCTCGATATTGCCTTTGATGTATCTCTGTACTTTCCAATCATCTAGATCTGAATTTGTGACCTGTAGTATCCCTCTGTGTCCTCTTTCCAATGCCACAAGTCTGACCCAAATTGGATTCTCCAAGGAAGAGTTATGTGAAATCTCCCACAGTGACTTTATTATAGACTAGTTCAGTAGAGCGAACTTGTACGACTTGCCACGAGTCACTGTTTCGACCTTTGGATTTGAAAAATGCATACAAGAAACTACAGTCTATCCTCTTTCTGTACCTTCTTATGAAATTTCAATCCGATCCCCAGAGAGAAAGTTATGATGCTTTTCCCCAGGTCACCTGTTTGGAATGTAATTCAGGAGTCTGCAAAAAGACCAACTTCCTCAGATCATATCTCCGCAAATATAGCGTGAACAGCTCTGAAATTCAGACCCGAGCTTCAGCGTGATTTCTTCTTAAATGGGTTTTTTTTTGCAACTTTTGAAATGTCGCAAAAAAAAAGTTATAGCGAAAATTCCACGATGACCTGTTTGGAGCAGCGAAACCCTAGAATCCAAAGCTCTGATACCAAATGTTATGAAACCAGCTCAAGAAAAAGATAGAAAAGATAGATCAACGCCTTAGAATTTAGCCTCTTCGAGGGGGAAACCTCCTTTACATTACATAAATGAAAAATTCTTGGATGATTCAAATGACAAAACCTCCTTTCTATATAGGAGTCTAAGGAGTCACAATATAACCCAGCCGACCTAAAAATAATAATATAAAGCCACAAAAATAACAATAGAGGGATTCTATGGGGCACAGTAATAACAATATGGGGATAATAGGGGCACAACAATACTAATAAGGGGTACAACTACAATAGTAATGGGGTAATCACTAGTATTATAGGGACCCAACAATGCAACTCCAGAGACATAGTCATCCCTCTACATCTTCAATCTACTACCATTCACTCATCTTGGAATCATCTGAGCATTCAACTTTGTGAGTTGAACAACACCCCCATCTAAAATGTTCTTTACGATATAAGGCCCCAACCATTGTATTTTGAATTTTCTTAGGAACATCGCGAACTTACTATCATATAATAATACAAGATCCCCTTCCCAAAATATCTTCTTTTTGATATGCTTATCATGATAGGATTTCTCCCTTGCTTTCTTAACCTGCTGATGGAATCCTACTATGAATATGTCTTCTTCCTAATCTAGTATCTCCAACATTCTTTCCTTCATCATGTCAGGGTTTGTTGTATCTTTGATAGCTACAATTCTCAGACTCTGCACAATGTATTCCATATGCATAATTTCTTATTGTCCATATACCAACCTGATAAGTGTCTCCCCAACCAACTTCTTGCATGTTGTTTTGTATGCCCACAACACCACTGGAATCCCCAAGTCCCAATCATATCTATTTACATTCCACACCTTGTTCAATGCGTTCTCAGAATCTTATTAAAATCTTCCACTATCCCATTTTCCTGAGGATGATAGGGAGTGATCTTCTAATGGTAAAACTGAAATTCCCTAGTTAGTGCTTCAATTGTCTTATTCAAAAAATGTGTCCCCGGTCGCTCATCAATATCTTTGGATAACCAAATCCAGACAATCTATATTCAAAAATGAAACTTCCCAGTGATTTTTGCATTCCAATCCTTCACCGTTTTCGCCTTGGCCCACCTTGTCAAATAATTAGTCTTGGTGATGATATACCTTGCACTAGTCCTTTTCCCCGACGGACTAATAGGTCCAACAAAGTAAATTGCCCATTTATCAAAATCCTACAAAGTCACCTGTGGTACTAGTGTAATTTCATCTCTTCTAGATGGCTTTCCTATCCTTTGACATACATCACATGCTTGACAAAAGTATTTTGCTTCCTTATGAATTGTAGGCCACCATAACCCGGCTCTCAAAATCTTTTGCGTAGTGGCTTTTCCTTCATAATTCCCACCTGTGACTCCTCCATGAGCTTTCACCAGAATTTTTTGTATTTCATGTTCAGGGATGTATTTGTGCAGTACTTCATCCAATCCCATTTTATACAAGTGTCCCACAATCAACGAGAAATCAGCTACTCGAACCACCAGTTCCTTCTTTTGATTTGTAGTGTACTCCGCAGGAACCATTCTTGTGTAAAAAAAATGAATAATATCCGTGAAGTGATTGTTTGTGACTTTTATTGCAAACAACTGTGCATCAAGAAACTTATCTTCAATATTCATAGGTTCTTCTCCTGTCTCTATCCTGGATAGGTGATTAGGCCCGACATTCAATCTTCTCAGCTTTACTATAACTTTGAAGTCATATTCTTGGAACAATAACAACCATCAACATATCTTCCCTCCTAGAATAGGCTTATTCACCAAGTACTTTAGTGAAAAATGATCTGTGAACATCTGAAGTGTGCTCTCAACAAGTAATGCTTGAACTTCTGTAGTGCATACACGATAGATAACCCCTATCTTTCTGTCCTATTGTAATTGTTTTATGCCTTAGACAAATTCCTACTTGAAAATGCTATGGGATGATCAATATCCCCTGCTCCTAGTTCAACTAGTACTACTCCCAAAGCTATGAAAGATTCATCAACATGCACATGAAATTCTTTCTTCCAGTCTGGGAAACTGGAATTGGCGCAGTTACCATTTTTTCTTTCAGCAGATCCAAGCTCTTTTGGCATCCTTCATCCCACTGGAAGGTCACATACTGTTCAGAAAATTATCCATCAGTGCAATTATTTATGCATACTCTTTAATAAACTTCCTATAGTAACTAGTGTGTCCTAGCGTAGTACATAGTTCTCTTACTGTTTTCGGTGTTGGTAGGTTCAAAATGACTACGATCTTCATCGGATCCACCATAAATCCCTATTTACAAACCACATGTCCCAAAAATAATTTCCAAATGGCACACAAAATATGCACTTCTTCAGGTTCAACGATATTTGATGCTACTTACATGTATCCAACATCAATCTTAAGCTCACCACATGCTTCTTTAATGGCCCAAATAATGTCCAATAATCGAAGTAGACTTCCAGAAATTTGTGTATATACTCCTTGAAAGCTGAAATTACAACTCTGTAAGATATATTAGGCACATTATTCAATGCAAAAGGCATCATTGTATACTGATAGGAACCCCATTATGCGGCAAACGTTGTCTTATGTCTATCTTATGATGCAATTCTGATTTGATGATACCCTAAGAAGCCATTTGTAAAGAGTAAGTCTCTTGTCCTCCTACATTGTCCAGCACTTCAACTGTAAATGGTGTAGGAAAAAGGTCATTTGAGCATGCATCATTCAATTTCCTTAAGTCCACACAGAATCTAATTTCCCCTTTCGCCTTCTTCTCCTTAACTACCATGAGACTTACCCATTCAAACTCTTTGACAAGTTCAATTATCCTCGTTGTTAACATCTTGTACAATTCTTCTTTTAACTTTTCCTTATACTTTGGATTTAGTCTGTAAGACCTCTGCTTAATAGGCTTCACATCAAGCTTCAGAGGAATCCTCATAACTCCCAAATCCCCTATGATTCCCTTCATGTTTGAAAATTTAGTGGGAATCAATTCCTGGTATTCATGCAACAAATCTATTATCTTCCTGACAGTGTCTTCATCCCAGTAATCTCTTATTGTTGCATATTTCGGTTCATCCTCTTATCATATATTTACCTTCCTCATCTTCAATGGCTTCCTTATATTGGGAATCTCTATCTCAGGTCCATTTACTTCACGATGTCCCTCTGAATCTTTTATATCAATGTTGTGAGGATCTTCGTCCTCTTCTGCAGTGATATTATAGTATTCTATCACATTTTGTATCTGTGTAGCCCAATTAGGTTACCAGATAACTGGAACTTCACTTTCAAAATATTCTTCTTAAATATATTCAAAGCTGCATCTATATGTGGATAGTCATCTCCAAGTCAGAATGTCATCACAAATCCATCCACCATCTGTGCCCAACTAGAAATACCGTGTCGAATCTCAGTTTCCGGATACCAATTTTGAAGGATTGTCTCCAGAGTATGGATGAAGCCATGCACCCATTCTTCTCACGGAATTTCTCTCCAAGCTACCATACAGAGCTGTATGTGGTCTCTAGGATCATTCTGGCCATCATACTTGTCTGCGAGCTTTGTTTCTACTTGTCCAAATCTTACCCACATCAATCTCCTACATTTTTTCCAATCTCCTATATTCTTCTTATGAGTACCCCACCATCTAGCAAGAGTAGCCCTCATTGCTTGATCTAGAGCTAACAGTCTTTGAAATTTTGGTACCCATCTTTCATAATCTCTAAAGAAAGTATTTACATCACCCAGCTCATCATACAAAGGTAAATCACATAGCTCAGTTTTTATGCAATGCACTACTTTAGTGACTCTTTCACATCGCCTTGTAGACACTTCATGCAACCTGCTTTGCTAATTTTCCAATTCCTCATCTGAATCTGAGGTGCATGAACTATCTTTCTCCCAAGTCAGCTTTCCATTTACAGTGGGATTGATTCATTCTTCTTCCTTCATTGTAATCTGATATATATTATCAATGTCATCCGTGTTGTATTCTTCTTTGATAGGCTTTGTATACCTCTCCCATTTTGATGGATCTAATGGAACAATAACCCTCATATTATTGCTTTCGAATATCATCTTCCTTTTCTTCAGATGAATTATAGCAATGTTAGCAAAATACCAATCTAATCCAAGAAATGTGAGGTAAGGATTACTATCATCTACAATATCAATTACTTCAAAGTCAGTGGTAATACGCACTCCGTCAATGTTCACTATGAAATTAGACAAACTCCCTAGGGGTAATATTTTCTATTGATTTTCCATCTTTAGTTGAATAGTAGATCATTTCAGCTTGGAAAGACGTTAACATCAGATCCCAGATCCAAGATAACTCGATCCATGTCATACTCTCCAATCTGCGATGTAAGCCTCATTTATTTCCCTGTTCTCTTCTTGTGTCTATGTATATTATTTATTGCATGCATCTCACTTTTCAGTACCTCCTTGGAAGCACAAGATTTTATCAGTTCCTATAATTCCTCCATAGCCTTCTGATTGCTCAATAGCTTCATGTAGGTCTATAGAAAGGACTTCAATATATTCAAATCTACCTCTTGTGTCACAACTGGTGCTATCTCATGGTTATCCTTCTCATTTGGCTGCGTGGTAGAGGTTAAGGCCCCATCATCCATAAAAATTCGCCTCACCTCCATTAATGCTTGAAATTCCTTTAGGATATCAAATATAGGAGTTTTTTTCAGTAGTTTTCCTTATCCACGTAGCTTCAACTTCCTTTTTTCCTTCGAACTTATCATTCCCAGGCGCAGTTCCACTTCTTGCTACAATGCCAATGCGCAATTGATATTCTCTTAGCTCAGCGGTCATCATTTTGACATTTGCTACAGGTTGTTGGTTTCTTTTTTCTTGCATCTTCGCAATAAGGATGGGACATTCTTCTATTGCATGATCAAAATACTTACAGTAATTGCAATTTGTCATGGGGTTCTCACAATCTCTGCGAAGTGTCCTGCCTGTCCATAGTTATAACATATAATCTAGCCACATCCTTGACCATCTCCTCATCCTTGTTCTTGTCCATGAAATCCTCCTCGACCATTGTGTTGGCCGAACTATTTATGTGCATGTCCCTCGACTTGTAGTATATAACTATCAGCAATGCACTCCATCATTAAGTCATAACTTTGGCAATTCTTCTCATCATGGCCTACTGATCTAAAGAAGTTACAAAATAGTTGCTTTGGGGTCTGTATATATTTTTGTAATAGGTAGTAGTCTTCAGAGTGATGCTGACCTCATGTCCTACAAATCTCACACCAGATACCTGGGTTTACTAGATTAGGTGCTCCACTTGCAATATAATCTTTGAAAGCAGGGCATTTATCCTTATAATGACCTTCTTATTTCCATATTGTACACCACAATTCTAATCTTTCTGGTCTGACTTCTTTACCCTTCTTCAGATCTTGCAATTCCAAGGTCAACGTAGCTAACTGATTTTGTATCTATTTTACACTTGTGTGAGTATCTCCAACCAGCAAAGCTTCGAGCTTCATCGCAATCTACAATTATTTAGCTTGTGTCGTGATCTTCTGTTGCGTCAATGGTAACTGTTGATGGTGCTAGACCCACCAACATGTCAGGGGATCTACCCAGTAAGAAGTCCCAACTAGACCTCAGACCATTTGGTGTAGGAGTCTTAATAGTGGGGTAGTACGGTATCGCCTTGACCATGGTTACGTGCAGAGGTGAGTAAGATGTCCATGTTGGTAGCAAAGGTGTGACATGCACAACAAGTCAAGGAAGGTGCATGAATGGGCCTAACACACGTAATGGGGGTATGAGTGTGCCCCTTAGAAACCTGTGACAATGCGTAGCTTGGAAGGGTACACACGAGAGAGATACATCACAAGATGGAAAGAAGGTTAGCCAATGATCCAAAGTGATGGTTAAACCAACAACACATCTCGATAAGATTCATACAAACATATAGGAAAGTCCATACATACATGCATAAACAACAAATACATGTCATTAGAGTAACCAAAATAGCTTAAATGCAATAACAACATATGCGTGAAATGTGTTGGCTTTGTTGTATTAAGAAAGTGAAAGCTCCAATCATACATACAACTATGACCAACCACTAGTCCCGATAATGGAATGTTACAATCACTGTCGCCTGCTCCTCCAAAGAGATATACTAGCTCTGCACTATGGAGAAGCCAAGGCTCATTACAATACACTCCAATATTTCTCTAAGATACACCTATAGGAAGCCTGGATCCCAAATCCTGTACAATGAGTTATGAGGTTCTGTAAATAGCAAAGGGTGGGGTGACCCTTGAAATTCCCCTTTGTGACTTTTCACCCACCCTCATGACTCTTCAACTACTACATGATTGTTACATTCTACATTCAACACTTGGTCTTTCACTTTCACAAGATGTTACATTACAATGTGCACATGTACCCACGCGATAAAAAATAGGCTTGACCAAGCCATGTAGGATATTGCTAAGACTTAGACAGTTGTGGGAAGACCAACTCTTCGACATCCTCGTGATGATCGATGATGGTGAACTATTGCCAAGCTTGGTAGTTTGTTATGGTGTCTGCATGCTCAATGGTGACATCCTGCTGAAAGTGAACTCTTGCCTCTATTGCATCTGGGTACACTGATTTGGCACCTTTGTCCAACTCATATGATAACATGCGCATCATAGTCTTGAGTGCAACTAGACCAGAAACATACTGATGCATAGTGTTTGTGTTGATCTCCAGGTTTATGCTGGTGGCTACGAGCATCAACTCATCAAAGTAAATGTCAAGCTCCAGTCAGACTTGGTTCTTTGTCTTCGCCTCAGTGAGTGTACCAATAGATGGGATCACTTGCATGCGCACAATGAAATCCATGCTTCTAAACACCTGTGCATGTGAAGCCTACAAATTGGTGATGAGTTGTAGGAATTCCTCATAGTTCCAGATCTGACTTTGGATGCATGCCTTAAACTCTATCGCCTTGGGCTTCATCATCTTTAGCAAGTGAAATGGGGCTCCTTTGTACGTCATTGTCCATGTTTGCATGTGATCGACATAAGTGTGCATACTTGACAAGATGTGTGCTCTCCTAGCACAACCCTAATGCCAATCGTTGAGATGGACAACTAAATTATGCACGGTGACAAATCTGGAATACAACATCTGCATGACTGCTTCGAGAGATGATACTTCATCTAGTATCACTCTCTTCAACTCTTCTCTGGCAGATGATGTAACATGTTCTCCTCCCTCCTTGGCTACTTGTAACTCCTTAGCCATGCACTCGTTCTATGCTATCAAGAATTGAACACTCGAGCTGGTGGCTTCGGCATATGCTCTATTATCATTGACCAATGATGCTAGATGTTTTCACACATCAGATACGATCACTCTTTCTTCAAACTGCACAGGAGATATGTGAACATTCGGAGTGGGCACTCTATGTTGTGACTCGTTGAAAGATATGTTGTGCATCTCTACCTCTGGATTTTCTTCAAGGATCTCTGTGTCTCCTTGATCACTTGGGACTTGCTCTACTTCCAGATGTGGTGAAGCTAGTGTTGCGACCTCTTGGTTTTGAGGCATGAGATCAATATCCTGATCTGACTCTCGCTGGACCATATCCATGTCCATCCACTCTAGCTTCTGTTTAATCACTTGAGCTAACTCTTTCTCTTGTGAATGCTCACCCTGTCCTCTTTGTGCCAGCTGCTTGTATGAGTCTATAACCTGTATGGGCGCAGTTTCACCAATCTATGCATGTTATGCCTCCTGCTATACTTGTTCCTGCTGCGCTTCCTTCTCTCTTCTGCGCAACTTTTGTTCTTCACTGAGTTTTCGCTTGAACTCCTGCAACTCCTTTTTTGTTTCCTCCATCCTCTATTTCTCTCTTAGCCTTTGCGCGATCCTCATATCGCGTTGTCACCTCCTAGCCTCAATCTCCAAAACTACTTTCAACACAATTGGATCTACTTTGAACTTGCCGCTTTTCTCTACCTTTGCACTATCAACAACCTTTCTCTTGCCTTTGTCATGCATAGGTATGTTACCCTCTATTGCTGCTGATGATGGTGCTCTTTGAGATGTTGCTTCCCTCTGCTATTCCAACCACTCTACAACTATGTTGACTAGTTCATTAAGCCTAGAGAAGTGATAGAAATATCTCAATGGGTCTTCCTTAGGCCAATGACACACCCCGTGGATCTAAGGAAACCACACTCTTGCACAGTGGTCCTTCACCAAGAAATGTGGGTCATATGGATTGAAACTTCTCGTGCCAAAGGTGAATATTTTGAACTCTTCCATCTTGGCCTCAGAATGCTTGAGATTTTGTATCTCATACAACCCGATTCACAAAGGAAGAGTGGGCCAAGGTGCCTTCCTCTTCCCATGCAGTCTTGCTAACAACCCTGTCGAGATGTGATATGACACCTCTTGGATGATGAGCTTGTCCATGGAAAACTTTGGTAAAATATGTGGAGCCTTCCCTGCGCTTTACATTTGCATGAAGGTGCCAAGGGGTGAGGCATACCAATATTCTATGTCGATCAATGCCTCCATTGTTTCCTATGACATGCAAGGTGGATCCTACTCAAATATCATTTTGTACACTGGGGTGACAAATTGGTCTGATAACTGTGTGATAACTCCACAAAAGTTGCATTCAGAGAAAAATCTACAATAAGTGTGCATAGAGGTTTCCGAATGTGTCCATGCCAAACTCAATCCTGGGAACTACTGACGGGCACAAAATGCATCAAGAATGTATGAGGACATGTATATCTATGCTTTCTGACCTTTGGGTGAATGTTGGGCTTCTGTCACCTATTCCTTCAACCTGAGAGTGAACATGTCGGACCAGTTGCAAGGTATTCCTTCACTGGCCAGTTGGTCCAATGTAATCACCCAACTCTATGGGAAGGTCTCTATGCTCTCTTGGCTGTATAAGTGGCATGAAAAGATGACCAAGTACTGATATGCCTTCCACAGTATCTTCATATTGTAAACCTGAATTGGTGTTGTCCTGAACTTGGTTGTCTCTTTCACCTAGCTCTTCAAGATATCTCTTGAGTTTGCACTGCTGCTGGGTCTGCTAAAAGGTTTCTCCATTGTAATCCCCGATTGTGGCAAGTGATACATCTCCTGAAAGTACTTTACCTTGAAGGTAGCAAGCTCTATCCCACTGACACTTCTCAACACCATTGTCTTAGGATCAGTGTTGAGACAATCTAGTGGATCATGTTTGTGCATGGAAATGCGGGATACTTGCATGGAATCCAGTACAAGCCAGACTTGTGGATGTTGACATAGATCCCGCGGTCTTCCATATTTTCCTCAAATGTGCCTAAGAATGTGTCATTGATGTCCTATCATTTCATCTTGATGTCCTTGTCTATGAACAACTTGGTATCTTCGTAAATGCGCAAGTTCATAGACACTTGTTCAATTGCATCTCTAGTTGCACTTCCAACAGTGTCCTTTGAACTTGCTATCTTGGAGGCCATTGTACATGTACTGCTTAGAGACAGACGAACACCTACGATGCTTGGAGACATAGCAATACTCATGGCAATAAATCTATCATTTGGAAACCAAAACAAATTTGAGGACTGACATGAAACATATCTGGGTGACTGATAGTGAAAATTGCACAATTTTCACTAGGCGACTGGGAGACTAACTGCCAAAAATGCACAAGGCACAATCCGAGCTATCAGGAGGCTAACTAACTACTGAAACTATGAAATGCATACTCCAGCCTATCCTGTTGATTACTGAAATTGTGCAATGCATAGTTTTAGTCAGCAATGACATGCAAACCCACAAAATGCATTGTGCAATTTCTGGGGTTAGCAGGGCACTGCCTCCTAGAATTGCACAATGTAAGCCTGGAGGTCAGTGCTAGCCATATTTGCACATTTTCTAGGAGGAATGAAAATCCTTTACTCTCAGAAATGTGCATTTCTATCCCAGAAAGGAAAGGTTTGGGCAAGGCAGCCCAGACCCACGAACGGGTGAATGAAAACATGAAAAGTTTTGAATGCATGGCGAGACCGAGTGTAATAAAGAGTGAATGATCATGCATGAAAACAATGAGTGCAATATTTAGAAAATTGGAAAGCAAGCATGTGTGTGAAGCGAGTCTTCACAACGTCGACCGTCAATGCAGAAATAATGTCATGCATGCGACAGTAGTGAGATGCAAGGAAAAACTTAAAACAATGCTTCTACAAGCTAACATGCATTAAAACAACAACAAGCATTCATTGAAACCAAGCAAACAACATTCATACAAAGTGAAATACATAAAGTGACAAAAAAGCAGAAAATGAAATGAAATGCAGACTTACCCAGAAAAAGCTGAGTTGAATGTGTCGAAGACTCCTTGATGTGATGTGGGGTGTCAGAGCTCCATGTTCGATGTGAGGAATGAGATCTACAGGGTAAAATGAATAAGTTTGATAAATATGAGTCTTATGAGACACATGCCACAAATATAGGAAAAAGTGACACTTGGAAGGAAGTTTCTACAATGATCTTTGCATCTAACCTCCAACTACTAAAAATAGATCCCTAAAATATAGGGATGCTTTTTTTATTTTTCTTTTTTCTTTTTTAGGAAAAGCATCCCATGCATGAAAATCAGAATTTCTCAGTCTTGGAGGGAACCAGTCAACTTGAAAGAACATGTAGTAGTCTGCAAGCCCGGGGATGAGATTTGTGCAATTTCTGGGTTGAGCAAGACTGGATGTCCCTCATGTATTGCGCAATTTCTGGACTAAAGCCTAGATGTCAGTCATAATTGCAAAATTTCTAAGCTGAAGCCCAGTGCTGCGATGGATTACGTATGTTTCAAAGGGAAGGTTACTTGGCTATATTGCGCATTTCTGGAGCCCAGTAGGCAGCCCAGCTAGATTGCACAATTTCTGGAGGGAAGGTGGGTTCCTCTTCATGATTGTACAATTTTTAGGGGGAGCATCTCAGCCAGAAAAATGCCTATGTTTGGAATGACAACCTATGGTGGGAGACAAACAAGTTGACATGCATAGGCTAGCAGGCCACTGAAAATCAGTTGAAGCCTATGTACTTACTCAGTGAAATACATACTGCTAAGGATGGTTGGTAGGGAGGCTCCAAAACAAAGCTAAGGCAAAAATTTGGAGGTTGGTTGTAGCTGCTACAACATTAACCTAATATGTGGTAGTAACACGGCTATGAACCATTCTTTCTACTGGTGTGGGGGTATCTCTTTTAGCTTCGTGATACACTGCGATTCTGATTTTGGCTACTTGAACTCTATGACCAAGGCTTTCTTAATTTCATCAAACATAACATTCAACTTACATGTGGAGTATTTCATATACCATGTCAACATTCTCTCCCTCAACGACATGACCAGTTGCATCTTTTTTACATCATCATTATTAATTTGTCTCACTGTCCATACTACATCAGCTATGAACCAAAATTGGTCAGGGTCCTCTGATCCCAGCCCTCTAGAGACAGGTAGCTTAATTTCATCAACCATTCTTCTTCTTGGGGGGCTATGTGGGGGTGGAGGTGGAGGTGGAGGTGTAGGGGAAGTATGGGGAGGGGGATGGGGTGTGAGGGGGGTGAATGGATGGGGAATTCCAAATGCGCCCTGATTCTTCTCAACTCTTGAATTTGATGCGTCTTTAGGGTGGGTGGGGGAATATCATGTGGTTGTAGGCTTAATTATTTCATATTTTCTCTTGGATCCTAACAAAGGGCTATAATTAGTCTCAATATAGTTCTTTCGCTCTATTCCTAGTTTCAGCTTATTTCTTCTTTTCCCAAACATTAATATGACTGCATCTGTAGAATCCCTTTTTCATACAATAACATCTTAATCCAGAGCTTCAGAGAGTTTAAGAACTTACCTCGTGGCCCTTTGAAGAATATGTGTTCAGCTTCACTATAGGACACGATCACATCAATCACGAACTCAGTGATAAATCCTCCCAAAATGCCATTGATCTAGAAATCAACAACCCTTGAGATACTTTAATCGATTCTCTTGAGTTGTTGTATCAAATCATGATTCCACTCCTCAGGTTCGTTGCCTTTGAAATAAGTTTTATGCTTGGTCAACTTAGATACCCACTCATATAATTCAATGTGGAATGAACTAAAGAAGATTTCATATTTCTCTTCGTAAATGTATTTCTGTAACTTGTCTTTCGTCAATAATCTAGGGTTTCTGTTTTCTTTTTTTGAAGTTCTCTTTCTCTCTGTTCAACCCACTCCTAGATATCTTTCTTCAATGGATGCCAGAACATATCCCTTAAGTAGATGTCAGTCCCGACAATGGAACCATTTGTTTGTTTGAGGGGCCTTGACCTAGGTTTAGAGCGTTATGCGCACCAAAAAAGCCCTCAACTACTGACCCTTTCAGCAATGACCTGCAAGCAGATCGTAGTCTCACTCGAAGCAATTATGGGAGGCTACAGAACTAGGCTTCTACAACCGAAGGGATATCCACGCAGTGGTGCCATGTATTTAATTCTACTTTATATTGATCTTATAACTTTGCGTAGATGATTACTTTAACATAATTACATTAAACCCACAAACTCTAATGGTTAACAATATATCTTACAGTTCTTCGCATAATTTAGTGCAAAACATACATAACCATATTAACAACATAAAGACTAAACACAGAAAGATATATACTTCCTCACCAAAACTTATTCTCTATTAATATAAATCTTTAGTACATACACATATTCGAACTGCACACCTAGCTACAAGTGGTATACACACTCAACTGGAGACTCTTCCAGGCCTCCATGCACTCATCTGCGAAGCCTTCCTGAAAACTAGAGACTGCAAATGCGAATACAAAGATTCAATTTACTTAAGATATGTCTTATCTCTTATTACAAAGTATTAAATATCCCTATATATATTTCATCTTTACAAAAACCATGGTCCACATACCATGGATCCAAAAAAAAGGACTAATACCTGATACCCCTTACAAAATAATGGCTTTATCCCATCTACAAAATCCATAAAAGTCTGCGCGATAATTATATCTTCACCAGCTCCGCGCATCTGCTCCTTCTTTTGGAGGGTCTTTTACCCAAAACTTGGACCAAGTTGGGCCATGCCCAAAAAACCTCGTAACCCCAGAATCCAGTAACCCTTTAGAAAATGAATTTCCAAAATCTTTGGTCACAAGGCCATATAGGTTCTAGCTCAATAGAGTGGAAGTGTTAGGAGCGCCATACTCGGAAGGTGAAGAACCAAGAGTGGAAGAATCCAAGTAGAGTGGGCCAACAAGAAAACACTATTATTGATCCATAGGAGAAGCTAAGTAGAAGTGGGCTTGTTGGCATTATGATACAAGTATTGTCCTTGATGGAAACTCTACAGGTCAACTCAATTTTGATAAGAGGCTAACAGGAATATTCAGAGGCAAGAGGGCAGTGGTACAGAGGATCAGGAAGATGGAACTAAGGTCTATTGATCAGAGTAAAGAAGTTGAAGGAAGAAGATGATGTAAGAGCAGTTTAAGGGATACATGTAGGTTCACTTAGTCCAAGCAGTGTATACATGCAGGTACTCAAAACAGAAATAGCGTATAATGTACACACACACTCCCACAGAAGGAAAAGCGCGTACATGTTGAAAACATGATTTTGGTCTGAGGTATTTTGTCCAAGGTATCTTTGGACCATGATATTTACCCTAGGTATTTAGTAGGAGGTATTCGGTCCATGGTATTGGGAAAGGCCAAAAACTATATAAAGAAGAGAGGATCATAAGGCCAGATGTGCAAGTGAATAAGATTCTAGGGAATACTTCTATCTGAAGTATATTTTATCTTGCAGGGTTATGTTTGGGACTAGATTTGAAATATTTATGTGCACCTTGAGTTCAATATTGGATCAGGATCATGAGACCTGAAATGACTTATTCTTGAATGATATGATATTGGTTGAGTCTAGATATAATGTTTTTTGTCTATTTTATTCGTTATCTATCATGATTTGGGTTTATTTAAAGTCTGGAATTGCAACGAAGTTCTGAGTCAATATTTGCAGATCTGTATGTAGGTTCATATTGGAAAAAGAGCATATACATGTAGGTTCTGTTCTTTCAAGTAGCATATACAAAAGAAAGGCTTGATGTTCAGAGATGACTGATCTATCAGATCAATGTTGCTAATTTATTGTTGCTACTATTTTACTGTTTTCTGTCAATGAAGTCTTCTTAGATCTGAATGTAAATCTGAATGCATAAGGAGGTTGATATTTGATTGATTATATAAGTGAGAAGAAGTGCTTTCTGTTTCCTATCTGTGTAAAGTTCTGTAAGTTGACAATAGATGTTCAGTACACTGCTGGTTGGTACAGTTTGTGATTCATAGATTTTATGATTTAGAATCTTTAGAGGTATGCACAGTTGGACTGAAGGAAGTAGTGTATACACGCGGGTTTTCTTCATTGAAGTAGCGTATATAGTATGAAACATGAATTTTTGAGGTTTCAGTTGGCTCTGGATGTTGATACAAGTTTCTGGGTTCAGCACAGTGTTCTAGTATAAGAGCTACACGGTTGTAGCTCCCTTCCAGTAGAACCTGGAGAACAAGAGAACGGTGTAACCTTTTGCAGGTAGAAGCCTGTGTATTGGTATGAGTCTACACCAGTACAAGAATGTAAACAGATTTTCTTATTATTAAAATAAGATAGAGACGACAGCAGCAGGTGGTTTTCACCCACATTGGGTTTCCACCTTAAATCTTGGTGTTCATGTGTGTTTCTTATGTGTAATGGTTTATTATGTTTATGCTACACATGGTTACTGTTTAATGATTGATGAAGTACTGATGCAATGATTAAATATCAGTGTATGATGAATTAACTGAATCATAAGTTTACTGCATAAACATTAGTTGCCTTAAAGACAGTTGTGTGTACACTAGTTCCCCTCTCTGAAGTAGTGTATATAAATCTGATTATGAAAAAGAAAAATTCTTGATCTGATAATACTGATTCACCCCCCCTCTCAGTATTATTTCCAACAATTGGTATCAGGGTAGGTCCTTCAAAGAATCTTGATCGCTTGAAGGAAGATCCATCAAGATGAATAATCATGAAAGCATGGGATCCATAAAACTATCAATCTTCGATGGGAGCAACTTTGTTTATTGGAAAATAAGAACCACAACCTATCTACAATCTCTTGGAAAAGATGTCTGGGAAATTGTGGAAGGAGGATATAAATTTATGTTAAAATTGGCAACTAGGGCCAAACTCCATGAGGGTCACCTCATTTATGGTAGCTAATATTTTTCCTAGATTCCTCTTATCGAGAGGTGTACGATTGATCTAAAGATCATCCGATTTCAAACAAGTATTTATGGAGATATGAATTGATTTGTAATTACTTGACAAATTGTCAAGGTCAGCCAACAGTTAAGTGTGTGGCACACATGCCCATTGTTGCATATAAATAGAGGAGAGGTTGAGGCATTATTTCATCTCATCATCTCTTCTTCTCTATCACTCTCCTTTATTGGGTTAACAAAGGAGCAACCAAGTGGGAGAAGAAGTACACAACCACAAGGAGGAGGACGTAGGAAAAGGAAGGGACACAGGCCTATTCTGCGTTGACCTACAGTGCAACCAACAAACAGGGACATCGTTGACCAGCAAAGAGGATCCTTTGACTGTGGCCTTGTGTGGGGAGTCTCCCTCAAGAAAGCCACAAATCAGATCTACATTTTGGAGGGTTGATTTGACCAAAAAGTGACCAACGCAAATCTAGTTAAGGTTGATCGCAGGGCTACCTGAATGTTGGCCAGATTTGACCATGTTGTTTGAGTTTTGTCATTCCTTAATCTCTCAAGCATGGTTTGTCTAAGGTTGATGATAGAGGAATATGAGTCCATCATGAAAAACTTTGCTGTCTGGGATGGGTCCCTACTGCCCATAAAAATTACAGATCTGATATATTGTACTATTTCTTTCTCTGTTGAAATATTGAAGATTAAATGGAATTGATCAAAGGGTTTCCTCGCATTTTGTCGCTCCTGGCTTCTCACATCTGGTGTCTCTTGTCTTGGCTTGTTTTTTGCGATATGTTGTTCGATATACCTTTACCATGTTCTCGATCTAGCCCTTGCTGCTTCATAAGGATGGAACATGCATCAGTAACATGTTAAGAATGACTTGCATGGTTCGACAAGAGCAAGCTAAGTGAAGCAACCGAAGGATTTGAGATTCATGATTGAGAAATCATGGGGAGGTTGAAGAAGGCCCTCTACTTGAAGCAAACACCCCGAGAAGTCTGAGAGGATCAATAACACGTGGATGAAGCTCGGATCTAACATTAGAAGAGAAGGAAGTGTTGGACCATGTGAGAGGAAGAATTGTTGAGCCTCCATAAAATGCATCCACTGCTGCAAGGAACAAGTGGACCAAGGGAGAATTCAAAGCAAGGAAGATCCTCTTATCACAAATGTAAGGGGATTGGCTTCTGAGTTTGAGAGGAAGGACCTAGGGTATGACTATTTCCTAGGACTTAAAGTTAATGATGCAAATCAAGTTTTGTTCCTTAGAAATAAGCTGAAGGAAATTAATAAGGGAAAAGATGAGAGTATGCAAGCATATTTCTTAAGGATGACCGAGATCAAGAATGATCTCCTATCTATTGGGGAAGTAGTTCTTGACCGGGAAATGACACTTAAACTCTTGGAGGACTGCCACCTGAATGGTATATATTCAGGACTATTTCTCAACTAATGTAATTCCTGGATTTGGTGAATTGATGCCAAAATGCATTTAAGAAGAAACAAGGATGGAAGAGCAAGAAATGTCTGCAAGATGGAAGAGCAAGAAATGGATTGCACTTAAAGGCCATCCCTCTTCCTTTTCTTCTCATGCTAAAAGAAGAAACAATTCTAGGGTTAAGATACACTGCCGGAGATGTGAGAAGAAAAGGATAATGTTACAATTGCAATAAAATGGGCCACTATGCGAGGGAGTGCCCTGATAAAAGGGACTCACACCATGATGATGATTCACTCTCAAGGCAATCAAAGGAATGACATCCTCGATGAGTAGGAAGAAGAAGTCGGTAGCTTTGAGCACTACTGAGGCAGAGTACATTGCTGCTAGTATGGCCTCTTGTGAGGCGGTCTAGTTGTGAAAGCTCTTCAGTGAGCCGTTTGGATTTACATTGGATACCACTGTGATCTTGTGTGACAACCAGAGCAGGATTCATTTATCAGAGAATCTTGTATTTCATGATCGATCCAAGCATATCGATATTAGGTACCACTATATTCAGGATATGGTACAGTGGGGAGCAATAAAGCTCCAAGATATCGGTACAGATGAACAAGTAGCTGACATTTTGACGAAGCCCCTAGGAAAGGTAAAATTCTTGACAATTCGAGAATGACTTGGTGTCATTCAGAGACCCTCTTCTGAGGGTTGAGTGTGATGTATTGAGCTCTGGGAGCTCCAGGGGGGTGCGGGGTGCTTCTTGGAGCAACATGAGACCATAGGGTGACTCACCATCCAATGGTGGTGCACTATGTACAGGGTGAAAGGTTCAACCTTCCCCTATGACATCCCGTGGTGACTGTCGGACAAGATGATTAGTTCTCCTATGGGCCAGGATGATTAGTTCTCCATGGCGACTGTAGGACACGATGATTAGTTCTCATGTGGTCCAGGATGATTAGTTCTCTATGGCGATTTTAGGATAGGATGATTAGTTCTCCATGGCGACTATAGGATAGGATGATTAGTTATCCTATGGGCCAGGATGATTAGTTCTTTGTGGTGGCTGCGGAACATGATGATTAGTTCTCCTGTGGTGACTATTGGGCATGATGATTCGTTCTCCTATGGACAGGATGATTCATTCTCCTGTGGACAAGATAATTAGTTCTCTTGTCGAGGCATCCTACCCATGCAATTTGGCACTCATGGGAAGTATCTCTCATCTGATCAATGAGCAAGGAAATGGGGTTAGGGACCATAGTAGTACTATCGATGGACGCATCATTGTATCTACCATACTCCCTATGCTATGATGACCTCCATTGATTTGGGATCAGTGAGAGTGGTATGACACACTCTGAGACTGACTTCAGGTTCGTGGAGGATGGTATGATACTATCAAACACTTTAGAGTCTTTTGTAGAAGATGTTACATCAAGAGAAATGACGAAAATCTTGGAAAGTTCGATGCCAAAGCAGATGAAGGCATTTTTTTGGGATATTCACACAATAGTAAAGGATATAGATTCTATAGTAAAATTACCAAGAGGATCATTGAGTGTATTGATGTAAAAGTGGATGAACATGTTGAGTAAGAAGAGAAAAAGTTCGTAAAAACTAGTGTTGATGAACTAGTTAGCATTAGTGAGGAGTACGATGAGTCATGTGAAGAAGAAAACAATGAATAAACCTTTACTCCTCAAGCTAAAGATCCCCCAAGTTGTGTTTAAAAACACCACCCAGTTGATAATATCATTAGTGAATTAAATACTGGTGTGCAAACAAGAAGGAAGTTACTAGATCCCCTTACGCAAGCACATGTTGCCTTGTTTTCCATGGAGGAAACAAAGGATGTTGTATAAGTCAATGAAGATAAACATTGGTTAAAATAAATGAATGAAGAATTGGATCAAATAGATAAAAATAATCCTTTGGAACTTGTTCCAAGGCCTGATAATAAGAATGTCATTGGCACAAAGTGGTTTTTCAAGAATAAATTAAATGACCGTGGAGAAGTGGTAAGAAACAAAGCTAGGTTGGTATGCAAAGGCTATGCTCAAATAGAAGGCTTGGATTTTGATGAAACCTTTTCTTTTGTTGCTAGATTAGAAGCAATAAGAATGTTTATGGAATTTTCTTGCTTTAAGAAATAAAAAATCTATCAAATGAATGCCAAATCTATTTTTCTCAATGGAGAGCTACAGGAGGAAGTCTACATAGATCAACCATAAGGTTTTAAGCTAATAAAGAAACCATATTATGTTTGTATACTTAAGAAGGTTTTGTATGGTCTCAAGGAAGTCCCTAGAGCTTAGAATTCCAAACAAGACAACTACTTTCTCAAGTGTGGATTCAAAAGAGGTGTAGATGACAACAACTTATATGACAAAACAAAAGATAGAAAACTCATTGTGGTGGTTGTATATGTTGATGATATCATCTTTTCCAGTGATTCAGATTTGTTGAACAATGAATTTGCAGCTGATATGAAGGCCAAGAATGAGATGTAAATGCTTGGAGAGATTTCCTGTTTCCTTGGATTGCAGATAGCGCAGAAAACCAAAGGAAATTTTATCTCTTAAAGAAAGTATCTCAAAGAAGTGCTAAAGAAATTTCACATGGAAGAATGCTCCTTAATGAGCACTTCAATGGTGATAGGTTGAAAATTTATCAAGATGGATGAATCTCTAGAAGTGAACCAGACTTTATATAGATCCATCATTGGAAATCTCTTATATTTGACAACATCAAGACCAGACATCATGTAGGTCGTTGCTATAGTTGGATTATTTCAAGCAGCCCCCAAACAAAGTCATCTATTAACATCCAAGAGGATTCTTAGATATCTCATAGAAACAAAGTAATATGGACTGTGGTACCCTAGAGGTAAATATTTTTCATTAACTATTTATACTGATGTTGATTGGGTAGGTGATGTAGATGATCAAAAAAGCACAAGTGGTGGTGCTTTATTTCTTGGAGAATGTCTAGTCTCATGGTTGAGAAAGAATAAAGATTTCATTTCCTTATTTATAGCTGAAGAAAAATATATTTTAGCGATGTCTTGTTGCACTCAAATTTTGTGGATGAAGCAAACCTTGCAGGATGTACAAGTGTTATATGATCAACCGATTCCCATTATTTGTGACAACACAAGTGTAGTAAGAATGTCCAAGAATCTAGTTTTTTACTCTAAGTCAAAGAATATTCCAATCAAGTATTACCTCTTGAGAGAGAATGTTTTAAATCGGGTTTTGAAACTAGGGTATGTTCCTATAAAAGAATAAGTCATTGATATTTTTACCAAGTCACTCCCTAGAGAATAGTTTGAGCATTTGAGGCAAAGATTGGGCATTGTTCCTCTCGCATCCCTACACCAACTCTTCCTTTAAGAGGAAGAAAGGTATTTTTTGTATTTTGAGCATATCACGATGAAGCTACCAGGTCCACGACATCCACATGACATTGAATTATTTTTTCCATGAGGATCATGGCAACAGGGGGAGGATGTTGGTTTCTTTTCCATTGATGTCAAAGGGGGAGTGATAATGGTGATCAAACAAACAAATAAGGGGAGAGATAATAATGTTGAGATAAAGGAGTACAAAGAGATGTGTTAGTGATCCAACCACAACTAAAGGAGTAGCATGAGAAGTAGTAGAAGAAGCATTAAAGAATAAGAGAAGTACATCTTAGGGGGAGAAGCACTCAAAGGAGACAATCATATCTCTTAAATGATGTTTTGCTTCATCTTGGTGTTTCCATCAATGCCAAAGGGGGAGAATGTTGGAAATATGTTGTCATTGATGTCAATAGGATAGTCCCTGATGTCAACAGGGTGTCCATTAAGTAGATGTTTGAAAAGGGTGCCAACAAGTGGCACAATTGTCTCAGAAGTATAGGTTTCTGGCACAAGAAGAAGGGTCAAGGTAAAAACAATAGAGAGTTTGAAGCCATGTTTCAGGCAGCAGATGAGCTCAAAGACTACATCATACAGACTCAAATAGAAAGTGATTTGAAAGAGTTTTACAATGGTACAAATAAGCCTTCAAATGGCCTTCTAGATCAAAAGAAATAGGTAATCAAAATTGGAACTAAAAAAGTAGAAAATGAAGAGAAGGCCCTGAACCTCGAAACTATGGAATTCCCAGAAGCCCATAACATTGTAGGTTTTAACCCCGTATAGAAATTACCTGCATACAAATTCTAACACAGAAAATAAAAAATGCAAGGTCATAACACATAAAACACATATACACAAATATTTTCCCCTGGATCCCAAAACTGGGACTACTAGCTTGATTTTTCATTCTATTCCTTTCAATGTTACAATACATATTTATACTGCCGAAGCATCCAATACCATGGAACGAAAACCATCACATCCAAAACCATGTGCGAAAATCATTCACAAAACCAGAGGTAGGTCCGCCCAACCTAACATAGGGTCCAAAACCAAATTTTTCTAGACCCCATAGAGTTGGGTTACCTGCACCCCTCAAACCCCCTATGATGCCCCCCACTACGCAATCGGCGCAACGAAGGGGGGGCTCCACTCCCCTTCTAACCCCCCGATTAACTACGTGGGTTAGTCATGGAATGAATATAACACAACCCAACATTCTCCCACTTGTTGTTTTCTTTCCACAGGGGGCCACAAGAGAGCTTAGTCATTTATCCAACCCTGCAACACTCATTGTTTCTCTACACCAAGAGAACTTCTCAGAGCTCACAGATTTTTTCAATGCCTCTACAATATTCTTCAAAGTGTCCACCTTTACCAGCAACACCTTTTTGTCTTCTATCATATCCCTCACAAAGTGATACTGAACATCAATGTGCTTTGTCTTTGAATGATATACATGGTTCTTTGCCAAGAAAATTGCACTTTGGCCGTCACAGTCTATCCTTATAGTTCCCTGTACTAACCCCATATTTGAACAAAATCTCTTCAACCAAATTGCTTCCTTGCTTGCATGAGTGGTTGCCATGTATTCTGCCTCTGTAGTTGATAGTGCCACTACAAATTGTTTCTTACTCATCCAACTGACCACACCTCCAAATAGGTTAAACACATACCCACTTGTAGATCTTCTCTGATCCAGATATCCAGCCCAGTCTGCATCAACAAAGCCACGAATATCCAACACTTTGTCCAATCCTGGTCTTCCTTGGTAGCACAAACCATAATCACTAGTGCTACGCAAATACCTGAAAACCCATTTCACTGCTATCCAGTTCTCCTTCCCTGGTTTTGACATAAACCTGCTCAATACTCTCATTGCATGTGCAATGTCTCGTCTAGTACAGACCATCACATGCATCAGGCGACCGACTGCACTTGCATATGGAACATGGGACATGTCCTCTTCCTCTCCTTGTGCCTTGGGACATTGTTTAGCAGATAACTTTACACCTACAGGAATAGGAACCTTCACCAGTTTACTATCCTGCACATTAAACCTCTGCAATATTGTCTCGACATACATCTCTGGTTTAACCAGAGCTTTCTCTTTGTTCGATCTCTTTTAATTTCCATGTCCAAAATATAGTTTGCAGCACCAAGATCTTTCATGTCGAATTTGGAGGACAAATGGGTCTTCAAATCCTAGATAATTTCTTTGTCATTTCCAACCAGCAACATATCATCCACATACAAGACTAGATAAATAACACGGTCACCACTTAATTTAAAATACATAGAGTGATATACTTTGCTTCTGGTGAAGCCAAGTCCCCGTATAAATGTATCAAATTTCTGATACCACATCCTTGGTGACTGTTTTAACCCATACAAAGACTTCTTTAACTCGTATACCAGTTCTTTCTTACCCTTCACCGCAAAGCCTTCATATTGCTTCATGTAGATCTCCTCTTCTAGATCACCCTGAAGAAATGTTGTCTTCACATCCATCTGTTCTACCTCAAAATCAAATGCAGCAGCAACATATAAAAGTAATCTAATAGAGGTTACCTTGGCAACAGGAGAAAAAATATCACCAAAATCAATTCCTGACACCTGGGAATAACCTTTTGCTACCAACCGACTTTGTATTTCTCCACCTTTCCTTCTACATTTGTGTTCTTCTTGAACACCCATTTGCTGCCAATGAGTTTCCTTCCAACCGACAACTCCACCAGATCCCAAGCTTCATTTTTGTGTAAAGATGCCATTTCATCAACCATGGCCTCTTTCCAAAGTTTTCCATCCTCTGAATCTACTACTTCCTTCACAGTTCTGGGATCATCATCAGTAATAGATAAAGAAAAATTTGAATAGAAAGCAGATGGACTATACCTTTCTGTCTACCTTCTTTTTCAATCTGATCTTCTCACACCTGGAGTTTGTGGCTCTTCATCTTCTGATTCCTCCTCTGCTGTAGGGTTTGATTCTTCCTCCTTTAGCTCAAACTCTATCTTCTCAGGTTCCTTTGGTTGGTCTTCATGTTTAATAACATCTTTCACCTCTCTGAACACCACATATCGGCTATACACAACCTTCCTTGTTACTGGGTTCCAAATCTTATAACCCTTTAAACCATCCTTATACCCAATAAAGATGCACCTTTCAGATTTACTATCTAACTTGATTCGTTTCTCCTTTGGAACATGTACATATGCATCACATCGAAATACCCTCAGATGTGAAAAAGAGGGTTTCTTACCAGTCCATACCTCTTGTGGATTCTTATCCTCCAACGCTGATGAAGGTGATCCATTGACCAGGTTACATGATGTCTCCACTGCCTCTGCCTAGAATTCCTGTCCTAACTCGGCACCACTAAGCATGCTTCTTTCTCTTTCCATCAACGTCTTGTTCATTCTTTCTGCAACTCCATTTTGCTGAGGTGTATATGGAGTAGTCTTCTACCGTGCTATACCACACTTCTTATAGAATTCTTCAAATTCCTTACTACAAAACTCTCCACCATTATCTGTCCTCAGCACCTTTATCTTCTTCTCTGTCTGGTTTTCCACCAAAGCCTTAAATCCTTTAAACCTATCAAAGACTTCAGATTTCTTCTTAAGGAAATATATCCATGTATTCCTTGAGAAGTCATCTATAAATGATACATAGTACACAGACTTACCCAGTGATGGAACCTTCACAGGTCCAAACACATCATTGTGCACAAGTTCTAATATATGTTTTTTCCCTCTTACCACCAGAGGGGAAACTCACTCGATTTTGCTTCCCATATACACAATTTTCATAGAAATCAAAATCCAGAGAGCTATTACTCATACCTTCTACCATACCTTTACCAAGAATTATTTGAAGGCCCTTCTCTCCAATATGTCCAAGCCTTTGATGCCACAACATGATCTTCTCTCCAGAGACCACTAGGTTTTTTGCTCCACTTTCAGGAACCACAGAAATGTTGCACCCATCAACAACAGTTCTACCTTGCAGCTTGTACAGAGTTCCAATCCAAACTCCCCACATCAATACTAGTGCCCCCCGAACCATCTTGCAGTTATCCTTCTTGAAAACTGTTTTTACACCTACATCATCCAGTTTGCTTACAGAAATCAAATTTCTGGCCAATGCAGGAATATGTAGAACACCCGAAAGTGTTCTAACCCTTCCACCTTGCAACTTCAACTTTACTTTTCCACGACCAACGATTCTAGCCTTCCTATCATCCCCTAAGAAGAAATCACCACCAATGTATTTCTCATACTCGCAGAACCACTCTCTATGGGGAGTGAAGTGAAAGGATGCACCTAAGTCAATCAACCATGCCTCATGATCTGCATGTGTACTTGAAGAAGCCAAGTACACATCCCCACCTTCATCTAAGGTGGTTTTCGCCTTTGCAGAAGGAGAATCATCAAATTCCTTTCCTTTGTCAGGAGCTTTAGATTTATAGTCCCTTTTAAAGTGCCCTTCCTTTCCACATTTCCAGCACACCAACTTTACAGGTTTTCCTGGAGATTTAGATCTCCCTCTAGATTTAGACCTCCCACTCGATGACTTATTTTTGTTTCTATTCTGGGACCGTCCTCGTACAAAAAAGGCATCACCATTCTAGCTCTCCATATTTTTCCATCTCATTTCCTCCATTAGCAAGGATGAGACTATTTCATCAAACTGCAAGGCAGTTGCATTGCTACCTATTGCAATAACCAGACTATCCCACAAATTTGGTAGAGAACACAACCAACTCATGCACTTATCTTCATCTGAAAATTTAATATCAACAGATGATAAATGACTTACCAGAATATTAAATGCGTTCTGATGCTCTGTCACCGAGTCTCCATCTTTCATCCTCAAGTTATACAGTTTTTTCTGTAAGAACAGTTTATTCACTAGAGACTTAGATTGGTACAAAGTCCCTAACTTGTCCCACAAAGCCTTCACCGTAGCCTCCCTTGATACATTTAGCAATACTGAATATGAGACACACAATTGTATTGTGCTCTTTTCCTTCCGATCGAACTTCTTCCATTCTTCATTAGACACTCCCGTTGGTTTAGTACCCAGATCTACCATGATCCACTGATCTTTATCCACCAACAGATCCTCCATCTTGAGTTTCAACAACTCAAAACTCTGACCATTAAATTTCTCGATCTCTATCTTTCCACTGCTTGCCATCTTCTTTCACCACCAGAATCGATTTCGCAAATCTCCCACTGAACAGGGTCTACCACAGGCCTGAGCGAAACCCCTCAGCAACAAAGGCGTCCCCTTGAAGCCAAAATAGCTCTGATACCAAATATAGGTTTTAACCCCGTACAGAAATTACCTGCATACGAATTCTAAAACACAGAAAATAAACCATGCGAGAGCATAACACAAAAAACACATATACGCAGAGATTTTTCCCTAGATCCTAAAACTGGGACTACTAGCTTGATTTTTCATTATATTCCTTTCAATATTACAATACATATTTATACATGCCACAGCATCCAATACCATGGACCAAAAACCATTGTGTCCAAAAACATGGAACGAAAACCATCGTGTCAAAAACCATGTGCGAAAATCATGCACAAAACCATAGGTAGGTCTGCCCAACCTAACATAGGTTCCAAAACCAAAATTCTCTAGGCCGCTGCCCAGGACCCCATAGAGTGGGGTTACCTGCACCCCTCAAACCCCCCGTGAATCACCCCACTACGCAATCGGTGCAACGGGGGGGGGGGGGGGGGCAAATCTTGTAACTCTTTAGAAACCGAATGATGGAAATATGTTGTCATTGATGTCAATAGGATAGTCCTTAATGTCAACAGGGTGTCAATTAAGTAGATGGTTGAAAAGGGTGCCAGCAAGTGGCACAAATGTCTCAGAAGTATAGGTTTCTGGCACAAGAAGAAGGGTCAAGGTGAAAATAATAGAGAATTTGGAGCCATGTTTCAGGAAACAAATGAGCTCAAAGACTACATCAGAGAGACTCAACTAGAAAGTGATTTGAAAGAGTTTTCGAATGGTACAAATAAGACTTCAAATGGCCTTCTAGATTAAAAGATATAGGCAATCAAAGTTGGAACTAAAAATGTAGAAAATGAAGAGAAGGCCTAGAACCTCGAAATTGTGGAAGTCCCAAAAGCTCATAACATGGTGGAAATAGAATGGCACAAAAGAAGACTCAAAAGGCTCAGAACCCCAAAATCTTGTAACTCTTTAGAAACCAAATTTCCAAAAGCTTCAGGCACAAGGGCATCCAGGTTCCATCTCAAGAGAGCGAAAGTGTTAGGTGGGCCATACCCAGAAGGTGAAGAGCCATGAGTGGAAGAATCTAGGTGGGGTGGGCCAACAAGAAAAAACTATTATTAGGGCATAGAAGTGGATGAGTGGTAGTGGGCCTACCCCAAAAGCTCAGAACCCCATAAATATTTGTTAATTCAAAAGAGCATCGGGGTAGCGGTATTGTTGAGATTGCAACAAGATGATGGAGCTTAGTGAAAAGAGTCGCCTTCACTAAGTGGGCCCATAGGAAAATTATGGCACAAGTTCTATTTTTGGATCACAGCAGGGATGATCACAGCAGGAGTGACCACAGCAGAGATGATCACAGTAGGAGTGATCACAGCAGGAGTGATCAAAGTCTATTTTTAGACTGGCTGTCAAAAATAGAAAAGTCAAATATTATTGTCTCATAATAATATTTGGACTATAAACTTGATCTTATTCTCTTGGAGCACTTCAGTTTGAGCTACAGATGTGGCACATGTAGCTGTCAGAAGGAAGTATGCTTTCTTTGTGGGTTAGTTGAGTTGTTGCGTGCATGACTTCAGTTAGAACTCAATCAGTTGAGTTTGGTGGAGTTGATTGTGGAGTTGATGGAGTTGTGTTCAGTTTGACTTGGTTAAACTAGTTGTAATTAGTCTAACTGCAAATAGACTAATGATGAGTTGTTAAACTAATTATTAACTCATAATGCAACTAAAGAATACATCAGTTAGCTCAGTTTTATGTCAGTGCATGTTCAGTTCAACAGGGACAGGTGTTAGAGGATCAGATTGCTATCAGTTGTGACTATAGTTGTGCATGAGGATTTGCACAATCAAGGGATTGAGTATGCCAATGAGTATTGCCCAGTATTATAGCCTCTGCTCACGTCTTTCCCAGTGTGAGTTATTCTTTGGGGGTAAATACAAGTTTGGTTAATCCATTCTCATTCATTCTTGAGCAGGTATTGAGCAGTGGAGACAGGCAAGCAGTGGAATAGATTTGGAGATCAGATCTGAGCTGTATTGTGTGTAACAGGTGGAGCTAGTACTGGATTTCTTGTGATAAGCATTGTAATTTGTAATGTTACATGTTCTCAATCATTAATATACAGATAGTGTGGGGTTTTTAGCTGTAAGCTTTCCCCGGGTTACATACTGTGTTAATGTGTGCATGCTCTTGATGTTTTGTTGTTATTGATGCTACTAAATTGATGATCAACGTAGAGGAGCTTATGTATTGTGTATGTATTCCGAAATAGTACATGATCAGGATAATCTCCATTGAATATGTGTTAAATTATTCAAAATTTCTACATGGTATCAGAGCTGTTGATCATCAGATCTACTATTCAGGAAGTGTTTACATTCTATTTATTCAGGCAGAGTCTGTAATCGGGCCAGGTAGCCTCTGGATTCATCCTTCCTTTGGAAGGTGAGATATCAGGTGAATGCCCATACATTCAATCTCTGTACGAGAAATATTGTGTTCTCACGAATTTTAGATTGGAAGCGGTTGAGTTTGAGCTGGTGGAAATCGAATTTGCAGCAGTGTTAGTTGAAATGTCTTTCAACGGATTGCAAATGTTATTCCAAAGAAAGAGCAACCTGACGCTCAAGGATAAACTCAGAAACAATAAGTATGAGAATGGATCTTCATCAAAGGTATCCGATGAAGAGAATTGCGCTTTGGCTGCCAAAGCAAAGAAAGGGAAGAGCAAGAAAGCTTCTCAGTCTGGTGCGAAAGGCAAGAAGCAGGACATGTCCAAGGTGAAGTCTTTTCACTGTCACCAGCATGGACACTATGCCACTAATTTTCCGCAGAAGAAGAAGAACAAGAAGGCTGCTGGATTTGCAGCAGGAGAGGCTCTAGCCTCACAGTTTGAGCTTGATTTTTCATTGATTGCATACTTGGTTTCAATTGTGATGGGATCGGCGTGGTTCTTGGACAGTGGTGCATCTTTTCACATGACGGGAGATCGAGATTTGTTTTCTGATCTAGAGGACAAAGATCTCGGAGTGCACATTGAGATGGGCGATGATGGTAGATACAGTGCGACCGGTATCGGTACCATTTCCTTTGAGAGGGAGTCTGGTAAACCCTTCGTATTGAAGGAAGTCATTCATGTTCCAGGATTGAAGAAGAATCTTATCTCTGTGGCGATGTTAGAAGACAAGGGGTATGATGTTGTTTTCAGCAAGGGAAAAGCTTTCCTGTGCAACAAGACAACTGGTGAGATCTAGAAGATAGGGGTTCGAGTGAGGAACCTTTATCAGTTGCATGTATATGGATGCGTAGCAATGGCAGGCAAGGCAGAAGGATTGGTGAGCCGGGATGATGGCGAGTTGTGGCACAGGAGATTGGGTCACCTTCACCATGGAGCCTTGAAGATACTGCAACATATCACTACAGGGATTCCTAAAGGCACTCTTGCTCAGTCAGATTAGTGCAAGGGGTGTACTTTGGGGAAGTTTGTGAAAGCCACCTTTCACGAGAAGGATAGTCCCGCCACGAAGATCCTTGAGAGAATTCACACAGATGTGTGTGGACCTTTCTCAGTTGCTTCGACAACAAAACACAGGTATTATGTGATTTTTGTTGATGATTTCTCTCGTAAGTGCTGGATCTTCTTCATGCAGAAGAAGAGCGAGACATATTGAAAGTTCTGTGAATTCAAAGCACTGGTCGAGAAGGAGTCGGGGAAGAAGGTGAAGGCTCTTAGGAGCGATAATGGTGGTGAATACATCTCACACGAGTTCAAGGATTTCTGTAAGGCGGAAGGGATTCGAAGAGAGCTCATAGCTCCCCATAACCCACAGCAGAACGGGGTAGCTGAGCGGAAGAACAGAATGATTGTGGGTGCTGCACGGGCAATGTTGCATGATCAGGGCCTACCCCTTCACTTGTGGGCAGAAGCATGCAATACAATAGTTTATGTGTAGAACCGTTGTCCTCATAGGATACCTGGTATGAGTACAACCGAGGAGGCTTATTCTGGTAAGAAGCCTGATCTTTCTCATTTGAGGATTTTTGGTGATAACGTTTACATGCATGTGACGAAGGATGCCAGGAAGAAGTTGGAGCCGACCGCAGAGGTTGGGATATTTGTGGGGTACACTGATAAGCCCCACAACTATCGTTTGTATTTGCCAGACAGTGGTAAAACTGTTATGCGACGAGATATAAAATTTCAGGAGGAGAAAGCCATGAAGTGTTCGCTTGAGAGGGAGTTACACTTGCATGCAAATGAGGAGCTATTAGTTCCTAAGGGTGAACTTCAAGACGTGGATCAGCCATAGGACGAGGTTCATGGAGTGGAAGAGACCACTCATGCAGCGCCAACCATCAGAGGGCGAAAGCGCTTGACAGAAGCTGAGAAATTGGTTCAAGATGCAGAGAAAGTTGTAGGACCACCTACAGCCCAACGCAGGCAGAGACAGTCACCTGATCGGTACACTGGATACATGGCTCTTATGAGCAAGTTTGTTGTGACTGAGCCATCCTCTTTCGAGGAAGCTGTGGAGGATCCCGCATGGGTAGACGCCATGGTGGAAGAGTATGATTCTATTGTCAGAAACAGTGCATGGGAGATTGTTCCTAGACCGGAAGGGAAATCAGTGGTGGGTTCCTAGACTGATCTACAAAGTTAAGTAGGTAGCTGACGGGAGTGTGGAGAGGTACAAGGCAAGATTTGTTTCCCGAGGCTTTTCACAGATAGAGGGGATCGATTATGAGGAGACCTTTGCACCTGTCGCAAGGTATTCTTCCATACGGACGATTCTTGCTCTCTTAGCGCAGATGGGATGGCACATTCATCAGATGGATGTGAAGACTGCGTTCCTCAATGGAGTCATTGAGGAGGAGGTGTACATTGAGCAACCCGAAGGCTTTGAGGTCTTCAGCAGCGAGTCGCATGTGTGCAGGCTCAAGAGAGCGTTGTATGGGTTGAAGCAAGCACGACGTGCTTGGTACACACGGATAGACAGCTATTTCACAGGACTTATATTCTCCAAGAGCGAGGCAGATCCTAACCTATACCAGATTGTGGTGGAGGGTAAGTTTCTTATCATTGTACTGTATGTTGATGATTTGATTCTAACGGGTGATGAGCTGTTGATACTTTCATGCAAGGATGATCTTGCTAAGGAGTTTGAGATGAAGGACTTGGGCCTCCTTCACTATTTCCTAGGATTGGAAATATGGCAGTGCAGTGGTGGACTGTTTGTTTCTCAGGGCAAGCATGCTCGGGAGATACTGGAGAAGTTCAACATGCATGGCTACAAGCCTGTTGATACTCCTCTTCCTGGAGGTTGGAGGAAGGAGGATGCCACTTTGGGAGAACAAGTGGATGCCACTGTTTATCGACAGTTGGTGGGGTCACTAATATATTGGTCAATACACGACCCGATATATGCTATGCAGTTAACCAGCTTTCACGAGCTATGGTTAAGCCTACCAAGCTATTCTAGAAGGCGGGCAAGCATGTATTGCGTTATTTGAGAGGCACATCAGGATATGGATTGTGGTACAGATAGGAGGATGAGGTGAAGCTATGTGGCTTCACGGATGCAGATTGGGCAGGGAGCCCAACAGACAGAAAGATCGCATCAGGAGGGGTCTTCAGTATTGGATTGACAACAGTTTCTTGGTACAGCAAGAAGCAGAGATCCATGGCACTCAGTTCAGCAGAGGCCGAGTATATGGCAGTAAGTTTGGCTGCATGCGAGGCTATATGGATGAGGAAGATCCTAGTTGGTTTGTTTGGTTCTCATTTGGATCCTACTGTGACTTACTGTGATAACCAGAGTTGCATTAAACTCTCGGCTAATCCTGTATTTCATGATAGATCTAAGCATATTGACATCAGGTACCATCATATCAGAGATTGTGTGCAGCGGAGGATCAGGATGTTGATATTCTGACGAAGGCTCTCACTAGGAGAAAATTCGAATACCACTGAGGTAGGATAGGGGTTGCTGATAATCCATATCTTGTCGAGAGGGAGTGTTGAGATTGCAACAAGATGATGGAGCTTAGTGAAAAGAGTCACCTTCACTAAGTGGGCCCACCGGAAAATTATGGTGCAAGTTCTATTTTTGGATCACAGCAGGGATGATCACAGCAGGAGTGATCACAGTAGGAGTGATCACAGCAGGAGTGATCACAGCAGGAGTGATCAAAGTCTATTTTTAGACTGGCTGTCAAAAATAGAAAAGTCAAATATTATTGTCTCATAATAATATTTGGACTATAAACTTGATCTTATTCTCTTGGAGCACTTTAGTTTGAGCTACAGATGTGGCACATGCAGCTGTTAGAAGGAAGTACGCTTTCTTTGTGGGTCAGTTGAGTTGTTGCATGCATGAATTTAGTTAGAACTCAATTAGTTGAGTTTGGTGGAGTTGATGGAGTTGTGTTCAGTTTGACTTGGTTAAACTAGTTGTAATTAGTCTAACTGAAAATAGACTAATGATGAGTTGTTAAACTAATTATTAACTCATAATGCAACTAAATAATACATTAGTTAACTTAGTTGCATGTCAGTGCATGTTCAATTCATCAGGGATAGGTGTTAGAGGATCAGATCGCTATCAGTTGTGACTATAGTTGTGCATGAGGATTTGCACAATCAAGGGATTGAGTATGCCAATGAGTATTGCCCAATAATTGCCCAGTATTATAGCCTCTGCTCACGTCTTTCCCAGTGTGAGGGATTATTTGGAGGTAAATATGAGTTTGGTTAATCCATTCTCATTCATCCTTGAGCAAGTATTGAGCAGTGGAGGCAGGGAAGCAGTGGAATAGATTTGGAGATCAGATCTAAGCTATATTGTGTGTAACAGGTGGAGCTGGTACTGGATTGCTTGTGATAAGCATTGTACTTTGTAATGTTACATGTTCTCAATCATTAATATACAGATAGTGTGGGGTTTTCAGCTGTAAGCTTTCCTGGGTTACATACTGTGTTAATGTGTGCATGTTCTTGATGTTTTATTGTTATTGATGCTGCTAAATTGATGATCAACGTAGAGGAGCTTATGTATTGTGTATGTATTCCGAAATAGTACATGATCAGGATAATCTCCATTGAATATGTGTTTAATTATTCAAAATTTCTACAGGCATAACAAGTAACAACAATGGAGAAAACTTGGAGGTCGGAACTCTCGTAAATATTTGTTAAAATAATTTCTTAAAGGCGTCAAGCACTAGGGGAATCGGGATCCACTCTTGAGAGAGTCAACATACAACGGAGGAGTAAAGCATGGTGGTCCATACCTAGAAGACCCGGATCCTATAACTTTTTATAATTAAAATTATTGAAAAGCATCGGGATTGGGGGCTTTGGACATTGGATTGGCATTCAACGGTTTTGCATAAAAAATATAACCAAGGGTGTGGAAAACCATTTACAAAGGGAATAAGGCCCCCGACATGACCTTCAAGGGTTTAGTGCCTAAGCACCTAGCCAATGGTCATGGGACCATGTCACATGGAGAAATTTTTCAACACTATGGCTAAAGGGGCTAAAGGCCTATATTGGAATTTTTTTTTTTTAGCATTAACGTTATAAGAGAAAAAGGCTTGGGGAAGCTAAGTTTGGCTAGTGTGACTATTTTTAGTGGAAGTAGCATGTTAAAAGGTGTTGAGGCTTGGCATGGTCAGATGATTTCACAACTATTTTCAGTAGGAGAATCCTGATAGTGGCATGGAATGGTCGGTATCTAGTCTTGGCGGAATTACCTGTTATGAGGTAGTTTTGGAAATTTTGGCCGAATTTGGAGGATCACCAACTTTAGCAAACCTTAGCTAACTTTGTAAAAAGCCATAATTGACTGAAATTAGTATAATATCTCACATAAAAGGTTGGTACTGATAGAGGACATCAAGAAAAAATGAACATCAGTCTTAGAGGACTAACTTGAACAAGACAAAGACAAAAATAATGATTCATGCAGAAATTCAAGAAAATAGCAAGAAGCCAAAATTAGCAAAAGGAAAACTTTAAAAGCATACTTGAACAAGAAGAATTGATATATACCTTGTTTTAGATAGAGCTTCTGGAGTAGCAAGGCATTGGTATGGTGGTATTATTGTAGGTGATTTTTGAGTGGTGATTGAAGTAAAATTATTTTTGAAGGAAGAGAAGGAATTCATGGATCTAGTGTGAAAATGGATGAAAGATGAACCATTGAGTGTCTAGAAAGTTGTAGCTTGCATATTAGGGGTTGGTGCTCCTTCCAGTGGTTTCTGGTAAACAGTTGGGGTTGTAGCTCCATTCATTTGTAGCTGATAAATCAGGGAGTTGTAGCTTCATGCTAGTTATAGCCAAAAAAATTGTAACAAGAAGTTGTAGTTTGCCCTATGAATGAATTGAAGAGCAGTTTTGAAAATTTACTTGTTCTTTGTGTGTTCCATTGAGATTATTGATATTGATTCCTGTTATGCTTATTTAAATTAATTTTTGAAGTATTTAATGGTGTCCCAATATTCTTTCACAAAGTAAAAGAAAGTTTTTAATTCATAAAAACTCATGCAATACTAATTCACCCCCCCCATCTCAGTATTATCTTGGTTTCCAACAATGGTGGGTCTTCATTATCTATATATATATATATATATATATATATATATCAAAAGAAACTCATAATGTTTTGAGTTAACTGAGTTAGCCCCCACCTACCCCTTCACACGCCTTGTCCTCTATAATGACTGAATGATAACAACCCATTTTCTTGAGTCCTTTTCACTTTTTTCTTGTTCCTCTCCCACAAGTGTGGGAGTCTTGGTGGAAAATTGAAGTTGACTGCTAGATAAGGCCAATGTTTCTCTGCTACTAAGTCTAACTATAAAAAACATATTCCTTCAAACACTTGTAATGTTTTTTCAAGTTAAAATAAGTTTGCAGGAGAGGTTTCGAGGATTGCATACCTAGGCCTTACCCGGTTGTGCTTTTGCAGGTGATATTGGAGCTAGTGATTTGATTGTTGGAACTTTTACGTGACTTCTATAACTTTGATGTGACTACTAGAATTCCTACTAATGCTCCTCAAGTGGTTGGTGATGTAAATTGTAAGCTTCAGTAGTCCATTCATTTCATTTGGAGGTGTTTTGAAGGTTTTATTATTGATGGAATTTTCCTGGTTCAGGTTGTCGGAGTGTTGTTGTTGTAGACAACTTGGTGCTTATGCTTCTTGATGAAAGGGTCCTATAGCAACCTACAAGAAACTCTGTAGCTTCTCAGCTCTATTTTCTAAGCCTCCTTAAGTGTTGTGGTCTTCAAATTTCTTAGACTAGTGCTACAAATTTGATCATGCAGGGTTTATGCAGGTTTCTACATGAATGTGTGTCTTATTGTAGTAGCCACATAAGCCCCTCAGGTTCATAATTTTCTCTAAGTGTAGGCTTCAATTTCTTTTATAATCATGGTGAAATTGCTCGTGGTGGTTGGAGAATATTTATTTGATGGTAATGGGTGAAAAAGAGGTAGAGGATTTCCTTTTTGGTGCAAGGATTGTGGTGAACAAAGTGAAAGTTTATGGAGTGGATAGGTGTTGTAGCTTCCATAGGCTTCCTCTCTTGACCTCAGGTGAAAAACTTCAAGTTTACCCCTCCTTTGTATGCTTGACAACTTCCTATAGCAATATAAGGACTTTCCTATAGCATTTTAGGATACTGGTAGAAATGAATGAGAGGGACTTGGTAATGATAGAAGAAGCATGAAAAAGGTGGGGAAATGAGGGGAATGGATGTAGAGAGGTTGATTTTAGGATTTGAAGGTGAGTGCTTAGGACTTGAAGCTAATCTTCTTTGACTAATTTCCATAATCTTGTTGCACCTGCATCATCGTGGAGCCGCTTGATGGTACCTTGGAGATGAATAATGTTTGCAAGTGTTGCATGCAGCCTTGCTTCTTCATTTCTCATTGTATGTAGATTTGTTTCCTATTTTTCGTTGCATTGAGATCTGCTTCTTTCATTATTTCCAAACCTTCTTCTTCACATTTTTGGGGTCCTTTCATGATCAATTTGGTGATTCCAAGGCCCTCTTGGTCTCTTTTCTTCAATCGTTTCTAATGAATGGTGGCTTTGTTGGGGCCTTGAAGGTTGATACAAAAGACAAATTTTCTAGTAGCAGTTACAAAGGCTCCATAAAATCACCATTTATTGGAGATGTGACTATTGTGGATACTTTATAGGGATAAGGTAAGAGTTTTTTGCAGGTGGACATGGTAAAAAAATGAAAAATGCAAAAGTCAAATAAGGGTTGTGGCAAGGAGGCAAGAAACTAACCCAAAAAAAATATTAATTTTTGAAATTGTTGGGATTTTGATTTTGCTTTATTGGATTGATGAAGATGATAAGTAGAGATATGGTGGTGGCTTCCTTTTCCTCAAAAAGTGAAGAAAAGGTCAAATCTGATTTTTTTTTGTGTAACATGCTTAAATGTATGGGATTTGTTGTGGTTTTTATAGGCATTTTTTGAAAGTGCTTGGATCCCAGTTTTGAATTAGGGAATTGATGAGGTATTAAATTAGAAGCACAATGACATATTCCTCTAAACAAATAGGTGAGAAAAACTTGTTGTTGTATCTTTTTGCTAAAACATGCATGTAAATAAGACCTCAATGAACATGTAGAGGTAATGCAAATTGATGGGACCCACTCTCTGACAATTGGAGGTGGTGTAGAATATTTTTTTGGGACTATGGGTGTCCTCCTCTACAGGACAAAAATTGGATGCAATTCTAGAAATGATTTAGGGAAATTTGTGTGTTTCTACATGATTGCTACATAATGCCCTGTTTGGCTACAGGAAAACATCCAAGAGCAATATTATGGTATCTAGGAATAGTTTGAAGAGGGATAAAGGTGGTGGAAGGCTATAGAAGGGTGCAATAGATCTTACCAAGATCAATCGCACTTAATGAACTAACTTGTGAAGGGAAGAAACAAGACTAGAAATTTCCTATAGCTTGGTGAGGAAGTTTTCAACATATAGGATATTTCAAAAAATGAGAGGTAGGGAAGGGAAAGGTGATGAGGGAGGTTTGATAATTAATGTTTGGGCTGTAGCTTTTTCTTGTGCGGGTGGGAGAGTACCTACAAAAAAACAAAGAGGGATACTTGGAGCAAAGAATCATTTTATCTTTTGCTTTTTTTTTCATTTTTTCTCTTTTTTCTAGGCCTAGTGGCTACCTCAATGAGGTTTTAAGCCAGTAGGTCTTCCTAGGCACCTTAGAGGAGGTTTTAACCTAGGATGTTATTTCCTTTTTCTTATTTTTCTTTTTTCTCTTTGTTTTCCAATGCATTGACCACCTCATAGAGGTTTTCAATCAGTGGGCTAATCTCACATGCCTCAAAGGAGGTTTCCACCTAATATTTATTTTTCTTCCTCTTCTTCCTCTTCTAATTTTCCCTTTTTTATTTCCTTTTTCTATCCTACTCTACTTGAAAAAAGGAAAATCTCTTTCAAGTATTGGAATACTTCCAATGGAGCCATGTATGTACTGGGATGGAAAATAAACTCATATTTTGGTTTGAAATATATCCTTTGATATATACTAGAATATGAGAGATCAACTCCTTTGATTCAGATGATATCAATAACTGTTGAAGAGGAGTGTGGTGTCCCAACTTAATGATTGTCTGGAACCAATGTTCAATATAGGTATGATGCCCTTGATTTAATTTCTCATCTAGATGAATCTTTATGTCCTCTTTTTCCATGGAATTCAGATCTCCTACCTTTTACTAATTAGTTGTTGAGAAATGGAAACAGGAAATTCCAGTTTAATTTGTCCTTGAATTAAACTATGAATTATGATCTAATTCTATTCTCATAGCAACGTGTAAATAGCTAATTAAGTTTAATTAGCTTAATTATCTTAGGAATTTTGAGTTGGAAGTCTTTCTATAGTCATGTATATATTTTTCCTAAATTTTAGTGGTCCAGGATGAGTTTATTTGAGTTTTAATTAGATAACTCAGCTTGACTGAGTTATGGTCGGTTAAACTAGTTCTAACTATTTGTGGAACTAGTAGAGGTCTAGTAGTGAGTTGGCACACTAGTGCATCCTCAGTGTTAATCCAACTAAATGAAGATTCCATCATGAGAAACTCATGCATGTCAGTTCAGAGAAAGACCTAGTTGAGACTAGAGTGCAGGTACAATGTACAATGAGTTGTATAATGATCTGAGTTGTACAAATCATGCATGCAACCAGAAGAGGACCTAGATTTGGATTGCGCAGTTATAAAAGAAGGGATTCCCAATTAAATATGAGCTATTCCTCTCAGGAACTGCACAAGGAAATAAGGGCTCAACAGGTAGCATAAATTGGATAAGTGTTGGTTAGTGTGGGCTTGTGAAGCAGAGAGTTGATCATGTGTAGGAATTGTTCTTGTGAGAACAAGATTTGTATTATCACTCAGATTTCTGATTAATGCAATAGATAGTTGAGTTTTTGAAAAGTGGCTTTCCCTAGATAAACAATTGTGTTATGTGTCTTTAATTATCTTCCTTTTGTTGTTTATTGTTTTCATCGATCATTGGTCTCCATTGTTTAAAGAGTAGAGTAGATTCTTGTGTTGTGTTTTAGTACATTAAACGAGTTGTGAATCTACAGGAAAATCTACACGGTATCAAAGTTAAAGACAATATACTAGAGGATATTTCAAAGTTTTGAGTTCAGGGTTACAGTTGAAATTAAAATTTGCAATACATACTTGAGGATCGGTAGATGGCATTCTACAGTTTGTGGCTCAAGTATTCCTTGGAAGGCAACTTGAAATATATAGCCCAGAAGGAAACAATGGAGGCTGTGTTGGAGGATAATGGCCTCAAGGAATTCATTGATTAAGACATTCGTAAGCCACCAGCATCAGATGCACAGAATTTGGTCGAATGGAAGAAGTGTGTGGAAAAGGCGAGGTGGATAATACTTGAGTGAGTTCAAGACCACATTGTCTCGAGTCTCCATGGGAAGGAAACTCCGTATAAGAATTGATGGACCTATTCCAGAATAGAAGTGACCATAGGAAGATTCCCTAAAAGATAAACTTCGAAAAATCAAGATGGAGAAAGGCGAGACCATTCCAAAATACTTGACCAATTTCACTCACTGACGTGATGAGCTTTGAAGTGTTGGAATAACCATTGTTGAGGATGACATGGTGAGCCTAGCTCTCCTAGGCCTTCCCAAGAGTTGGAATAGCTATCAGGACTTTATCAATGGGAGGGAGAATCTTCCAGATTAGGAATGACTGTGGTCGGATTTGATGCAGGAGGAGATCAGAAGGAACACCAGAGATTGTTCCTCATCAAAGACTGATGATGAGGAAAATTGTGCCTTAACGAGTAAGGCAAGGAAAGGGAAAGGGAAGGTGTCCCATTCCAAATTAGATTCTTTCCATGGAGGTAAGAAGAAAGATATGATGAAAGTTAAGTGCTTTCATTGTCACAAGCTAGGCCATTTTGCTACAAATGTTTTGCTCAAGAAGTCCAAGAAGGAGTCCTCAGGAGGAGGGGCGGGTGACTCGGTGAGGCTTTAGCCTCTCAATTCGAATTGGAGTTTATTCTCATTGCATGCATGGTGTCATCAATGATGGGTAGTGTATGGTATCTTGACAGTGGAGCTTCATTCCACATGACTAGTGACAAGGAGTTGTTCAGTGACCTAGAGGACAAGGATCTCTAGATGCATATCGAGCTGGGTGATGATAGGAGGTATAATGCTACTGGATTGGGCATGGTTACTTTTCAGAGGGAGTGGGGTGCTCCTCTAACCTTGAGGGATGTTATGTATGTGCATGGGTTGAAGAAGAACTTAGTATCGGTTGCCATGCTTGAGGATAGAGGCTATGATGTGATTTTCTTGAAAGGAAAGGCGTTCCTTTGACACATAAACATGGGCCAAGTAAATAAGATAGGGATTCAAGCTAAGAATCTCTATAAGTTGGAGGTAGAGGATTGTGTTGATTTGAGCATGAAAGCAGAGAAGATGCAGAGCTGAGATGTTGGTGAGTTGTGGCATAGGCGATTGGGCCACTTGCATCATGGGGCTTTGAAAATCATGCAGCAGATCTCTATTGGTCTTCCCAAAGGTACTCTAGAGCAAGTTGATACATGAAAGGGGTGTAATTTGGGAAAATACACCAAGGACTCCTTTCACGAAAGAGACAGTTGAGCAGAGATGATTCTAGAATGAGTCCATTCAGATGTTTGTGGACCATTCTTGACAGCATCCATGGCCAAACACGGGTATTATGTTATATTTGTTGATGACTTTTCTCATAAATTCTGGATATTTATCATGCAAAAGAAGGATCAAATTTTCACAAAGTTTTGTGAGTTTAAAGCATTGGTCGAGAAAGAGTTTGGAAATAAGGTTAAATCTTTGAGAAGTGTTGACAGTGGTGAGTATGTATCAAATGAGTTTAAGAACTTCTGTGTAGTAGAAGGGATTAAGCGGGAGTTGATGGCACCCCATAACCCACAATAGAATGGGGTGGCTGAGAGGAAGAACTTAAGAATTATAGGGGAGACATGAGAAAAGTTGCATGATCAAGGCCTACGACCACACTTGTGGGTTGAGGCATGCAACACAGTGGTTTATTTGCATAACTATGGCCCGCATCAAATTCTTGGGATGAAGACACCAGAGGAGGCTTATTTTGGTAAGAGACCAGATGTTGTTCACTTCAGGATTTTTGGGTCATCGGTATATTTCCATGTGACTAAAGATGAATAGAAGAAGATTGAACCAAAAACAAAGTTTGGAATATTTGTGGGGTATATTAATACACCTCACAACTATCGGGTGTACTTTCCAACAAAAAGGATGATAGTGGTCCATAGGGATTTCAAGTTTGATGAAGAGAAGGCCATGCACGTTTCCCTTGAAAGGGATCTTGAGCTACATGTGGTTGAGGATATTTTAGCTTTGAAGGTTGAAGAGCCTCAGATTGATGTAGAGCAACCACATGCACAAGATTTGAGAGTGGAGACATCCACTTAGGCAGAGTCTTCTAAAGATGGGAGAAAGCACACCAGAGAGGCTGACAGTTTATTGCATGATGCATGGGAGAATGTGGGAGCACCCACACCTTAGCGTAGGTAGAGGAGGTCACATGAGAGGTACACTGGATACATGGCTCTTATGAGTGGATGTGTTGATATAGAGCTATCTTCCTTTGAGGAGGCAATGAAAGAAATTTTTTGGTTTGATGCCATGGTGAATGAGTATGACTCCCTAGTTAGTAATAGTTTTTGGGATGTGGTCCCAAGACTGGAGGACAAATCAGTGGTGAGTTCCTGATGGCTTTAAAAGGTAAAGAAAGTTGCAGATGGTAGTGTGGAGAAACATATGGCCAAGTTTGTGGCCTGTGGTTTTTCATAGGTCTAGGGGATTAAATATGATAAAACCTTTGCTCCTATTGCAAGGTACTTAGCGATCAGATCTATATTGGCACTATCGACACGGATGGGTTGGAACATACATCAAGTGGATGTAAATACAACCTTCCTTAATTGCATAATTGAGGAAGAGGTGTACATAGAGTAGCCAAAAGGTTTTGAGACTTTCGAATGTGAGTCACATGTGTTCCAGCACAAGAGGGCATTATATGGGCTGAGGCAAGCACCCCGTGCTTGGTACACCGAGATTGATAGCTAATTCACCAAGTTGGGCTTCACTAAGAGTGAAGCAGATGTGAACCTATACCACATAGTGGTGGAAGGTAAGTTTTTGATCATTGTGTTATATGTCAATGATTTGATTTTGATAGATGATGATCAGCTGATCAAGTCTTGCAGGAGAGTTTGAGATGAAGGACATGGGGCTCATGCATTAATTTATGGGCATGGAAGTATTGCAAGGCGATGGGAAATTGTTTGTGTCTTAGGGAAAGTATGCAAATGAGATACTCAGGAGGTTCTGCATGGAGAGTAGCAAATCGATGGAGACTCCACTAGCAAGTAACTAGAGGAAAGAGTATGTTACTTCAGGGGAAGTAGTGGAAGCTTATGTTTATAGGCAGCTTGTGGGTTCACTCATGTATTTTGTGAACACACGACCAGATATGCGTTATGCAGTTAACCAACTTATTCAAGCGATGGTTAGGCCTACCAGGTTGTATTGGAAGGCGGTAAATCATTTGTTGAGATACCTCAAGGGCACTACTCAATATGGATTGTGGTACAAACGAACAGAGGTAGTGAAGCTTCAAGGCTTCACTGATGCATATTTGGTAGGGATTCAATCCGATAGGAAGAGCACATCATGAGGGATCTTTAATATCGAGTTAGCAACAGTTTATTGGTACAATAGGAAACAAATATTGGTTGCACTCAATTCAGCAAAGGCAGAGTACATTCTTGCAATTCAGGCAGCATGTGAGGCCATATGGATGAGGAAGATTCTGGTTGGTTTGTTTGGTAGTAGATCAATACAGCTGTGATTTACTGCGATAATCAAATTTGTATCAATCTCTATGAAAATTCATTTTCTCTTAATCGGTCCAAGCATATTGATATCCAATATCATCATCTTAGAGATTGTGTATTGAGGTAGATTATGTTGTTGGAGTACATTCCCTCAGAGGAGCAAGATGCTGACATTTTGACAAAGGAATTGTCCACATGTAAATTTGAGTTTCACAGAGACAAGATTGGGGTAGCTGATAATCCCTTTCTTTTTGGGAGGGAGTGTTGAGAAATGGCAACAAGAAATTCCAGTTTAATTTTTCCTTGAATTAAAATATAATTTTATTCTCATAGCAACTTGCAAATAGTTAAGTAAGTTTAATTAACTTAATTAGCTTAGGAATTTCAAGTTGGAAGTCTTTCTATAGTCATGTATATGTTCTCCCTAAATTTTAGGGGTTCACGATGAGTTTATTTGAGTTGTAATTAGATAACTTAGTTTAACTGAGTTATGGCCGATTAAACTAGTTCTAACTATTTGTGGAACTAATAGAGGTCTAGTAGTGAGTTGGTGCTCTCATGCATCCTCAGAGCTACTCCAGCTAAATGGAGATTCCCTCATGAGAAACTCATGCATGTCAGTTTAGAAAAAGACCTAGTTGAGACTAGAATGCAAGGACAATGTACTATCAGTTGTAGAATGATATGAGTTGTATAGATCATGCATGTAATCAGAAGAGGACAGATTTGAATTTCACAATTATGGAAGAAGGAATTCTCAATTAAATATGGGCCATTCCTCTCAGGAACTGTGCAAGGAAATAGGGGCTCAGTAGGCAGCATAAATTAGCTAAGTATTGGTTAGTGGGGCTTGTGAGGCAGAGAGTTGATCATACTTGTGCAAGAATTGTTCTTGTGAGAATAACATTTGTATTATCACTCATATTTCTGATTAATGCAATAGATAGTTAGGGTTTTGAGTAGTGGCTTTCCCCAAGAAACAATTGTGTTATGTGTCTTTGATTATCTTCCTCTAGTCATTTATTGTTTCCATCAATCATTGGCGTCTCTTCTTCAAAGAGTAGAGTAGATTCTTGTTTTGTGTTTTAGTACATTACATGAGCTGTGAATCTATAGGAAAATCTACGTTAGTCTCTTAAACACATACAAGATCTAATGATAATAATAGTATAAACTCTTTAATATGAAGCTCCAATGGCTGGTCTCCATCAAATGTAGTCAATGATTCTTTAGTCTCCTTTGGATCTTCTTCTTCCATTTTTTTTTCTTTAATGGCAGTAGGAGGATCTTGTTTTTGCAATAATTTTCTTGATCTAAGGTGAATACCATTTAGATCAAGAGGAGTTATGGAAATTGTGTACCTCAATATTGTAAGTGGAATGAGTTATTTTATTGTTTGGGTACAGAAAGGGTTGTCCAGGTAGTTGAGTAGGAGTGGGTCTTTAAGATGGATGTGGTTGGGGCTGTGGTAGAGATGGATGGTATGGATAGCATTGGTTTTGGTATGGAGGTTATTGAGGATAAGATTGACGATATGATGGATTTCCTCCATAAGTTCCTTTCCAACCTTGTTTTCAAGATTGGTTTTGGGGTTGAGATGGCCAAGTTTTCCAAGGAAAGGGTGTGTTCCAATTACTGTGAGATTGTTGTGCATAACCCTTAAATTGTGAATCACGTTCTTGCATCCTACTGGGTTGACTAGATTGCCAAGGTATTCTTGGAACTACATAGTTTGATTTGCTCTATTGTCCTCCTAGTAAACTTCCTTCAACCTTGGTAATGATGGGAAATATTTTTTAGCATGTGATTATGCACATATAACACAAATTTCATCATTCTCTTTTTGGATTCTTAACATATTTATTTGTTCGCTTAGATTGCTAAGAATTTTTGTTATAAAATTATCTAGTAAATTACCAAGTTTAGCTTGACTTATTGATCTAGATGTTGTTTTACTTACTCTTTCTCTTCATCTTGATCTTACACATTTCACAAATTTCTTCAAATTATACTTGGTATACATCTCCTCTACTCATTAGATCAAGGGGATCATTCCACTCATTTCTGATTATTCTAAGCAAGAGGGTTTTTAGTGTGTCAAATTCTAAATTATGCAAATTTTCCCTCCTATCATTATACATAAATATATCTATCAGATCTTCAAAGCTCTCATATTATTTTTTAGCCATTCTAAGGATTTCCTCTTGAATATCATGCTATATACAATATTATTTATATTTTTCTAGAAATATCATTTGTATATCATTCTGTGATATTATTGAATTAGTCCCTAAACTCATGAACTGTTTAAGAGCTATATCCTTCAATGTTTCCTGAAAAAATCTCAATTTTTGAGTGTTTAATAAGTAACCATAGGATCTACAAAATATTTCAAATTCAAAATCAAAGGTTTCTAGGCCTTTTGACCTCATGCCATGGAAATTAGAGATGCTAAATAACAATTTTATTTCCAAGAAGACCAAAACTTCTTGGCCCCTAGAGGCTAATTCGAATTGGTACTTATACAAATTGATGGGGAAGCAACCTCCTTGAAAGGAGGTAACTTTCCCCTCCAAAATCCATCAAAAATTGGATTTGTTCCCCAGCGTTAGGAATCTTCATTAAATAATGATTTTTGGTTTCTCCTATAATAGGGAACACATCCCTAGATTTTCTCAATCAATGGAGCTCCAGAATATGTTCAATAATTTCATAATATCCTATTCATTTATTGGTCCATCTTGTAGCATCTTGTGGAGGGTATAAAGTTCCTATATTATCTCATTATGTAAATCTTCATAATTTACTCAATATTTCCTCAACATTCTGCAAAATAAACCATATTAGGCACATAATATCAAATTATCTCTAAACCTTTATAATAAGTTATTAAATCTAAGAAAATATTATTAAATGTAGAAGGAGGGATTTAATATAGCCTTTGTGTGCTCAGGAAATGTTATATGGGCCTTATTTTTCACATAATTGGGAGGCACATCACTAGTATTTTCACGTGGTTAAAAGCTCTAAGAGGGAAGCAACCCACAACCCTAGTCAACACAACCACTTAAGGAAATTTTATTAATGCAAAATAAAATAGTTTATGTAAGAGAGTTCTCACAAAAGATTATCAGCCATGACCCTCTATGCCCTTCAAAAATATATCATGGACCAATCTGGTGTTAAGCCATGGATCAATAGCCATTAGTATTGAGGAGAATATGAGTCATTAGATCACTCTATGTATAGAATATATCATGACCATCATATTACAATGAAACTAATGCATACTAAAGAAACAACCTTTTACCTTAATAGACACATTAGACCGAGTTAAACTTAACTATCTCCCTAGTTTCTATATATCCTAGTATTCCCCCTCAAGAATAATGTGGGATAGAATTGAAGTATTTACAAAGGTGACACAATAGGAGAAAGAAGGAGGCATTAGAGCCTATCCCCCCTTAATCATAAATTTTTGAACTCCTAACATAGATTGAAGTTTAGAAAACCTCATTTTTTGTAAGAGACTTTGTGAAAATGTTTATATATTTATCATATGTAGGAAAAAGTGCACTTCAATAACTCAACCATGAATGCTTTTTCTAATGAAGTGAATTTGTATATTAACTAGATCTTTGACATGCTTGATGGAACTCTTATTGTTGTATGAGAGGAGGATCAGATGTTGCTACTAGAATCCTAACTATGAAAGGATTTTTTGAAGCCATAAGGCTTCTTAACTTGCATTAACCATTGTTTGACACTCTGCTTTCGCTAAAGAAAGAACAAATGTTTGTTTCTTTTTGTAAGCCCAAGTGACAAGTACATAACCAAGTCTGAAAACATAATACAAAGTAGAATTCCAATCATCAGGGTCACCAACCCAATTTGAATTAGTGAAACCAACCAATAAAGGAGTCCCCTTTGAACTATAATATATCCCAAAGTAAATTGTACCCCAAATATATCATAGTATCTTTTTTGTTGCTTTCCAATGAATTTCATGTGGTGTTTGCATATACTAGGAAACAAGACTAAGGAAAAATGAAATATTAGGATGAGTATGAGTCAAATATGAGAGGCTACGTACTAACTAATAGTACAAAGTGGCATAAATGTTAGGTGCAATGAAGGTGATAGTAAGTTTGACTCCATACAGAAATAAAGAAGGGTCTAGGTTATAATATTCCATATGAAAATGGTGAATAAGGTCACATGCATACTTACATTGGGAAAGAGAATTCCTTCCTTGGTTTGCAATGCTTGAAGGCCAAGGAAATAATTCAAATATCCTAAGTCCATCATTTCATACATATTATTAAGGCTTGAATTCACATAAATTAAAATTTTAGGGTCATTGCTTGTGAGGATAAGGTTATCAACATAAAGAATAAGGATTATGATATGGATTCCTACTTTCTTGGTGTAGATATTAGGTTTAGAATGACATCTAGAGAAGTTCATGTTAAGAAGAAAGTTATCAGTTTTTGTATGATAAGCTCAATGAGCTATTTTAAGGCTATAAAGAGATTTCTTAAGGTGATAAAGAAAGCTAGAGTGAATTGGAACATACCTAGGAGGTTGTTCCATGTATATTTCTTCTACTATATCTATTAGAATAATCATTCATTTTTCATATTCTAGTTATTAGTATTATTGTTAAATGTTTCTTTTGAGTGAGAGAAAATTGGAGATATTTGTGAAGAAAATATTGCAATGTTAATGAGAGATTATAGGATATGATCGAATTTTGAGACATCTCCTCTCATGTAAAAATATAGTTCTTTGGTAATGAAATAATTTGAGCTAAGTGTGCATTATTGTTGAACATTTTTATTTTATTTTTTCTAGTGTAATTATTCATTTGGTACTAGAGCACTAGAGACATTTTGTGAGTTTGAATTCCATAGAGTGTGAGGAGAAGCAACCAAAGTGTGAACATTGTATACTGTGTGAACACTAGAGAAGACCTTTTTGGAACAAATTCACATGAGTGTTCTCAATGTGCTTTGTAAATTTTCTATGCGACATATTGGAGCCTAAAACCTGAGCCAATGCGTAGTCCGTGAAGGTAATCATTCAATGTGTGGTAGAGCTAAAAGGAAGAAGCCACATCATTTCCACAACACCTTGTCTTCCTTGGAGCCTTGGAGTCGTAGAGTTTTGCAGCCATGAATTTGTAAAGAAGAAGCCACACCATAGAGGAAGAAGCCATAGGGAGCCTACGAAGTATATGGTATGCATAAATTTTCAAAGCTTGTTGAATACATGTCCGTGGAATAAAAGGGTTAAAGTGGAGTGGAAAATGTTTTTTTTTAAGGGTGGATCATCCATAAACTTAAGTTGTGTAAACCATTTATAAAAGGCAGATGAAAAAGTTATTAAACTAAAATATTGTATGGATAAGTGATTATTAAATATTGTGTGAGAGAGAGTTATGGGTGAATATGATGAAAGAGAATTAGTGAAGGATGAGAGGAGAATTAATAAATTGGAGAGTGAATTGAAAAAGAGACTATGATATCTTTCTTATTTCTTAATATTTTTGAGTAGAAATAATTTTTTGTAATGAGGTTGTTGGAACTATATTGCTAGTTGTAATTGTGTGTTATGTTGTACTTAAACTTAATAATAACAAAAATATGGTGGTGGTTGAGTTTTAATTTTTGGGGCATTGGTTCTTAGCTAGGTTAAAGTGGAACACATTGTGTTAATTTTTGTTATTTTCTCTATTTGTATCTCTCTTATTCTCAAGTGGTGACAAGCACTATTGTTTTTCATAAACTTGTTGGCACAAATTATTTTATTGGAGAAAATGCTTGCAACCTATATTCATCACTAAATCTTTATGGAAATCTTGATGGATATACAAAGCCTTTTCCTGATGAATTCAAAACATTGAGTGATGATGACAAGAAATATCTAAAGGAACTTATTAAAAAAGATAACGAAACACTCATAGGGAGTATTATTGAAGAATCTTAATTTCTAAGAATTAATTGCGTAGCATCATCCAAGCAAGTGTGGGATATATTACAGAACACATATGAAGGTGTGCTTATAAATATTGAGAAACCAAATGCTATGTGATTCAACTCTTGATTTCTCTTCTTGAAAATTAATTTTTAATATTAGATGTGTTATTTTTAGTTCTTATGTAATATTTATCAAGAAAATAATACAGATTTTCTATTTTTCAAGAAAATATAGAGATCACAATGAGGCAAGAGACACAAAAAATAAGGTGAGAGGGCAGGGAAAAACCCACAATAGGAAAACCCAAAAATACTTCTCATATATAATCATATCAAATTGAAAGAAGTCCAAGACTTAGACCAAGAACTAACTCCCACCAAGATACCAAGTCAAACCCTCCTCCAAGTCACCTCCAAGAGTCAAAGTAAATGTTGACCAAATTGTTTCAGATCTAGTCAAGCTTTTGGAATTTAGACCTACAAAAAAGGGGGACAAAAATTGATCTCCATCTACCTCAGAAATCTCGACCTATTTCATAGAATTCATTATCCACACACGTGAGCTGGTAGAATTCAAAGTTCAGTCAATGACGCTATATTTTCCTTGTATTGACTTGCCTCTTCTTTCTCCTTTGACTCAATATACTTCTCCTTTGTTAGGTGTGTTGTAACATGTGTTTTGTTGCTTGTAGTATTCATTTTTCATTCAAGAACTTGAAAATATTTCAAAAAATATTAAAGCAGGAGGAAGAAGTGATAATGACATAGCAGAAGACCCAAAACATTGAAGAAACCCGAAACACAGAGGAGACATTGAAGAACAACGTAAAAACCCAAGTATGAGAGTAGGGAAGAGATGAAGAATAAACGCACAGGAACTGTTGGATCTAGAAGATCAACGGACGAGATTTGTTCATGATGAGCGGCCAGGATTTAGTCGTAAGATAGAGCTAAGAAATGAATGACGAAGATTCAATCTAAGCACTGGTGAAAGGAGAAAGTCGGGAATCGATATGGATCGTCAGATCTACAGATGGGTGAAATCGACAGATATCGGGTCAAAAGATGCACGTTGGTTAATTCAAAAGCCAGACCCGAACTTTTATAGGTTGAGAGTTTATAACTCCCATCGGGTCCGAAAAGGGCGTTAAACCTCGCGTAACTATTCCACCCAATATCATTTTGGAATGTCATATCAAGAAGATCTAGATCAACAGTCACAAAAGCGTCGGGCTAGTTTGGTGATCGGAAAAAGACATTAGCCGTCAGATCGAGGACAAGATCGATGGTGGAGAAAGGTCGCGATAAAGGAATTGGAAGGGAAGATTTAAAACTATAAGCGGGATTTCGAGCGAATTAAAAGTGGTAAACGGTATTTAGAGGAAAGCACCGATTCCATTTAATGGTTGACACATAGCACTAAGGGAGAGAGAAAAACCGCTCATTTCGGGCGGGTAACTCTTGTATAAATAGCCCACTCGAAATTGATATCAGCCGTCGGATCGTAGGGTTGAAATCTATGGTGGAGAATGGCTGGACCCAAAAATATATACATTATGTTTTAAACTCTCGGCACATCTGCCTTATCACGTATTGTAAAGGTTTACATTGATATAACATTTGAAAGGTTGATTGCGATTTGCGATGCGAAGTCAATGGAGTGCTGAACGGGCAGATCTTATGGATTTATGGAGTAAGATTAATTCTTTTTGAGTTTCGTATTAATCAAAGGTTCACTTTTGTTGGACACCTAATCCTAAATGGGTTAGTGTGGAAGCCGAATAGACCAAAGCAGTCCAAGAGGCCTTGGGATGTGAAACCCAACGGTCAAATAATGTACTATAAATGTATATCTCATGTTAATAAAAAATGTATTGCATGTTTTATCTTTCATATCTCTCTTGCTGTCCATGTGTGTTTAACATGGTATCAGAGCCATGATGTGTGGCCTGTGTAGTTTTCTTCCTCAGGGTTTATCCTTTAGTTAAAAAATGAGATGTTGTTATTCCCTGAGCAACCGATCTGAGCTCCCTTGAATAGTGCTGGCCTAGTCTTCATTACCTGTAACGCTCCATTAATTCTGCCTGCCTGTTCTTCTGAATACAATAATCACTCTCTGACTGTCATAAACGTTTAAAAAAAGGAGCGTCATTACACCTGCACCTCTACTGCCTGACAATTCACCTGATTATTCTCACCTGCGTTACTGAATGTGTTTGAATAGCCATTAAACTTGACTGCCTCTGTCCTGCGTCTCTGCCAAGCCTGTGCTGCCTCTGTCAAGTTAGCTCTTTTTCTTACCGACGGTTACTGAAACAATAATAGCCTCTCAAATTAACTCCTCTGCAGAAGAAAAGTAAAAAAAAACACACTGCATACCACAACGCCTCAAATTCTCAAAACCTCAACGCTTCCCGCGGAATTAGGGCGATTTCGTGCTCCTTTCTCGCTCGAATTCACTCTAAAACCCTGACGCTCTTGGTATCTCGAATTCACTCTAAAACCCTGAACGGTGACAGCGTTAGGTGAGAGAACGTTAGGTGAGAGACTCCATGCGCAGCGAAAACGCCATCGACAAGATTGCTGAACGCTGCCTGATCCAGGGTTTTCATCCTCTTACCAGTTGGGAAGGTTTTTGAGACGTGAATCCAGATTTTGGTGCCATTCCCGTGATGCAAATCTCCATTGTGGAGGACGCAGCTGGACTGTTGAACGCTGCTTGATAAAGAGTGTGGTAACGGTGTTTGTATATGCATTGTTTATGTTTTGAACATGCTGTTTGTATATGCCTTGGACGCTGTCGGTTCAGCTATTGGATATATAATGTATACAACGCTGCTTGTATTGAATTTATAATGTATACAACGCTGTTTGTCTTTGCCTTGGACGGTGTTTGTGTCTGCCACCCGTCACCATGAAAAATTTAATCCATTCTGCTGAGAATTGTTGCGGATTTCTAGTCTCCGGTTGGAACCGTCCGTGGCAAGAAGATCTCTCACTTGCTCATTATATATCTCTATCATTTGAACTCCAACGTGATACGTGAATACATCCGTCCATGGTCTCATTCATGCGTTCATGATTTAAGATCTAGCCCACAAGGTATCCGGGCTTTTCATTTCCCGCACGGGTATTGCAGCAAAGAAAACAAAAGTGGGTTCCCATAGAAGAGATCAATCTCATCTGCTCCTCTGATAACTTGTTCAAAAACCACTCTTTTCATTTGGTGTCAATTCATCAGTTTTGAATTCCTGTGGTGTTTTTTATAAATGGTTTGATGCAACAGCAGAAACAAGGAAGGATCGAGTCCCCGCCAAAATGCGATGTTACAAGATATTTCTTAGGGCAAGAGAAAGGGTTTATACCAGAATATCTCCAAGTGGGTAGTGAGCAATTCTGAAGGGTTTCAATATTGATAGAAACCATGTGGCAAATCACGCATCTGGCATTGTTTTTTCTATTTATCACTGTAGCTGTTGGATCGAAATGAGAATTTTCTGGTAACATAGATAAAAGATCCTTTCACTCACAAGCCGCAACTATAATTTGAGCTGGGATGTATGTATTTTACAGTGATGCTTTTGATAAAGCTCTTCTCAGGAGAAGTTGACAGAGCCATTTAAGACCGGTAGAGGTCTAACATATGTGATCAAATTAAACCATAATTGTGCATCACGTTTTTCCATATGACAGTTAGTTGTAGAGTTCTAATGTAGATGATGAAATTGAACCCTGAATTATGTATCATTTTTACCCATATGTCAGCTGCTTGTAGCGGTCCAACGTAGATGGTGAAGTTAACACATGAATTGTGCATTATGTAAGTGAGCTGAACTCATTCTTCACTAGCGTGCTGGTTCTACCTTCAGGAGTGCTCGAACTGTTTGTACTTCAACTGCAGATTGTGGAAGACATTCATTTTTTCTTGCAAAGGAGTGTTGTTTATGCATGAAAGAAATCAACCAGAAATGTGGCTTCATCCGTAATCTGCTCAACAACGAATAATACCATTTTTATGGGTATTCTCGGCTATATATTTATATAGAGGCTGGTGTATATTTGTTGTTTGCACTAAAAATATGGTCCGTCAAATGTCTGCTGAAAATTTATTCAATGCCCCGAGCGTTCGTTGGAAAGGTCCTTTCTTTTTGTGATGATTATTGCTCTTAATATGTGCATTGTATGTGCTGGACATTAAGTCTCTATTGCAGAGAAAGAAATCAGTTTTGTATATCGCTCATTGATTTATTTGTGTGCTGACCTGGAGCTGTATTGAATGCATCGAAAACTGTGATTAAAGTTGCCTGAATACGTTATGATGCTGCCTGAAATACGTTGAAGCTGCTGTTTTAAATAAGTTCGTATGAGGCTTGAATGGTATACGATCCAATGGTATGGTGATTGGTTTCAAATACACTTTGAATAGTTCGAATTCCATTTGCAACCAAGATTCTGTGCTTCTGTCCCTATAGTTGGATCCGATTTGATTGCTGGTGCCATTCATATGTTTAAATGCTTTGCCGAGGTTGACTGCTGTAAATTACGGTTCAAAGAATGCCCATGACATGGTGTTATAATTATTGAAGTTTTGATAACCATCATTTCTGAAGGAGTACTTGAAGGATCCAAACAAGTTTGCAGTTGCTGCTGCCCCAGTGTGGCTTTGTATTTAAATTTCATTATAGTGCATTAATTCCTTGCTTCAACTGCTGCATAAAGAGTTTGGTGGGCTGATTGTAATCTTTTATGGAGAAAAGTTTTTTTTTGTCAGAACATAATGCTGGTCATGAGTAAACTCTTATTTTCATGTAATGGATTGTAATCGGTGCTCGCTGGTTGAACTCTGATCATTTGCTGCACATGTATAAAGGATATTACTGTGTACTGTGAGTAGTTATTACTTTTCTGCACTGAGTAGTAGTTGTAAGGTGTAAATCTGACATTGAAAAAAACACAATGGCTAGAATCAGTGAAGTATTAGAGTTCCTCAAAACTCTAATGTCGTCTACTACTCATGATACATTAAAAGTCAACAAAGTTTCTCTCACAGATATTCAGGTCTGTCTACAAAATGCACAGGAAAAGATTGATTTTTTGCAGATTGAATCACAGCTACAGCAAGAAGAGCTACATCAAAATAGACATGTTTTTGTTCAGAACATTGAGACTGCAACCCATCAACAACAAGTCAATAATGTTACTGTTCATTCAAATAAAGCAGCAATTGTACATGCAGATGCAGAAATTCAGCTTGCACTTCCCAAGCCCATCGTCAGACCTTGGGAACAGCTTGTCCACAACAAGCACAGAACTGGTCTTGGATATGACAAGGACTTTTCCTTTCATATTCCAGACTATGCCAAGCCCATTCAGTTTCAGAGTGCTGGATTCATTCATGACAGTTCAGCTTTAGCTGTTCGAGACTCTGCCCCTCTTCCACAACAACAAAAACAACAACAACAGATCGTGAAATGCCAACACTGTGACCGAGTTGGCCATTTGAAAGATCACTGTTTTGATCTTCATCCATGTAAGCACTGTCATAAAACTAGTCATTCTTCACACAGATGCTTCAGAAATAAACGTCCTGCAAGAACAAAGATTCATCTTGGATGGATCGCTTCTTGGCAATGGGCATCAGCAGCCAAGAAGATATTCCAAACACATGTCAGAACTTGTTCCAGAGTATTGAATAGTCTTGCAGTTGATTTTTCTCCATCTTCTCACCTTGTATCTGACAGGGGGGGAAATGATGGTCATCTACAAGCTTCAAAGTCACATCAAGCGAGCCTGAGCCACAACCTGCCACACCAGTTTCAGAGTTGTAGCCAGATACAAATATGCCCGTGAACATGCCTTCAGTTGGCAATCTGGGACACTTCCTCTAGCAGAAGACTTCAGCTTCTTTCCAGTTTTGGAAGAGTTCCAGGAATTGCATTAAGCATTCCAGAGTTGTTGGTTATCCTTAAACCATCACAAGTTGAGACTTCCCTTTTCAGGTTGAAGTTCTCCCTTTTATGCGGGGTGAGACCTCCCTTTCATGGTTGAAGGTTTCCCTCTTTAAAACAATAGGATCACTTCCTCTAGCATAAAACTTTAGTTTCTTGCCAGTTTTGGAAGAGTTCCGGGAACTGCACTAAGCGTTCTAGTGTTGGTGGTCATCCTTAAACCACCGCCCTTTATACCAACATTTCATAGAGCACATTCAGCCTAGTGCTGCCATGCATTTTTTGTACATTTTGTATTACAGCTCTCTTCTTGGACTCATACATAACCCTTCGGATTAAGGGGGGGAATGTTGGACACCTAATCCTAAATGGGTTAGTGTGGAAGCCGAATAGACCAAAGCAGTCCAAGAGACCTTGGGATGTGAAACCCAACGGTCACATAATGTACTATAAATGTATATCTCCTGTTAATAAAAAATGTATTGCATGTTTTATCTTTCATATCTCTTTTGCTGTCCATGTGTGTTTAACAACTTTGATTTCGCCGTGTAAAGAGGAAGAGCTGAATATGAAGAGGAAGACAATCGGGTATGTTCTTTTTGTATTTTGGCCAATCAAAATGCCCGATACATACGTAAGCCCAGATTTACACACGGCTAACACAATTTATCATGACTAAAATGGATTAATCATTATTTAAGCATATATATAAGAACTCAGCAGCGGATTAGTAGAGAAAGCCAATAGTTATCGTCCTCTTCTAAATTCAGTTATTTTCCTGTTATTTCATGTTCTTTGAGGTGTCTTTTACCCTCTGTAAAAGTTTTACTTCAGATAGTTAGAGAAGCACTTAAATAATTTGACAGTTTCAGAAATCGACAACTATTCCACAATGTATAAAAGGATGAAAATTTACAAAGAAGGGGTTCGAATTTTGCGAGAACTCAGAGACAACGCCATTGTATTCATGATATAGTTGTTGATTAATGAAGAATCAGAAGTTTCTATGCATTTGCTGGGTATGATTTTGTGACTTATCTATTATGTGCCATCTTATGTTTTCTTCCTTCAAGTATGGTAATGAAGCTGCAGGTCTTTATTTGCTTAGGTAGATAAAGTTAAAGTTCCTTAAATGAGTGCTCCTGTATTTGAAATTCTCACCTTTCTTTCTAAGTTACAGATAGTAGTTTCTGTGCAAGGAAACATATTATCATTAACTTCCCTGAGAGTTATAGATAGTAGGTTCTGTGTTAAATAACATATTGTTCATGATTCAGTTCTCACCTTCATAATTCTTCCAAGTTACAGATAATAGTTTCTATATAAGGTAGCATACTATTTTTAACTTCTTCAAGCTTTCTTCGTTTATCATTCATATTCAACTATCAAATGGAATTCTGATATTTCCTTGTCACCTAAGTATTGATATTAAAATACCAAGTCTCCAGGTCCTTCATTTGACAACACAACATATATCTAAGTGACAGTAAATAATATTTATAATGTCTTAAGCACAATTTCCATGTAGCTAGGAAATTGGTTTCTTAAGGTACAACAAGGTGCATAAAATAACTCATGTGATGATGAGTGAATGTAGTCCAAAGAGGTAAAATTATCTCTTTATATATGGTTGTCTAGGAGGGTCAAATGGGTGAAACTCTGGAGGTCCAGGATGACTTGTCCAAGGAGGGCCAACTTGGTCATCTTGTGGGCTTATGACTCAAAATAAAAATTCAAATTTTTTTCTTACAAATGTCCAAATGAGACATGACCCAAATATCTTTTCTTTTGAATATTTTTATCATGAAGAACATGCTTTGACATAAATATAAAAAACACATCAAGATAAAATTATATTATGAAGAATGATCCTAGTTACAATTTCAACACTCCCTCTTAACTAGGGTGGTAATCATAATGACTCTTAGGGATATTCTAAATTTGGATTATTCATATAAGAAAGGATCTGGTTTGATAAGCATCAATGATGATAAAATCATTGTAACACCCCTTCCCAGGTCTACCCAAAGTAACCATGCCAACTGGGGTAAACACGAGGAGAGATGATACTACAATCAGATTCAACCTCCTATGTAACCTTAAGGAAGTCGAATTGAGGGAACATCACTTACAGTCATCCAACATCATCAATGAGCCCCTCAGGAGACAAGCCAAGCACTCAGACAACTTGTCCCTGGGTCCCACCATTATTCTGTAGCTCTTAGGCCTCAGTCTCTCTCATGTTATGGGCAAGGGAGTGACCATCAACCTAAATTCACTCTCACAAACCTTCCTACCAAATACTGTGGTCTAGAATTGCCACTCTAGGATTTGAGCCACTTTTCTAGCCCATAATCCTGGCCTCTACCCAGAACTTGTTATAAGTTTCAAAAATATTAAAAACATGATAACCATGTTCATCAATCAAAATCACACTAAGGACTAGGTCTGAGCATCCCCAACTGGGATTGACATTCTGTCAAACACTTGGCATCAATACAACCTACAAGTCTAGGAGACAAGACATAGCATAAATGACTGAAACTAAAACTATGAAATAGAACTAGAGGATCACCTCCTTCTCCATTGAACTATTACATCATCAATTAGGTCTTGTGTCCATCCATTTAACAGTTACAAGTACATATATGAAATAAACATGACATGAACCACTCATTCAACTATGCTTGTAACCAGCATAAAACCATATAAATATAAGAGATATAACATCCATTAAATCCACATATAAATAAGTGCAAAAGTAAGAGAACTTAGCTTTTATTACTCATAGGAAAATCTGACCAGGTTTGGGACTTCCATGTACCACCTGACCATAGACATGGTTGAACCAAATATCTCTTTCAACCAGTCACCCCGATGCCATGTTCCAAGAATGAATGTGGGATCTCATATAACAACCAATCCAAGAACAATCAAGGGAATCCAAAGGTTAAACCACCTCCACCCTCATCCAATCGTGATCACACCAAAACTGATGTTCTAATCACAACTAAACAAAACTTGAAATGCCATCCAGAATCCATCATTATCCTTGAGAAGTTTTCAGTCTCCTTGTCTCTTATGTTTTACCACAATCTAAACCCAGATCACTAGGACCTAAACCAAGACTGCTCCCTCAGGATTTACCATGTATCCCGCCAAAACCAATCAAGGGATTCCTAGGCCTTTTGAAATGAACCTTGAGACAACCTTCCCCCAGGATTATGAAATCCATTTGGATATTCTGAAGTTCAGAAACCAAAATAAACATCCCAACATACCATAGCATTCAGAAAAAGGCTTGTCTAGGCTAAAAACCACTACCATAACCTGGCAAGACCATGCCACCAACAACAAGAGAACCATACACCAACATGAAAATTCGTGCATGCCCAAACCAGCTAGGAAATCACACATACAAAAGGTTACTTGCAAGTATTCCTACTGAAGCTACTTGATCCTGCTTTCCTTTCCTTGGTCCTTGCTTGCTTTTGCTTTCCTTTGCTTGCTTTCCTTTGCATTCTCCAAACTACAGTGCTCCAAGAAAACTCTAAGTGACCAAGAGAGAGAGAGAGAGAGAGAGAGAGAGAGAGAGAGAGAGAGAGGGAGAGAGAGATAGAGAATAATGAGAGAGATCCAAACTTGAACTGACAAAATCTTACATTGTTAAGACCTGTCAACTAATCCTCATAAGCCTTTTTATGAATGAGGCCTCTATTTTCTTCATTTTCCATTATTTTCCTTCAATTTCCTCCTCACATACAACCTCTGAACTTTCACCTTCCTTTTCTTGAATTTCCTTTATTTTCATAAATAAATGTGCCAAAAATGCCTTTTTTCCTTTTTAATGCCTTTTCCTTTGCCAATTTCCTTAGCCAAAACACACATCTAGTGATGCCCACTAGGATATATTTTCCCAACATTCAACTTGGAATACATGTCCCTTACTCGTGGTCTTATTTTTCCTTCATTTACATTATTACATGGAAATTTTCACCAAGTTTGTTACAGAACCCTCGCCCTTGGGAACATCATCCTCGATGTTAAACCACACCAAGACCTCAACAAAACCACTGAAAGCAAACATACTACATATGGAGCTTTATAACTTAGCTTGTTGCAGTATTTGCAATGAAGAACCTGCTCAAAATAAAAACATCATGACAACATGACAAGATAATAACCATACTGCATATTGGAGCTTGATAACATAGCTCATTATGATATTTACAATAACCACATATACACATATGCACATTTGGTAAACCAACAAATAAAAGGATATGATGCTTGTATCAATCAAGAAGAGAGTCAAGAGGATCACACCTCCACCCTAAAAGTAATACTAGGATTCACTTCCTTCCCATGAAGTCTAGAATCCACTACCACAGTCAAAGCTGCATCCAATGTCCAGCGCTACAATCCCGCACCACTTGTTCTCTCAGTGAACAGTTACAGGATCATTGTTCCAGGGTGCACGCCCAATGTGCATCTGATTCCATCTAACAATGCTAATGACCAAACCAATATATCTGTGACCTCCCCTTATTTTCTACATAGTCCCTCGGGAAATATGGTCACCCCCTTCTATACAGTCACTCACCTTCCAAGTTCCTCAGAATCCCCTAACCCAGGCGATCCATCCCTTGGCAAGGCTTACGCGCATCGCAAGATACGAAACCAAGGCATATGTTGTGTGTGGAGCATGATTGTTCAGAGGTCTTTGTTTCAGCCGGATGTATACCCCAGGAAGTTTGTACACCCCTCCACGCGGGGGGGTGCGGGGGGGCTGATCCCCCTAGCTGGGGGGTCTGCGGGCCAGCAGTCGCTCGGTGGGGGCTCGGGGGCAGCGCCCCCAAAGCTAAAAACAAATGTAAAATTGCCTTGTAAAAGTATAGTAATTTCTAGTCAATTTGGGCTGTTCATTAGGCAGATGATCTGACAGTAGAAGTTATGTTTAGTTTAGGGTTTTTTTCCCTAGAAGGCAACCCCTCTCTTTGTATGAGGGCATTGTATTGGAGGCTGAGATATAGATGTGTATTCTGTGAGCAAGAAACTGAGAGGTGAGACTGTGAGAGAAAACAGAGGATATTACAGTGGATTTGCTGTAGGTTGTGTCTCTTCATTTTGCTGGATAATAGAAAGGAAGGACTGTCTGTTCAGGGTGGACGTAGCCCAAACTGGGTGAACCACGTATATCTGTGTCTCTCTTGTTTTATGCGTTCTCTGTGTTTATATTTCTGCAATATTTTATGTGTTCCATTGCTCCGTAATATATAATTTTCTAACAACTAGTATCAGAGCCGAAGGTCTATTTGGCTGATAAACTCGTAGGAAAGAAGGGTTCTTGGTTCGAGTGGGAGCAATGGCGGAAGATGGTAAGTTTAGGGTCGAGAAATTTAACGGCCAAAACTTCTCGCTGTGGAAGATGCAGATGGAAGATTATCTGTATCAGAAAGATCTGTACCTACAATTGGGAGGAAAAACAAAGATGCCGACGGGTATTACAGATGAAGAATGGAACCTTCTCGATAGAAAGGCACTCGGAACAATACGGTTGTGCCTCGCTGCATCAGTCGCCTTCAACATTTCGAAGGAAACAATGACAGAGGGTTTGATTGAGGCGTTGTCGAAACTATATGAAAAACCCTCACCCTCAAACAAGGTATTTTTCATGGAACGGTTATTTAATATGAAGATGTCGGAAGGTGGATCTGTTGCAGACCATTTAAATGATTTTAATACTGTTACAAGTCAGTTATGTTTTGTAGGGGTAAACTTTGATGATGAAGTTATAGCTTTGTTATTGTTGTGCTCATTACCAGAAAGTTGGAATGGTTTAGTAATGGCCATTAGTAACTCTGTGTCTGGATCTAGTACTTTAAAGTTTGATGATGCTGTCGGTGCTATCCTTAGCGAGGAAATGCGACGAAAAAGCTCCGGTGAGACATTAGGTAATGCTTTGAGTGCAAAGTCTAGGGGAAGAAAAATGGAAAGAGGAAAGAGCTCAGGATATTGCAATAAATCAAGGAAAGGCAGATCCAAGTCCAGATCGGGGATAGTGTGCTGGAAATGTGGAAAGAAAGGACACCTAAAGAAAGACTGTAGATCTCGGAAGGGAAAAGAAGGAGATGCATAGCAAGAAAAAAATCACGAAGCAAATGTGACAGGTGAGGTGTTACAAGATGCTTTGATTCTTTCTTTCGAAAATATTACTGATTCCTGGGTAGATTCAAGGGCCTCATTCCATGCCACACCTGATAAGAAATACTTTCATGACTATGTTCAAGGAGATTTTGGACAAGTTCGTTTGGGTGATGATAAACCTTGTAAAATTATTGGAATGGGTAAGGTTCTTGTAAAACAACAGAATGGAAACCAATGGCTACTAAAGGAGGTAAGGCATGTTCCAGATCTAAAGAAAAATCTGATTTCAAAAAGGCAGCTAGGCGGTGAAGGTTGTGTGACAACTTTCATAGATAAAGCTTGGAAGGTCACCAAAGGAGCCCTGGTAATAGCAAAAGGCGAAAAGGTTGGTACATTGTATTTATGCAATGGTATTTCTAACTCTGTTAATGCTTTAACTTCCAAAGGAGCAGATGTAGCATTATGGAATCATAGGCTCGGACACATGAGTGAAAATGGGATGAAGATTCTTCACTCAAGGAATTTGTTGCCGGGTTTGAAGAATGTTGATTTGGATTTCTGTGAGAATTGCATTTATGGAAAACAGAAGAGAGTCAGATTTCTCAGAGTTGGGAAAGAAAAGAAGAGCGAAAAATTAGAGATTGTGCATACAGATGTATATGGACCTGCTCAGGTATCATCTCTCAGTGGCTCTCGTTATTATGTTACGTTTATTGATGATGCAACTAGAAAAACTTGGATTTATTATATTAAGAATAAATCTGATGTATTTGATATTTCAAGAAATGGAAAGCTTTGGTTGAGATTGAGACAAGAAAGAAATTGAAGTGTATTAGATCAGATAATGGAGGTGAATATTGCAGCAAAGAGTTTGATAGGTACTATTCAGAGCATGGAATTTGCAGAGAGAAGACAGTTCCAAGAACACCACAAGAAAATGGTGTATCAGAAAGGATGAACAGAACAATCATGGAGCGTGCAAGGTGCATGAGATTGCATACAGGATTGCCTTTACAGTTTTGGGCAGATGCTGTAGATACTGTTGTTTATCTAATAAACAGAGGGCCTTCAAGTTCCTTGGACGGTGGTGTTCTGGAGGAAGCATGGATAGGTAAAAAGGTAAACTACTCCTTTTTAAAGCCTTTTGGTTGTGAGGCCTTTGTCCATATTGATAAAGAAAATAGAACAAAGCTTGAGGCAAAGTCAAAGAAATGTACCTTTATTGGATATGGTGTTAATGATTTTGGTTATCGCTTATATGATTATGAAAATTACAAAATCATTAGGAGCAGAGATGTAATATTCAATGAAAAGGTCTTGTATAATAATCAGTTGCAGGAAAAGAAACAAGAAAAAGAAAACAAGGAATACGCAGTTCTTGATGAAATCACTGAAAAGGTAAAGGTGCTTGAAAATAATAATAATCAACAAAAACAACCACCACAACAGCAACAGGCACCCCAAACACCTGAAAGTGGTGTTAGAAGATCTACCAGGATAAGTAGAACCCTTAACGATACTATCCTTCATTATATTATTTATTGTTGACTGATTCCGGTGAACCCGAATGTTATGAAGAAGAAATGCAGGTTAAAAGCAGGAAGAAGTGGGAGGTAGCCATGGAAGAAGAGATGGACTCCTTAATGCATAACCAGACTTGGGATTTAGTCAGGTTGCCTGTAGGAAAAACTACATTGAAGAATAAATGGGTTTACAGGCTGAAGGAAGAAGATGGAGGAAAACAGAGGTATAAAGCTAGACTTGTGGTGAAGGGGTTTGCATAGAAGAAAGGTATTGATTTTGATGAAATATTTTCTCCTTTTGTTAAAATGACTTCAATTAGAACTATTTTAAGTCTTGTAGCTGCTGAAGATTTGCATCTTGAGCAGTTAGATGTAAAGACAGCCTTTCTCCATGGGGATTTGGAGGAAGAGATATATATGCAGCAGCCACAAGGATATGAGGTGAAAGGGAAGGAGAAACTAGTGTGCAGGTTGAAGAAGAGCTTGTATGGCTTAAAACAGGCTCCAAGGCAGTGGTATCTAAAATTTGACAAGTTTATGTCTGAACAAGGTTATACTAGATGTCACTCTGATCATTGTGTTTATTTGAAAAAGCAAAATGATGGTAGCTATATTATATTGTTATTGTATGTAGATGACATGCTTGTTGCAGGATCTAACATGCAGGAAATAAATGTGCTCAAAATAAAATTGGCAAATTCATTTGCAATGAAGGATTTGGGAGCTGCAAAACAAATCCTTGGTATGAGAATAACTAGAGACAGGAAAATCGTAAATTAACATTGTCTCAGAATGAGTACATACAAAAGGTGTTGAAAATATTTAACATGCACTATGCAAAACCAGTTAGTACACCTTTTGCTAGCCATTTCAAACTTAGCAAGGAAATGTACCCAAAGACCCAAGAAGAAATGGATTATATGTCTAAAGTTCCATATGCATTAGCAGTTGGAAGCTTAATGTATGCAATGGTCTGCACAAGGCCTGATATTGCACATGCAGTGGGAGTTGTAAGCAGGTACATGAACAATCCAGGAAAGGAACATTGGATGGCAGTGAAATGGATTCTCAGATATTTGAAAGGTACCACAAATCAAGCATTATGCTTTGGTGGTTCAAACATCTCCCTACAAGGATATGTTGATGCAGATATGGCAGGTGACAGAGATAACAGGAGGAGCACTACAGGATATGTATTTACTGTTGGAGGAATAGCTGTCAGTTGGGTTTCAAAAATCCAAAGTGTTGTTGCACTTTCAACAATAGAAGCAGAGTATGTTGCTGCTACAGAGGCTAGTAAAGAAATGATTTGGTTACAAAGGTTTATGGGTGAATTGCGTAAGGAGCATGATATGGGCACATTATACAGTGATAGCCAAAGTTCCATTCATCTTGCAAAGAACTCAGCATTTCATTCTAGGACTAAACACATACAGCTCAAGTACCATTTCATATGATCAGTGTTGGAAGATGGAGAGTTGAAGCTGGAAAAGATACACACTAGCCAGAATCCTGCAAATATGCTAACAAAAGTTGTAACCAGGGAGAAACTGAGAATATGCTTAGTTTCAATTGGTCTTCAAGGATGACGATGAAGATGAGAAACAACCAAGTCCAAAGAGGAGTCATTGTCCAGCAAATGAAGCAGCGGTGGAGTTTCTAGAATCATTCTCCAAGTGGGAGATTGTTGTGTGTGGAGCATGATTGTTCAGAGGTCTTTGTTTCAGCCGTATGTATACCCCAGGAAGTTTGTACACCCCTCCACGCGGGGGGGTGTGGGGGGGGACTTGTCCCCTCCGCGGGGGTCGGGGGGGCGACCCCCCCGGCTGGGGGGTCCGCGAGCCAGCGGTCCCTTGGTGGGGGCTCGGGGGCAGTGCCCCCGAAGCTAAAAACAAATGTAAAATTGCCTTGTAAAAGTATAGTAATTTCTAGTCAATCTGGGCCGTTCATTAGGCAGATGATCTAACGGTAGAACTTATGCTTAGTTTAGGGTTTTTTGCCCTAGAAGGCAACCCCTCTCTTTGTATGAGGGCATTGTATTGGACGCTGAGATATAGATGTGTATTCTGTGAGTGAGAAACTGAGAGGTGAGACTGTGAGAGAAAACAGAGGATATTACAACGGATTTGCTGTAGGTTGTGTCTCTTCATTTTGCTGGATAATAGAAAGGAAGGACTGGCTGTTCGGGGTGGACGTAGCCCAAACTGGGTGAACCACGTATATCTATGTCTCTCTTGTTTTATGTGTTCTTTGTGTTTATATTTCTGCAATATTTTATGTGTTCCATTGCTTCGTAATATATAATTTTCTAACAGCATATACCTACCTCAAAACCATCATACCAGTCATATCATGCTCATGGAAATCAATGGACACTATAGGGCACCGGTGTCCCATAATGGACCTACTCCTGAATGCTCCAATTTCTTTCCCTATTGTTGCTGATTCTTGCGGTCGATTTCAACCACCCAACCAATCATATTCATGCATTCCTGTTTCAAGCACATAATTTCCATTAGATTCAAATAAATTGAAATGAACTCAAATCATACATCATTGATAGCTCGTCAATAAGGTATACCTGCAATCCTGTTTTCTTCCTATCACAACAAGTCAACTAATTATTTGATCAAAACATCATGTATAAACATATCACATTTGGTTAGCTCAAAACACAACGATCATATATCAAAATCATAAATCACATGTAACCATCATAAACCATAATCATAAATAATATACTTAATAAAACTGAAATAAAATTTTGATACTTATCCTTTAATCAATCTTTAGCTTCTACCTTTGTCCTTATTCCATACGCATTCTGGATCGGCTGCCACACCTGACAAACACCCATTGCCTTCTCCTCAACCATGTGCACATACACATATGTGCATCACACACATACAACTACACACGTCATACAAAACCATGCAATACATGCATCTACAGTACCAGTGCCATGTGTAGTACATGTACACAGTACCATTTGTACACTACAACCAGCTACACAATGTGTGCGCAACATCACATGTACATGGCACCACTTGCACAACGTGTGCACAACATCACATGTACATGGAACCACTTGCACAACGTGTACAAAACGCCACATGTACATTGCACCACTGTAAAATGTGTACACAATACCACATGTACATAGTACCAAACACACGACATGTACAGAACACCAAATGTACACGACACCACATGCATGACATGTACACAACACCACATGTATAACATGTACACAAAACCACATGCTCACAACACCACTTGTACAATCATGCACTCAAAACCATATGTACAACATGTACAGAACACCAAATGTACATAGCACCATATGTACAACATGTTGAAAATAATACTGAGAGGGGGGGTGAATCAGTATTATCTAATTCTTTTAATAAATCTTCCTTATTTGTTCTTTGAATTAGTTTTGCATGTCAGTACCATAAAATAATGAGCATGAACAAAGAAAACAGATAGTCACACCAAAGAACACAAGATGTAAGGTGGAAACCCAATGTGGGTGAAAACCACCTGCTGCAATATGTCTCTATCTTCTTTCAAATTAGAAACTCCTTTTACAATGGTTTTGTACTGGTGCAGTCCTTTACCAGTACGCAGGCTGCAACCTGCAGAGAGCTACAACTCTCTCTCTCTCGTTTTCCAGTCTCTCCTGGAAGGGAGCTACAACCCCCTACTTCTTTACATAAAAGTTACAGTCCACTACAGTTATCAGATCAGCAATAACAGAACTAACCCAGAACACCTTATCAACAGAAAAATTCAGTCAACAGAACATTCTAAGACAGATACGCAATTTTCCCTTCTGTGGCCTGCGTCGCTACACAGTTCACCTTCTGCTTTCCTGCGTATACCCGCAGGGATCCTTCTACCGAACTGCATGCCCACGCACTGTTCCTTGAACCGAGCTGCGTACTATTACTGCAGGGACGCACCCAGAGACATTATCGCACCACGTACTGTTACGCAGGGACGCACCCAAAAGTACTATCGCGCCGCGTACTTTTACTGCACGGACGCACCTGAACCTTAGTCGCTCTGCGTACCCACGCAGTTCTCCTTCTTCTGCTCTGCGTACCGACGCAGGTCTCCTGTTTTTGCTCTGCGTCCCCACGCAGATCTCCTGTTTCTGCACTGCGTCCCCACGCAGATCTCCTGCTTCTGCACTGCGTACCCACGCAGCTCTTCTGTTAAACACCTGCGTCCTTCTGATTAGGGCCGAATAGGCAGTCCACCAGAGTGGCATAGTTGCTCAGATCTGATCATGCGCTCGAGAGATCACCCTTCACAGATTCACCTTCAACTACCCTTTCATATAGATCAAGCTTTTAAGACCATAACCCAATATTTCAGATCTAAAGATATTCAATTGCAAAAGATGCTTAGCCAAGTGATCTCCTTTGCTTTATATAGGTAAGCTCCTCCTAAAATCATGGAACAATACCACGAGCCGACACCATAATAACCCAATACCGTCGGCTAAGTACCAAGAGTAACACATAAGAAAACCCCACATGTGAATTTCTTTGCCTTGAAATCTGTGCACTGGGGGTACGCACCTCCTGAACGGCTGGCCTGCGTATCTGGACGCGGTCCCTGCATGGTGTACCTGCGGGTACGCACCTTCTGAACAGATTTCCTGCGTACTTCTTAATTTTCAACAAATTGAGAGCCTTGCCACGGGAGTTGCCATCAAGTACAACATCTGTAACATATAGCCATACCAGAAACATAATGCCAACAATCTCCCCCTTTGGACTTGATGGCAACCTCACAAACTTCAGCTTCATTCTCCCCCTTTGACATCAAGGGCAAAGGGGTATGCTCCCCCTAAGATCATGCTCCCCCTGAAAATGAACCAGAACCATAATCCACCATGAAAGAGATAGAGACATATTGCAGCCATTTCCAAGATCTCCTTCTGACCATCCTCCATAATGCCAACAATGCATTATATGCTCCCCCTGAACCTGTACCATCAATAAGAAAAGGTTCAACAATAAGATGATGCATCAACAACCCCCAGCTTTTGCCTGAGGTATTCAAAAGTGTCCCTGGGCAATGGTTTGGTGAGAATATCAGCAACTTGTTCCTTAGAAGGAACATACTCCAACTTGACCTTTTGTTCAAGTACTTGTTCCCGGAGAAAATGGTACTTGATTGGTATGTTCTTGGTTTTTGAATGCATAACAGGATTCTTTGAGATGCTGATTGCACTTGTGTTATCACATAAGATGGGGATTGGTGGTTTACAAGTGATTTGAAAATCCTGCAAAGTCTGCATCATCCAAAGGAGTTGGGTGCAACAAGATGCAGCAGCAACATATTCCGCTTCAGCTGTAGACAAGGCAATTGAACTCTGTTTCTTGCTGAACCAAGATACCAGTCTGGAACCCATAAAGAATGCACCACCACTTGTGCTTTTCCTGTCATCCACGCTTCCGGCCCAATCTGCATCTGTATAAGCATGAAGTGTAAGATCTGTATCTCTAGGATACCATAAGCCATAATTTTGAGTCCCTTGAAGATATTTGAAAATTCTCTTCACTGCCTGAAGATGAGTCTCCTTCGGATTTGCCTGAAATCTTCCAACTATTCAGACTGCATGCATGATGTCCGGTCGGGTACCTGTCAAATAAAGTAAACTTCCAATCATAGATCTGTAGGTTGGTTGATGTACTGCTACAGATTCATCATTTGCACTGAGGCTACATCCTGTGACCATGGGTGTACATACTGGTTTTGCATCTTCCATACCATATTTCTTCAAAATCTCTTTGAGATACTTGGTTTGAGATAAAAAGATTCCTCCTTTTTGTTGGATTTGCAAACCAAGGAAATATGTCAGTTCTCCTAGCAAGGACATTTCAAATTCTTTCTGCATGACCAAGGCAAAGTTTTGACTCATAGCTTCTTCATTGCTCCCAAAAATGATGTCATCTACATACACAACAAGTATTAGCAATTTGTCATTTTCAACTTTTATATAAAGATTGCTATCTGCCGATCCTTTTGAAAAACCTTGTTGATGAAGATATTTGTCCAAACGGTAGTACCAAGCCCTTGGAGCTTGTTTGAGACCATAGAGAGCCTTTTTCAATCTGCATACAAGATTTGGATCATTTCCAAGAATGAACCCATCTGGCTGTTCAATGTACACTTCTTCTTCCAAATCTCCATTCAGAAAGGCTGATTTCACGTCCATTTGAAATACTTTGAAGTTTTGAAAACTTGAGAGAGCAAGGAACATTCGGATGGCCTCAAGTCTTGCAACAGGAGCAAAGGTTTCTTCAAAGTCTATTCCTTCTTGCTGTGCATACCCTTTACAAACAAGTCTGGCCTTGTTTCTAATTACTTCTCCATTTTCATTCAATTTGTTTTTGAAGACCCATTTTGTTCCGATAACATTCTTATCCTTTGGTCTAGGAACCAGCTCCAAGTGTTGTTCTTTTCGATTTGCTCAAGTTCTTCATCCATTGCTTTCACCCAACATTCATCTTTGCATGCCTCTTTCACATTTTGTGGTTCAGTGGAGGAGAGTAATGCCAAGTAGCTTGAAGCTTCTGCAACTGTTCTTCTTGTTTGTACACCTGCTTCTTTCTGCCCCATAATCTGAGATTTTGGATGGTTCTTCTGAACATATCTGGATGGAGTCTTTTCTTCTATTCTTGTTTGCTCCTCTGGTTCTTCTTGAGGTTCTTCTTGAGGTTCTTCTTCATCATTCTGTCGTTGGGGGTAGCCTTCATCTTCTTCGATGTCTTCATGATGTACTTGCTTAGGAATGTATCCCTTCTCATCAACCACTACATCAATGCTGTCAACAATTCTACCAAGTCTTTTATTGTAGCATTTGTATGCTTTGCTATGTGGAGAGTAACCAAGAAGAATGCCTTCATCTGCTCTAGGTTCAAGTTTGCCAAGCTGCTCATCAGTATTCTTGATATAGGATTTGCTCCCAAAGATTTTGAAGTGCTTTACCGAAGGAGTCTTACCACTCCAGAGCTCATGAGGAGTTTGAGTGTTGTTCACCCGGACATTTGTTTTGTTAAGAATAACAACCGCAGCATGTGCAGCTTCACCCCAGAAAGTTGCGGGAGTTCCTGACTCATCAAGCATAGCACGAGCCATTTGTTGGACTGTTCTGTTCATTCTTTCCACAACTCCATTTTGCTGAGGGGTTCTTGCTGTAGAGAATTCTCTTCTTATCCCATGTTCTTCACAGAAATCGAAGAATTCATTTGAAGTAAATTCCCCACCTCTGTCGGATCTGAGGCACTTAATTTTGTGACCTGATTCATTTTCAACCAAGGCTTTGAAGGATTTGAATTTTTCGAATGCTTCATCTTTGTGCTTCATAAGTCCTAGCCAGACAAACCTGGAGAAATCGTCAATGAATAATATCAAATATTCTTCTCCTCTAGGTGTTCTTTTCCTGAATGGACCGCATGTATCTGTATGTACTAGCTCAAGAGGCATGCTAGCCGATCCTTCCTTCTCTGGAAAGTTAGTTCTGGTTTGTTTTCCAAACTGACATGATTTTCATATGGTGTTGTCGGGAATTTTGATATCTGGAAGATTGCGAACTGCCTGATATTTGCATGCTTTCCTTATTTGTGAAAAGCTTAGATGCCCCAACCTCCGATGCCATAGCCAGTGCTCATCATCCTTGCTCAGATAGCATTGTCGTTGTCCTTCTTCAAATATGTACAGATTATTTGGAGTTCTTTTGCCTTTGATCACTGTTTTACCTGTATCAAGATCACGAACAAGACATCCATTTGATCTGAATATAACCTCGGTTCTTTGATCACACATCTGGCTGACACTTAGAAGATTATGCTTTAATCCATCAACATATAAAACATTTCCAGCCTTGACCTTTTCTTTTAACTGAGCAATGCCCTTTCCTTTTATAGTTGCAGGAGTATCATTTCCAAAAGATACTTTCTTTCCCTTTTCTAGAGCAGAATAAGACTCAAGTTTTTCTTTATCACCTGTCATATGCTTCGAACATCCACTGTCAATGTACCATAGATTTTCCTGTCCCTCTGCATAAAAGGCTATCCCACATCTTTCTATTTGAGGTTCCTTTATTCTCCATGTTTTGGTGCTTGAGGCTTGTTCCTTTTTCTGCTGAAACCTGCTCCTGCATTCAGTGTCTTCATGACCAAAGTTATTGCAAATAGAACATTCAACTTCATTTTCAAGAACCGAAAAGTTGTTATAGGTTCTTTTTGTAATCCCGGTCATACTTCTTTGTTTTTGAGCTTCCCTAGTCATGATTTTTTTATATGCAACACATTGAGCTGCTTTGTGACCAAAGTTATGGCAAGAAAAGCATTGTCCATTGAAGAAACTTCTGCGGTTATCAAATCTACCGGCCAAATGATTGTAATTTCTATTGTCATCCATTCTTGAACCAAATTGAGAAGATTTTACCTGTGGCTGGTTGTAGCTTTTTTTCACCCTTAAGATGGATTGCCCCTGATAGTTTCTGTTTGTAATTCGTCCCTGCTTTACCTGATGATCTTCATTTTGCTTTTGCTCTTTTCTTCTTGCTGCATCAAGATAACTTTTTGAGGTGGATGCTTGAGAAGTTTCTCCATTATAGCCCAGACCTGTCTTGTTTAGTGGAGACCGCTGCACATTGATAATCTCATCCAAAGTTTCAGATCCTTTGACAAACTTGAGATTAATAGCTTTTGTTTTCTCAATCTCTTTTCTAAGACCAACAATTTCACCTTCTAATTTTTCAAGATGTTTTTCTATTTCATCAATTTGAAATTGTAGAGTATCAATGATCATGTTCTTTTCTTCTATACATCTCTTGAGTCTAGTAATTCCATCATAAAGGTTATCCACATCTATAGCATCCATATAATTATCATCTTCAAATGCCATTAACAACTTATATTCATTACCTTGTTCATCTTCATCACTGTTTGATAGACCATCACTATCTTCATGAGTGTAGTAGCTTTTCTTATTTGCATTCTGTTTCTTGTTCCATCTAGCAGGTTCCTTTCCTTTATCCTTATAAGGACATTTTGCAGCATAATGACCTACTCTTCCACAAGCAAAGCATTTAAAAGGTAACTTACCTCTGAACCTTCCAGAACCCCTTTGAATATTTCTGACAAAATTTGATTCTTCTTCCTCTTCTTCTGGGACATGGCTTGCTTCATAATAATCTCCTTTGCCTGATGCCTTGAAAGCAGCTTCTCTTTTGTCTGATGGACCTCCCTTTCTCATTTCATAAGCAGTTAGAATTCCATGTAGCTGAGACATAGTAAGAATTCGTAGATTTTCCTTTTCTTCTATTGCAGATACTTTAGATTCAAACTTGGGGGACAATGATCTTAGAACCTTTTCAACCACAATAGCCTCTTTTATTTCTTCACCCAAATTTTTCATACAATTAACAACCTCATCTACCCGAAGAAAATAGTTAGCCACACTTTCATCATTATACATTTTGAGAGTCTCATACTGAATTCTGAGAGTTTGAAGTTTAGCACGCTTTACCTGTTCATATCCTTCATAGCTCGTGACAATTTTGTCCCATATCTCTTTTGCGGATTTATAGTGCATTACCTTCATGAATTCTGATTGAGATATACATCCTAATAGAGTGCTGACTGCTTTCGCATTTGTTTCATACTTCTTTTTCTCGGCTGCATCTGTAGGAGTAGCTGAAGGAAAAGCGTAGCTTGTCTCTACTATGTCCCAAACTTCTGTACCAAGAGATTGAAGATAGGCAGTAACTCTTACCTTCCAATAATTGAAGTTTGTCCCATCAAAAACTGGTGGCCTGATTGATGCTTCTCTCTCGTAGTTGCTCATGATGAACGATCTACCTTCAAGCGATCAAGCTTCTCTGAAGGACCTGCTCTGATACCAATTGTTGAAAATAACACTGAGAGGGGGGGTGAATCAGTATTATCTAATTTTTTTAATAAATCTTCCTTATTTGTTCTTTGAATTAGTTTTGCATGTCAGTACCATAAAATAATGAGCATGAACAAAGAAAACAGATAGTCACACCAAAGAACACAAGATGTAAGGTGGAAACCCAATGTGGGTGAAAACCACCTGCTGCAATATGTCTCTATCTTCTTTCAAATTAGAAACTCCTTTTACAATGGTTTTGTACTGGTGCAGTCCTTTACCAGTACGCAGGCTGCAACCTGCAGAGAGCTACAACTCTCTCTCTCTCGTTTTCCAGTCTCTCCTGGAAGGGAGCTACAACCCCCTACTTCTTTACATAAAAGTTACAGTCCACTACAGTTATCAGATCAGCAATAACAGAACTAACCCAGAACACCTTATCAACAAAAAAATTCAGTCAACAGAACATTCTAAGACAGATACGCAGTTTTCCCTTCTGTGGCCTGCGTCGCTACGCAGTTCACCTTCTGCTTTCCTGCATATACCCGCAGGGATCCTTCTGCCGAACTGCGTGCCCACGCACTGTTCCTTGAACCGAGCTGCGTACTATTACTGCAGGGACGCACCCAGAGACATTATCGCGCCGCGTACTGTTACGCAGGGACGCACCCAAAAGTACTATCGCGCCGCGTACTTTTACTGCATGGACGCACCTGAGCCTTAGTCGCTCTGCGTACCCACGCAGTTCTCCTTCTTCTGCTCTGCGTATCGACGCAGGTCTCCTGTTTTTGCTCTGCGTCCCCACCAAGATCTCCTATTTCTGCACTGCGTCCCCATGCAGATCTCCTGCTTCTGCACTACGTACCCACGCAGCTCTTCTGTTAAACACCTGCGTCCTTCTGATTAGGGCCGAATAGGCAGTCCACCAGAGTGGCACAGTTGCTCAGATCTGATCATGCGCTCGAGAGATCACCCTTCACAGATTCACCTTCAACTACCCTTTCATATAGATCAAGCTTTTAAGACCATAACCCAATATTTCAGATCTAAAGATATTCAATTGCAAAAGATGCTTAGCCAAGTGATCTCCTTTGCTTTATATAGGTAAGCTCCTCCTAAAATCATGGAACAATACCACGAGCCGACACCATAATAACCCAATACCGTCGGCTAAGTACCAAGAGTAACACATAAGAAAACCCCACATGTGAATTTCTTTGCCTTGAAATCTGTGCACTGGGGGTACGCACCTCCTGAACGGCTGGCCTGCGTATCTGGACGCGGTCCCTGCATGGTGTACCTGTGGGTACGCACCTTCTGAACAGATTTCTTGCGTACTTCTTAATTTTCAACAAATTGAGAGCCTTGCCACGGGAGTTGCCATCAAGTACAACATCTGTAACATATAGCCATACCAGAAACATAATTCCAACACAACATGCATAGAACACCATATGTACATAGCACTACATACCCAACATGTACAAAACATCATCTGCACACAACATTGCATATCCAACATGTGCACAACACTATATGCACACAACACCACATATTCGTCATGTACATAGCACCATCTATACCCAACACTGCGTATGCAATATCGCACAATAATATCTGTACCATCATGTACATAACATTCCATAAACAACATGTACACATGCTATATATACACAACACTGCATGTGCACAACATCATAGATGCAGCATGTACAACATATACAACATATGCACAACAATAGTACCTCACATCCAAAATCACACTGTCTCTACCAAGAAACCTTGCTCCCATTGTCTTATCCATGCTTGTCCCAACATGATGCAACCGCACTGCTTCGTCTCATTGATGTATCTCTCAGCGTTACCTATCATAACATAACATAGGCATAACACAAGGATAATATCAACTCATAACCATATGATATTGACCTCGTATATTTGTCATGACTACTCTTCCCACTTGATTCCCCATGAATCGGGAATCTCTTCATGTCATTCACTTGCATAAGAAATCATTCCTCCACAAGAACGATCCCTGACAACCCTATCAGACAGTGACAACATACATACATACATACATACATATATAATCATTAGCATAAAAAAATCATCATTCTGTCAGACAATAACATACATACATACATGTATATGCATATATAAACATCAACATAATCATGATCATGACATATTTACTAGATAACATAAGGTCTAGGTTAAGAGAACTTCATTTATCCATTTACAACATTGAAAACCAAAATTCCCAACTTGGCCAAGGCATTTGACACCTCAAATCCATTTAATTTACCTTTCCTAGTTACCTTTGACATGTTTGTACTGCCACCATCCATGTACCACTATGGACCAACCAGTCCAATAGATCGTCATAGTCTTACCTTCCAATGTGCTTACTCATGCATGAATCTTCATCTGAGTCTTACCTTACCTATTGGGTACCAAACAACTCTCCCCAAGATCCACTGATTTTCCTCTTTCCCAACCAATTCCCAAGACTCAAAACATAAAAGGAAACCCAAGAAACAACAAGAAGAAGATCATGAAAACTCATAACAACAATACAACACCACACCAAAGTGGCATAAATATGCACCAAAAACACGCAAAATCACAAATCAAGCACAACAATCCTAACCACTCAATCCCCATGGTTCCCAATGCTTCTAAGGAAAACTCAGCTTGAGCCTTCTTCAAGATTTCATGGTAGTCCCTTTTTTCGTGCAACTTCCTGCATCATACCACCATAAACACATAATTGTGAGTGCATAAGTAAACATAACAATACATCAGTTACCTTATCTTGTTGTGCCAAGCACATTACTTGCAACTGAACACATCCACACCATCTCTCAAGGGACTCCAATTACCTTGATAGATCCACTTGTAACTAGAGACTAGCTAATACACTCATCAGGTACATGTTCACGAATCTAGCACATATCCACATAATGTCCAAAAAGTCAAGGTTAATAAGACTCCCTGTATGCAAAGCACTCATTTGTTTGGAATTAGGGTTTCAGAACCTAGCCAAAGGAATTCTTGCCCAATTCCTTTCTTTTACCTTTACCCTATTGAAATTGAGTGTTACTATATACTCTCATGTCACCCAAATTTTAGTTATATAACCACATCAACCATTACCTTGTCACGCAAATACCAAGCATGTTTCCCACAACTGCTCACACATGTCAACCACATGTTCCACATATCAAGACAATCATATCTATCGAAATCAACCTTTACCCAGAATAAAAATCATGTCATAATCGATAGTCAACTCATAGTCATCAGTCATAATGCTACCACTATTACCTAATACACTCAAGTACATATCAACTGTTTCAACACATGTGTTAGTAAAACCATCTTAAATAAAGATCATTGGAACACAATCAATCTAGTTAGCATGATATAACTTCACAACATATCAATTCAAACATAAATAAGATCATGATATCTAGAATAGTCACTAGCTAACATGTTTATATCATAACTCATACACAATTATCATTCACACATATGCAAAGTCAATCTAGATGAGTACAACACTATATCAAAAATATGTCGGCTCATACCTAAATGTCGTAACCATAACCATCTGCAAAGGCCAATCCAATTTATCATGATACATATAACATAAAGGTATAAATACTATAACCCTAATCATCAAGCTAACTATCATTCTCATAAACAACATATAACCTAATCGTCAAGCTAACTGCCATGTAACAACAACAAGTTAACCTATAACATACTCATCAACAACATATAACATAATCATCAGGTTATCTAATATAAAGAAACAATAACAATTCATTCAACTACAGGTTACTATCATTCTTAGTTATCCGACACATGTACATATAGCTACACTAATCAACTAACATCTATCATGAATGTAACCATAACATCAAAAGACATGTACATAACCCTAATGTATATAAACCTAATTCATATAATAATCATTGAATTACATACCTGCATGCAAAACATACAATACATGTATGAAGATCTACTCTTACCCCAAAGTCCAATGTTGCAACCTCATTATGATGCTCTATATTTCTTGCTTTATCTCAGCCAAGACATTAGCATCATAACATACCAATATCATCGTGATGTCCTAAATTGAATACCATGACTTCACAAGCCCTTTTTGACCTACTATTCATGCATAACTATAACCAAGACCATACATGCATGGCCACAACCATTACTCCATTGTACACATTGCCACATGGAACCATCAACATGCATAAGCAATACCTAATCAACTACACATATGAATGAACGCATGTAGTTGAGCATAAGTGATCAATTCTTGTAATAGACCTACAAGGCTGATGCATGTAATCAAATAAGAAAAAATGCAACCCAACACACAAGGATGTAATCAAGTTGCATATAATCCTTTAACCATTCATATACTTCTGACGATGCATTCCATAAAATCAATCATCAAGTTCCTCATGACAACCCTACTACAACCATGTTTAACATTATGAAATGCAACAAGAACATGGAATGTAAGTGTAAGAGACACACATGCAACTAACATGCATGCATGACCAACACATTCACCCAAGGAGAGTGAAATTATGCTCTGATACCACTCTATGGTATCAGATATGACCCAACGAGAGCGCAACTTGGCTCTAATAACCAATATTTAACACCCCTTCCTAGGTCTACCCAAAGTAACTATGCCAACCAGGGTAAACATGAGGAGATATGCTACTACAATCAGATTTGAACTCCTATGTCACCTTAAGGAAGTGGAATCAATGGAACATCACTTACAGTCATCTAAGATCATCAACAAACCCCTCAGGAGACAAGTCATCCACTCAGAAAGCTTGTCCCTGGGTCCCAATTCTATTTTGCAGCTCTTAGGCCTTAGTCACTCAAATGCTATGGGAAAAGGAGCGAACAAAAACCTAAAGTTTCTCTCACAGACCTCCCTGCTAGCGACCATGGTCAAGAATTGCCAATTCTGTGGGAACAAATATTGGATTTGAGCCACGTTTCTAGCCCAGAATCCTGGCCTCTACCAAGAACTTGTTGTAACTTTAAGAAATCATTAAGAACATAATAACCATGTTGATCAATAAAAATCACCCTTAGGACTAGGCTTGATCATCCCCAACCAAGATTGACATTTTGTCAAAAACTTGGCATCAATGCAACTTACAGGTCTAGGATATAAGACAGAGAATAAATGACTGAAACAACTTATGAAACATAACCAGAAGGATCACCTCCTTCTCCATTTAACTACTACATCATCAATTAGTATTTTATCCATCCATTTAATAGTTACAAGTAAATATATGAAATAACCATAACATGAACTATTCATTCAACCATGCTTATAACCAGCATAAAACGATATAAATTTCAGAGATATGAAAACCATTAAATCCAAATATAAATCAGTGGAAAAGTAAGAGAAAATAGCTTTTATTAAGCATAGAAAAATATGACCAGGTTTGGGACTTCCACGTACCACCTGACCATACACATAGCTGAACGAAATCTCTCTTTCAGCTAGTCAACCCCATGCCATATTCCAAGCATGAATGTGTGATCTCAATGGACAACCAATCCAAGAATAATCAAGGGAATCCAAAGGTTAAGCCTCCTCCACCCTCATCCAACTGTGATCACACCAAACCGGTGCTTTGATCGCAACCAAATAGAACTTGGAATTCCATCCGAAATCCATCACTATCCTTGAGGAATTTTTTGTCTTCTTATCTCTTAGGCTTTACCACAATCAAATCCTAGATCACTAGGCCCTAAACCGAAACTGCTTCCCTAGGATTTACGGTGTATCCCGCCAAAACTAGTCAAGGGATTCCTAAGCCTTTTGGAATGAACCTTGAGACCACCTCCACCTCGGATTCTGAAATCCATCTAGAAATTCTAAAGTTCCAAAACTGAAATAAACATCCCAACATACCATGGCACTTGGAAAAAAACTAGGCTAGGTTGAAAAGCCTTGTCATAACCCTGCAAGACCATGCCACCGACAACAAGAGAACCATACACCAACATGCAAAGCCATGCATGTCCAAACCATCTAGGAAACTACACATGCAAAAGGTTACCTGCAAGTATTCCTACTGAAGATGCTTGATCCTGGTTTCCTTTCCTTGATCCTTTCTTTCTTTTCCTTTCTTTTGCTTGCTCCAACTAGAGTGCTCCATTAAAAATCTATTGACCAAGAGAGTGAGTGAGAGAGACAATAATGAGAGAGCTCCAAACTTGAACTGACATAAGCTTACACTCTCAAGACCCGCCAACTAATCGTCATAAGCCTTTTTATGAATGAGGCCTCTATTTTCTTCATTTCCCATTATTTTCCTTCAATTTCCTCCTCACGTGAAACATGTGACCTTTCACCTTCATTTTCTCCTATTTCCTTTATTTTCATAAATAAATGTGCTAGAAATGCCTTTTTTCCTTTTAATGCCTTTGCCTTTTCCTTTAATGAAAACACACATCTAGTGATGCCCACTAGAATATCTTTGCCCAAAATTCATCTTGGAATACGTGTCCCTTACCTGTGGTCTTATTTTTCCTTTATTTACATTATTACATGGAATTTTTCACCAGGGATGTTACAATCATGATAACCAACATTGTCAAAATACCAAGGCCTTGAAAAGTAATCTCTATCTCTCCACTACATCGGAGCATAATGTTGGGAGAAATTCATTAGGACACCACACTACCTCTCTAAGGCACATACTCCAACTGCTCTCACCAAAGTATGTCCTAAAAATGACCATTTCCTCCTAATCCTAAGGCAATGTCAGTCCACTGAACCATTCTTTAACTCTGCCCATGTACTTGGCTTATGGTTGTTAGTCCTAGTCACATACATGACTCAAGAATGTTTGTCCAAGATTCTTATCCAATCCACCATTCTCCCTATCATTATTCATGTACTAGACTTATGGCTGTTAGTCCTAGCCATAGTACATGACACATCGACAACAAGGATTCCATCCTCACTCCCTCTCAAATAGGGAGGAGATATCCACAAGCCCAAGAGTGTCAAAAAATTACTCATCCTTTCCCTTATGAAGGTACTTCATAAATGCATCGACTACCTATTAATCAATGGATATACAATGCAACTTCATGGCTCCATCATGTCATCAATCATAATGTGCTTCAACCTTCCTAGTTCTATGACAATATTCATATAGCTTTAATCAATCAAATCCAACATGTCATCAAATAGTTCATCAAACATTTTATGTATCTCAATTGCTTCATAGCTAATTGTACATACTTCCATATCTTCTTCCTTTACAATGCAATATAATTTTTCTTCAAGCTTTTCTAAGAAACAAAATCTCAAGTAGAACCAACCATTAGTAGTATTTTTATTCATCATCAACACTTCCAACCCAATCGACGTGTCCTTGAATTGGATATATTAGGGAACCAATCAACTTCTAGTGAATTTTAGTCACAAGCTCCTCTTAGTTTTCTTCCAAATCATAAGTAGTATCCTATCCATCCAAGATAGTCAAATTATGGTTTCAACTTCCTCTGAAGACAATATATCTAATTTAGGAGTTCTTCTTGAATCATTGAATTCAATTCCAAACTATGAAGTCTTCTTTAATCATAAGACTCCTTTTGCATGCCCTTCAAGAATCAAGAGTAACCTTTCCAACTGAGGCAAGTGAACTTCTTCATTTTATTGGGAGAACCTTCTCAATTCTTACTTCCATTCTGCCATCTAATGCTAAGTGTCAAATTATTTAATGCATACTTAAAACTACTTTATCCTCATAAAGAATATGTTTTTCTATGTCTTTTTTATTATTCCATATACTTGTCAAAGTTTATTTATCTCTTATCATTGGACTACAAACTTTATTAGGAAGCTACTTAAGAACAAATGCAACTAAGCAAAGTGCATCGACAAAAAACTATGAATGGTAGAGACAATAACAATAGCAATAATCGAGGAGAGAAGATATAGCATACTTATATTTTTTATGAAAGGAAACTCCTTACTATTGAACTTCTTGTATTTTATCTTTCAACTTCATTATCCTTGTCCTCAACATGATGTCATATCCTTGTTGCAAAATCTAGGGTTTCTTCTTTCAATAGAAACAATTATCCCTAGGGTTTTTATCCTTAGGGTTTTTCTTATTTGTTCTTTAGCTAGGGTTAATTACAAACCCTATATGTTTCATTATCCAAAAATGTCCAAGACCTACGAAATTTCATATTTTCAAGTTCTACATGTCAACTACAGACACTAGAATTGTCATTTGCATGCCTTCTATACTTGAGATGGAGTTTTTTAATTGTCTAACTTAGATGATACCACAAAAATTAAGCCATTTTGTGTAAGGAAGAATCCAAGCACTTATCGTATAGAATGTGTTTTTATCCTCAAGAGAGAGAGGACATGACCTATTATAAAATAGGACCTATAATACAGAAAATGTAAATAATATCTATCAATAAGGATATTAGCTTATAATTATTTCCTAAAAGATATTTCTTCATAACCTGTACGATCTAGCAATCCATGTAGAATGATTGACATATACTTATAAAATTGCAAATCTCTAAGATCATCCTATTGATTAATTTAGTATTCGTTAGTTGCAAGAGAATTTTGAAATGAAATTGCAAATTAAATTTGTGCCTAGTTGTTGAGATATGAGAACAAAAGTTTATATGTACCTTTTGAGGAGTGTAAGAAATATCATTTCAACCTTATTTGTCTTCCTTCTTTACCTTGAATAAAGTTTCAAATCCCAATTTCTTTAGATTGATTCAAGGAGATACATGTTGTTTATCTTGATTCCAGACTTAGCCCAGATCATAGAATTTGTACATATATTTTCCACAGACATGTTACGAAGAGGAGGATCAATCTCTACATAAACGTCCAACCTTTTTCTCAGACTTCATATAGCACTAACAGACCTCGTATTTTCACCTAGTCACTTTTTTGTACACTCAAATAATGTAGCTTGGATTTTTTTATTATCTCTACAACACATATTTCATTAAATTTGGAATTAAAGAGTGGATCTAGAATTTCAAAATAAACAAAAACTCAATTCTAGTATTGTCCTTGTAATAATTTTTTTCGAATTTTAATGAAATATGTGTTCTACCATAGTAATGATAAATTATTTCATTGTTTGCAACAAGGATATAGCTCGGATATCCCTTTTCTTCGTTGAATGCTTGGACATTTATTTATAGAGATAAGATACTTGAACTAGATGAATGGAAATAGAATACTGCAAATGTTCATCACAAAGATGTGATTTCAGATGGCACTAGGGTATTTCTTCAGCTTGGTCAGGATTGAATAAGTTAAAATTACATTTTTCTTATCATACCATAAGGAACTTGAATCATATTTTAATTACATTCTTTTAAGACTACTCTTCAACTCTTTAAAACTAGATTAGATGCAAAGTTTCTTCTTCAAGTTAGTTTACAAATGGATCTGATAAAATATTTGTTGTTTGTCTTCAACAAAATCCTTGCATCCAAAATATAGGTCCTTTCACAAATGGTATAGCTCCAGAACTTTGCATAGGATGAAATCCAAAGGCTTCATATCACTAGGATACTATGTCAGATAATATGCCATCCAACAAAGGTATATATCACATATTATAAGATCCCATAGACTTCACATTAGCCTCAAGGCTCTATTACAATATTCCAATGATTCCATGGTGAAAATAGCTTCTCAACTTCGTGTGAATCATAGGTAAATTATGGTAGACATCGTCTTGATCAAAAATATTTATCATAGAACTTGGCCACATAAATATAAAGCATACTTTGTCCTTCAAAGAAATGTTAGAGTGGGGTAGATGTGAAAATTAAGGTACTTCAGATTTGTGTCTTATAACTTTTGTCCTTTTTGAAAGTAAGAGAGGGAGCTACTACAAGAATATCTTCAAGGATGTCTTTAAGTGTGATATTCAAGCTTTCTTCCTTGACCTTAGCTCTGATACCATGTTGAGAAACCAAATGCAATGTGATTGAACACTTGATTTCTCTTCATCATAACTACTTGTGAATATTATATGTGTTTTTGTTACTTCTTATGTCTTCTTCATCAAGAAATTATATAGTGGTTCAATCTTTCAAGAAAATATAGACATCACAATAAGACAAGAGACACCATAAATTAGTCCAGAGGCCAGGACAAAAACCACAAGGGGAAAACCAAAAATCCTTCTCTTATTGAATCATATCAAAATGAGAGATAAGACTAAGATCAAACTTCCACCAAGATACCAAGTCAAACCCTCCTCCAAATCACCTCCAAGGGTTAACTTCAATGCTAGTCAAATTTCTTCAAATCTAGTCAAGCTTTTTACATTAGGGCCTGCAACAAAGGGCACCGAAAATTGGTCTACAATTGTCTTACAAATCTCGACCTATTTCAAAGAATTCATTCATCACATGTCTGATTTAGTAGAAGTCAAAATTCAGCCAATGATGCTAGATATTCCTTGTATTGACTTGTCTCTTCTTTCTCCTTTGTTAGGTGTAGAAAATAATTCATGTGATAATGAGTGAGTGTAATCCAAAGAGGCCAAACTATATCTTTATATAGAGTTGTCCAGAAGGGTCAAATGGGTGTCACTCTGGAGGGCCAGGCTGACTTGTCCAAGGAGGGTCAACTTGGTCATCTTGTGGGCTTATGACTCAAAATAAAAATTCAGATTCTTTTTCTTAGAAATTTCCAAATGGAGCATGACTCAAATAATTTTTATTTTCACTCTTTTGAGAATGAAGAATATGCTTTGAAAAAAAATATAAATATAATAAATACATCAATGATAAATTTAGATTATGAAGACCTAACCTAGTTACAATTTCAACAATAGCTAAAATTCAAATTAAGGAGGAATATTGAAAATGCTAATATTCAAAGTAATGAATTCATTCATGATTACATAAAAAAGAAATGCAAGACCTTGTTAATTGGATCAGGTCATTAGGTGTTGATGTTTTAGAAATAAGGCTAGTTAAGAATATTTTTAGAAGTGTTTTGCCCAAGTTTTAGATAGAAACCTCCAATAATATGGTCTCCAAATATTTAAATACAAGGAAAAATAATGAATTGAGCGGATTCTTAACTTTTGAATAAAATCAACCATATAAGGAAGTGGAACATGCTTTTCTTGCAAGGCATAAAGGAAGAGGAAGAAGCAGGGATCAATATCAACATCATAATCAAAATGGAAATCCACAATAATAATAATAAATTGTCAAGTAAATTCACCCACTTCAAAAGGAAGAGGGAAATGTCCAAGTCAATTTAGAGTATAAACATGTTGACGGTGCTGGACTCACCAACAAAGGGGATCTCCCCGATGTGAAGTCCCAACTAGACCTCACACTGTTTGGTGTAGGAGTCCCATCTGGTATGAAGGCCTAGTTGCCATATACTTAGAGATTTTCCTTGGCTCTAGCTGTTAGCACATGAGAGTGTTATGCTGGTATCTTCAAACAACAAGGTACATGTGCCTGGTGAGTGCGTAATGTAACTGTGTCAAGGTTCTCTTACTACAAAGGGGGAGAGTAAAGTGAGCCTCTAAATGAGAGGTAGTAGTACCACCCAAGAAGAGACACATGAAAACCCTAAAGGTTATGTCCATCATCCAACGGAATAGTCCAGAACGGACTCGATAGTTGTTAAAACTAGAAATCAAAGATGGTCTGTCGAGTATCTTGCTGAGTAGTCCACAAGGATGTGATAGCGATGATAACAAATACACAAAGGTGGCATGTTGAGTATCCCGTGGAGTAGTCTAAATGGTCGATACAATGATGATAAGCAATAAAACACATCTTTAACAATATAAGTACTAAAATAACCAAATTAGTTCAACTATCTTAGTACAGGTTAAGAAAACATGAATTAAAAATCTTTAAAGAGTAGTCTTACAAACATCTATAAAACATGCGTGAAAACGTGTTGGCCTTAACAGGATTCTGAATTAGCAAAAGTCCCAAGACATATATGCACACCATACATCACTAGTACCAATAGTGTTGGGTTGTGTTATATTCTTTCCACGACTAGCCCACATAGTTAACCGGGGGGTTAGAGGGGGAGGGGAGGGGGGAAGCGCCCCTTTGTTGCATCGATTGCATAGCAGGGGGGTCACAGGGGGTTTGAGGGGTGCAGGTAAGCCCCCTCTATGGGGTTTGGGGCAACGCCCTGGAAAGTTTTGTTTTTGGACCCTATATTAGGTTGGGTGGACGTACCTATGGTTTTGTGCATGATTTTCGCACATGGTTTTGGACGCGATGGTTTTCGGTCCATGGTTTTGGACACGATGGTTTTCGGTCCATGGTATTGGATGCTTCGGCATGTATAAATATGTGTTTTAACATTGAAAGGAACATAATGAAAAATCAAGCTGGTAGTCCCGGTTTTGGGATCCAAGGGAAAATCTCTATGTATATGTGTTTTATGTGTTATGCTCTCACATTGTTTATTTTCTGTGTTTTAGAATTTGTATGTAGGTAATTTCTATATGCGTTAAAACATGTTGGCCTTAATAGGATTCTGAATTAGCAAAAGTCCCAAGACACATATGTACACCATACATCACTAGTACCAGTAGTGGGACACTGGAGCCACTCCTCGCTCCTCAAAAAATAAAATACAGACTCTCAAGGCTATGTGGGAGGAGCCAAGGTGAAAATTCCTTGCTCATACAATGGGAGGGGTATATATAGCTAAGGTTGATGCTTGACCCTTGTGACTCTTGGACTACCCTCGTGACTATTCAACATCCCATGACTTTTCAACTAACACGACTCTTCGACTTCTATTTGTGTCCATTGGACTTCACTTTACATTACATTCAATTACAACGGATATGGCCCATAATGGTGATGTGGCCGAGACTGATCATGATACAACTTGACATGACATTGCTTACATGTATTGGATGGTTGTGGTGACCATTTCAAGCTGCTACGTTGTTGAGTGATGGATGTACTCTTGGTGTGCTTTGTATTCTCCTCCGCATGGCATAATGTTGTGGGGTCTTCGACAGTCTTGGTCTTGCTTGATGGTTCAATGCATGTGTTCCTTTCGCTTATTGATTGATATGCTTGGTACATTCATCCAACTGCAACCAAGTATTTTAGCATGTGTGATACTTCTTCATCACGTTCATCGTCTCACCATTATCTATCAGTGTATCCATTCCTGCAATTCACTCATGACGAGACGACATAAAATCCAAAACCTCCTAGTCTAGGATGATGATTTTTTCTCATGTTCCGAGTGACAGGGAGGGAGGATAACTCACTAAGACAACATAGAGCATAGCTTAGGCTGGAATGAGGAATTCTAGGAGGACAGCCTACACTATCAAGAAAAACTACATAGTGACCACTGGGAGGAAGAATTACCTAGTGAAAGTCACCAACGTCAGCTGCAAGGTGGGACCCTAAGGGGGGACACCTTTGCGCAGTTTCCAGAGGGAGGATAGAGAGGGGCTGCAGGGTAGTTTTGCATAGTTTCCAAAGGGAAGACATAGTTGGGATGCATAGGGAACTGTTGATCATGACTGTGCAATTTCTGGGAATAGTACAGTACAGGCAGCAAGGGAACTGCTAGACATGTCTGTGCAATTTCTGAAGGCAGTACAGAGCAAGGAAGCAAGGGTCAGCTGGGAAGTTCTGCACAATTGTTTAGAGCAGTGCAAAGCAAGCCAGAAAAGGACCAACTAGGCATGTCTATGTATTTTTGGGGAATAGTGCGGACCCAGGTCTTAGAGAAGTGCAGGCTTCCGGCAGGCAAGAAGGAGGCATGATGATCATGCTTGAGAAATGCACTGTTCATTTAGGACATGGAGGTAGTTTCTACACAATTTTGGGAGGCCAACAGGCTGCTCATCTCCAAGATTGTGCAGTGCAACTGAACTGGAAGACAACCTCAAGCACTATGCAGTTCCAAGAAGCAGAGCAGTGTTATGCAACCAGCTCAAAAAGATAGACGAAAGAGATAGATCAATGACTTAAAACATAGCCTCTTCAAGGGGTAAAACTCCTTTACATTACGCAAATGAAAAATTCTTGGATGATACAAATGACGGGACCTCCTTTCTATATATAGGAGTCTAAGCAGTCACAATATAATCAGAGTCGACATAACAATAATAATGTAAGGGCACAATAATAACAATAATGGGCTTCTATGGGGCACAATAATAACAACAGTGGGCTTCTATGGGGCACAATAATAATAATATGGGGACAACATGGGCACAATAATAACATAAGGGGTACAATCAATGTTTTAAAATTCGGCCGATTTGAAACGGAAACGGTCGAGTTGATCCGTTTCAATGCCCAAAATTATGACTCAGTGGAGGAAACGGTTCAATTGGCTGAGTCATGGCTAACTCGGCCGAGTCATTCAATGACTTGGCCAAGTCAGCCATGACTCGGCCAACTCGGTTGTTTCTGTATTGACTCGGTCGAGTCATAACTAGCGGCCCGTATCCCCATCAAAACAACGATTTGTCATTTTTTAATGAAATTTTGAAGTGTTTGCTGATTGGTTTGGACTCCAATGTGTTTTATGAATTAGTTAAATGTTATTTGGGGTCCATTTCCCCCTCCCAAACCCTATTTAACACACTCAAATGCTCTCATTCTCTCACAGCCATCTCATGCATTTGAGTGAGAACTTCTTTGAGAGTTAGTGAGCAGTTCTTGAGCTTGTTTTTGGAGCAGCAGTGAGGAGTCTTGGGCAAGCATTGTAGCTGGAGTGAGGAGCTTCTTGGGCAGCCATTTGGAGCAGCATTGAGGAGCTGATTCTTGGAGCAAGCTTGAGGAGGCAGTTTGTGCCTGGAGGTATTTTTTTCACCTCTACAAATCTGTTTTTGCTTATTAAATTTTAGGTGCATATCTAGAAAGCCTAGAGAGTGTTTTTTGTCAAAGAAATGAACATTGAATCAATGTTTTTTTTTTTCATTTTCAGATTGTTTGCTTTCATTTCCTAGTCAAAAAATGGCACCTAGAGCGAGAGATCCTGCTTGGGCATATGTTGAAATGGTTGATAGTCAAATGCAATGTAAATTTTTCCATAGGAAAATTAAGGAAGGCCCTGGGGGCATTAATAGGCTGAAACGACACTTGGCAGGGATTAGAGGCCAAATTACTCCATGTACCTCACCAGAAATTGGGGAGATTAGGAAGCAATTGTTGGCCAGCTTTGAGAAATTTAAAAAAGATAACTCTAGGCAACGAGAAATAGAGGCTGAAATTGGGAGGAAGAGGGAGATACAAAAAATGATGGCTACCAACCCCAATTATGATTTTGAGGGTTCTTCCTCTATCCCTCAAACTGATACATCCAACCCTTTCCGATATGTTCCTCCCTCTTTTGGTTCTGTTCAAGATAAGAGAAAGGGTAGAATGAAAAAGGGTGATGTGACTATCAAAAGTTATTTCACTCCCTCCTCTCCATCAGATGCACATGGTCCTCAAGTTAGTAAAATTCAAATGCAGCCCACTTTAGATGACCATTGGAAGAAAGAATTGAGGGAGACTGCTTGTGAGCACATAGCTAGATGGTGGTATGATGCTGATATCCCCTTTAATGCTTCTCGTTCACCATATTATGAGCCTATGTTTGATGCCATACATGCTGCTAGAAAAGGCTTCAAAGGCCCTACTATGCATGAGCTAAGGGGGTATCATTTGCAGAAAGAAATTCAATCCATTAATTAGTATTTGAAAGAGCTCAAGGACTCATGGGCAAGAACAGGATGTACCATCATGTTAGATGGATCGACTAATCAAAGAAACCGTACCATCATAAAATTTCTTGTCTTTTGCCCACGGGGAACCATGTTTTTAAAATCAGTTGATGCATCTGATAAGGCAAAAGACGGCCACTTGTTATTTCCACTATTGGATCAGGTTGTTGAGGAGGTGGGTGTGGCTAATGTTGTTCAAGTCATCACAGATAATGCCTCTAACTATGTTCTTGTTGGTAAACTATTAGAGGAAAAACACAAGACCATCTTTTGGACCCCATGTGCTGCACATTGCATAGACCTCATGCTTGAGGATATTGGAAAAATATATTGGGTCAAAAACACTGTAGATCATGCCAAAAGCATAACAAAATTTATCTACAATCATTCATTCATTTTGAGCCTCATGAGGAAACACACTGGGGGCAAGGATATTATTAGGCCTGCCATCACTAGATTTGCTATTCATTTTTTGACATTGCAATCTATGCTTTCCCAACATAGAAACTTGCAAAAGATGTTTTCCAGTGATGAATGGAATCAAAGCAATTGGTCTAACAAACCGGAAGGCAAATAATTGAAAAAGAAAGTCTATGAAGAAAATTTTTGGAGAAAGGCAGCAGAGATTGTGAAGCTTGCTGAGCCACTAGTTAAGGTGTTGCGGTTGGTGGATGGGGAAAGGTTGGCTATGGGCTTCATTCATGAGGCTATGGATCAAGCAAAGGAGCAAATAAAGACGGTATACAAGGATAGAGTGGCAAAGTATGGGCCCATTTGGGCAATCATTGATGAAATATGGAACAATCAACTCCATCACCCTATACATGCAGCTGGGTATTTTTTGAACCCACAGTATCATTATAAAGCTAAGGAGTCAGGAGCTTTGAGGGGGGAGGTCAGTGATGGATTGATTGATTGCATTGATCGCATGATCCCATTAGAGTCTGATCAGCTGGAGATACCCTGACAGGTCACAACCTTTAGCAATGCCTCGGGTACCTTTAGGAAGAACCTAGCAAAGATTGCAAGAGAAGCAGATGAGCCAGGTAAACAAAATT